>SJYX01006760.1:591219-692912 GCA_006410675.1 Oreotragus oreotragus | reverse complement strand
GTCTCTGATGCTGGGAGGGATTGGGGGCAGGAGAAGAAGGGGACGACAGAGGATGAGATGGCTGGATGGATGTGAGTTTGAGTGAACTCCAGGAATTGTTGATGGACAAGGAGGCCTGGCGTGCTGCAATTCATGGGGTCACAAAGAGTCAGACACGACTGAGTGACTGAGCTGGACTGAACTGAACTGACAAACATGTTGGCCCTCAGGTGGACAGAGCATTGAAAATCTGGTATTAACAACTTTGGTCCCTTTTTGCCTTCCCATTGAATTATGAATCATTTTGTTTCTTTACCCAAACTTACAGTTCGTGGGTGTGCTTTTATGAGTCACAGTTAAGCTGGAAAAAAAAATAAGATGAGCAGCAAATAATAGCATTTATTTATTGCTTTTCATTTGTAAATGTTGCCTATTACTTGCAGTGCATTGATTTGTCTAACTGACTGCTTATGTATATATAAGAATAAGGTGTGTGTGCACTCTGACAATGAGGAAGGACACTTGAAACTAGGTGCCAAATATTCAGTGTCTTTGAATTTAACTCAAATAATATACCATATTATTATAGTTTAATTTTTATATTTGAGTCATTATATTTATTGATGGCTTTAGGAAAAAGCATTGTGCTCAGTTACTCAGGAATGTCTGACTCTTTGCCACCCCATAAACTGTAGCCCGCCAGGCTACTGTGTCCATGGGATTTTCCAGGCAAGAATACTGAAGTGAGTTGCCATTACCTTCTCAAGGGATATTCCAGACCCAGAGATCAAACCCACGTATCCTGAGTCTCCTGCATTGGCAGGAGGATGTTTTACTGCTGAACAACCTGGGAAGCCTGAGGAAAGAGCACATTTATTGCTAATTGTCGTGACAATGTTCTTGATCTCTACTATGAGCTAAAGGAGTGGAAAGCCACCTGAAAGGATGAGAGAGTTGCTGTGTCCTTATAGACAGAGTGAGGTGTTCTGTAGGGACCAAAAGACCGGGGCTAGTCTTTGTTTCCAGATGCTCATGTTTGTCTTTTGTGATATAATTCATTTCATGTCTTCTTTAGTTGGAAATCTCTATTGCCTGTATTTTGGTGACAGAGACTGCATGCAGTGCATGAGCACATTGTAAATGAGAGTATAAAAGAATGTAAATGAGTTGTCTTAAGTGTCACAACCAGAATTGAAACTGGAAATAAATCTCAAGAGTTCCTATTTCCAGATATGATTCTCTTTCAGTTTTCAGGCCCAATGAAAATTTAATAGCTCAGAAAACATAATTTTATCCTTTCATTATAGAGAGAGGATGCCTTGAAAGATAGTCAGAAGGCAGTCAAAAAGTTAGAAGGAAATAGAAAACACTTATCCTTCAAAGCTAACAGTAGTCTAGGAAATAAGGAGAACTGATATCCTAAAAAAGATAAATCACAACTCATTACTGAGGGGTTATTGCTTAGCTCAAAGTTCCATTTTAATTCCCTTACTTTACATTGTTCCTGATTGTTATGGAACTGAAGTTAGAAGTGAATAGCATGATATTTATGTTTTAATCACCATAAAATACTCCCCACTTGAAGTAACTGGTTAATGTGATTGGAGATTTTAGAAAATAAAGTATAATGAGATGGAGTTTTCCCGCTAAATGAATTCATCTTCAGCCTAGGTTTGGCGTGGTAAAAACCAATGTTGTTCTCTAGACTGTCTCACATTCTGAGTTGGTACAGGCATGGATTGTCAATTGTGGGAGATAAGATAAATTAAAGACCTTCTTCTTCTTGGCTAGGAGGAGCAGGAGCCAGTGTTCATGAGGATCTTCTTCATCCTACTTGACAATGATGCTAATTCTCAAAACCTTGGCAAAGCAAGTGGTTCTTTAAAAATTTAGATCTAAGCTCTAAAATGGCTTGAATTGTTGAAACTATTAAAAAAAAACTCTGCTATATAAAAAAATAGAAAATGCTTTAAAGACACTCAAAGGTTGTACACTTAATATCAAGAGCCATTTAAATACAAATACTGATTTCTTAGTTATACCATCTGATGGTTTAAAAACCAAATAATAAAAAAAAGCACTGTGTCACATCAACTTACCTAAATCAACTTCAGGCTGTTTAAAAAAAAATCTGCCAGATTGATTATTTTTTCAAAAATGCATCCCCTTCTATAATAAGTAAATTATATATCAGACATATTATTATTTAATAGGATATATCTGTAATCCATTAAATCACCAGTTTTCTAGAGTTCAATTCATCACAATTTCAAGCTTTATTGAGTATTGTCACCATTTTAATTTTGACCTTCTACAATTAACCTAATGACTCTGCAATTTAAGATAAACATATTTAATGGAATTGAACAATTGATTAAAACAAACAACAACAACAAAATGATGGGTCATTGATCAGATTTTTATGTCAGAATCTCTGGTACTTAATCATCCTGATCTCAGTTTACATTGCTCTCATGTACATGTGTTTGTTTGTTGCTTGGGAAAATCATGCAGAAAGAATAACATAGAATCTATATCCTACATTTTACAGATAACTATTTAAATATGATAGGGGAATATATTACTTTTTAAAATTAAGTAAGCTTAAGTAATTTTTGATAATAGACTCTGGTGGATCAAAAGTGAAAATTAACCATGTTTCCATACTAAGGAAAATTTTGAATATTTAAGGCATGATAAAATGGTAAAATGAAAAAGAAATGGTAAAATGAACCCACAAAAAATTACCTATGGACAATTTGAAGCAAAGGCAATTAGATAGCTTAATTAGAAAATATCTGAGGATTTGTTATTTTTCTTGAAATATTAATGTTACTTTTCTCACTATTAAAGGAAATAATTTTGACAACATTATGTGCTTCTATATTTTGATGAAAAGTACAAGGAGTACCTGGAAAACTTATTAGTCTATTTTGGGTACATGAAAATCTCTTTGTTATTTATGTGTCCACTGTCTACAGATTCTTCAGTTTTGTGCATGTTATTTACTTTAGCTTCACTAAGCAGAAAAAAGCTAACATTTTTGATCACTTATTAAATGACAGCTACTTAACTTACCTATCTAATTTTATTCAATTTTTAATTACATAAAGTTGAAAAAGCTTTTGACTGTGTGGATCAAAACAAACTGTGGAAAATTTTGAAAGAGATGGGAATACCAGACCACCTTACCTGCCTCCTGAGAAACCTGTATACAAGTCAAGAAGCAACANTTAATTACATAAAGTTGAAAAAGCTTTTGACTGTGTGGATCAAAACAAACTGTGGAAAATTTTGAAAGAGATGGGAATACCAGACCACCTTACCTGCCTCCTGAGAAACCTGTATACAAGTCAAGAAGCAACAGTTAGAACTGGACATAGAACAATAGATTGATTCAAAATTGGGAAAAGAGTATGACAAGGCTGTATATTGTCACCTTGTTTATGTAACTTATATCAGAGTACATCATGCTAAATGCTGGGCTGTATGACTCACAGGCTGGCATCAAGATTGCAAGGAAAACCTATGACAAACCTTGGCATCAGACTCTTTGTGACCCAGTGGACTGCAGACCACCAGGCTCCTCTGTCCATGGAAATCTCCAGGCAAGAATACTGGAGTGTGTAGCCAATCTCTTCTCCAGGGGATCTTCCTGGCCCAGGGATCAAACCTGGGTCTCTTGCATTGCAGGCAGATTTTTTACCATCTGAGTCACCAGGGAATCCCAAAGCTATGTTTTTTGTTGTTGTTTTTTTTTCCAGTAGTCATGTATGGATGTGAAAGTAGGACCATAAAGAAGACTCAGTGGTGAAGAATGGCTACTTTTGAATTCTGGTGCTGGAAAAAACATTTGAGAGTCCCTTGACTGCAAGAGATCAAACTCAGCTCAGTTCAGTCTGTCAGTCACGTCTGACTCTTTGCGACCCCATGAATCGCAGCACTCCAGGCCTCCCTGTTTATCACCATCTCCCGGAGTTCACTCAGACTCACGTCCATCGAGTCTGTGATGTCATCCAGCCATCTCATCCTCGGTGGTCCCCTTCTCCTCCTGCCCCCAGTCCCTCCCAGCATCAGAGTCTTTTCCAATGAGTCAACTCTTCGCATGAGGTGGCCAAAGTACTGGAGTTTCAGCTTCAGCATCATTCCTTCCAAAGAAATCCCAGGGTTGATCTCCTTCAGAATGGACTGGTTGGATCTCCTTGCAGTCCAAGGGACTCTCAAGAGTCTTCTCTAACACCACAGTTCAAAAGCATCAATTCTTCAGCGCTCAGCTTTCTTCACAGTCCAACTTTCACATCCATACATGACCACAGGAAACACCAGAGCCTTGACTAGACAGACCTTAGTCGGCAAACTAATGTCTCTGCTTTTGAATGTACTATCTAGGTTGATCATAACTTTTCTTCCAAGGAGTAAGCGTCTTCTAATTTCATGGCAGCAGTCACCATCTGAAGCTCCTCGGGTTGCTCCTCCCAGCTGCCGCCCCTGGCCTCGTGCTCAAACTAGTCATTGCTAAAGGAAATTAACCCAGACTATTCGTGAAGGATGATGCTGAAACTGAAGCTCCAATACTTTGGCCACCTGATGAGAAGAGATGACTCATTGAAAGAGACCCTGAGGCTGGGAAAGATTGAAGACAAAAAGAAAGGGAGCAGCAGTGGATGAAATGTTTAGATAGCATCACTGACTTAGTGGATGTGCCTTTGGGCAAACCCCAGGAGATAGTGAAGGACAGGGGGGCCTGGTGTGCTATAGTCCATGGGATCACAAAGAATCGGACACAACCTTAGCTACTGAACAACAGCAATGACAACAATAAAAGGGCTTTATCAATCATCAACAAATTGAAGGGCTTCTCTGGTGGCTCAGTAGTAAAGAATCTATGTGCCAGTGCAGGAGATCCAGGTTCGATAGCTGGGTCAGGAAGAAACCTGGAGAAAGGAATTGCTACGCACCCCAGTATTCTTTCCTGGAGAATTCCATGGAAAGAGAAGCCTGGTGGACTACCTGGTGGTCAATAGGGTTGTAAAGAGTTCCACATGACTTAGCAACTAAACAACAACA
Organism: Oreotragus oreotragus; assembly: GCA_006410675.1. NCBI lineage: Eukaryota > Metazoa > Chordata > Mammalia > Artiodactyla > Bovidae > Oreotragus > Oreotragus oreotragus. The sequence goes on along the minus strand of SJYX01006760.1, from coordinate 687,866 downwards.
AATACAAATTGCAAGTACATGGACACTTGGTTATCAAGGAATTTTAAAGTAGCAAAATTTGGTATTGCCAAAATAATAGCGAATATATGAAAATCTTTTATGTAAAGTTTCTTCTTGCATTTAATCACAGTAATCAGTCTCAGAAATGTGAAAATAAACAAGTTTAGGTGACAAGAGAAATTCACATATTTAAAGATGGTTCCAGGAGTGGTACAGAAATTGTTATCAGATACGAGGATATTGTATCCATATAAATTTGTTCCACGATTGACACCATGTAGTGTGGTGTAGTTGAAGAAGGCAGTGGCACCCTACTCCAGTACTCTTTCCTGGAAAATCCCATGGATGGAGGAGCCTGGTAGACTGCAGTCCGTAGGGTCGCTAAGAGTCGGACACGACTGAGCAACTTCACTTTCACTTTTCACTTTCATTCATTGGAGAAGGAAATGGCAATCCACTCCAGTGTTCTTGCCTGGAGAATCCCAGGGACGGGGGAGCCTGGTGGGTTGCCATCTATGGGGTCGCACAGAGTCAGACACGACTGGAGTGACTTAGCAGCAGTAGCAACAGAGTGGTGTAGTAGATGAATTTTAATACAAGCTAATTAATGCAGCTGAGCTTAGGATCCGTGCATCCATAAAGTAGGTAATGCTAGTATACGCTTCCTGTTTTTGCATTCAGTCCTTCCAAGTTAACTGTCCTCACATTTTCACAATGTAGAACAGAGCAAGTAAAACTCAAATTGAAGATGATCTGTTTATCAGTGCCATGATTGTAAAGTTTATTTTGTGTTATGTGAAAACAGTGAATAACATTCAGCATATCCATTTGTACATAAGTGAACAAAAACTCAAATGATTTCTTATTTTATCTTGATTGGTGAATCTTTCCTGATTTCTGTTCATCAATATCGCTTTGAGACCTGACTTTCTTAGTCTATTACTATAAGTTAATATTTATTAAACTTGTCAAACATTTGCAAAAGTAAAAGTAAACCTGGCTTTCTCATGAGTTTATTTATTTCTTATTGTTGCTTTAAAATAGACTTGAAAATGTGGAGAGGCATATTTCTAAAAATATTCAATGAAACTTTTCCAAATTTAATGAAGTTCTGATTTGGTTAAAGATCTGTAGGTTTCAGACTGCTCATTTCAATTTTACCTGAACAGGTTTGCTAATCCTTGTTATAGATTTACATTGGTGTTTTATAGCTTTCTAAAATTCATAATCAATTTTTGATTCTATATAAATTTGCAAAGAACTCAAAAGTTAGTTCTGTGATATTTTAAGGATTTCTTTCTTTTTTATGTAAATTATTTATTTCAATTGGAGGCTAATTACTTTAAAATATTGTAGTGGTTTTTGCCATACATTGACATGAATCAGCCATGGGNAGATTTACATTGGTGTTTTATAGCTTTCTAAAATTCATAATCAATTTTTGATTCTATATAAATTTGCAAAGAACTCAAAAGTTAGTTCTGTGATATTTTAAGGATTTCTTTCTTTTTTATGTAAATTATTTATTTCAATTGGAGGCTAATTACTTTAAAATATTGTAGTGGTTTTTGCCATACATTGACATGAATCAGCCATGGGTATACATATGTTCCCCATCCTGAATCCCCTTCCCACATCCTTCCCCGTCCCATCCCACAGGGTTTCTTCTGGTTATCTCTTCTCAATAATATTTCTTTAAACTTCTTATAATTCAGAAGGGAATCCAAAGTCCTATTTGAGTATACCAATACAAGTGTAATTTTGTTCTGGTGCTTTCCATTCAACCTCTACTAAACACCGGGATTTGCATATATAAAGCAAATATCACATGGCAACATCTTACTAGACATTTCAACATGAATATTTACTTTTAGATCGATGCTGATAAACGTATGGCTCCTAGAAACCAAGTTTTAAAATCAACATGGGAACCATATTTTCCAATATGCTAAGCTTCCCATGTCTGGTTAGAACCAGACATAGAACAATGGACTAGTTCTAAATTGGGAAAGGAGTACATCAAGCCTGTATATTGTCACCTTGCTTATTTAACTTATATGCAGAGAACATCATGTGAAATGCTGGGTTGGATGAAGCACAAGATGGAATCAAGGTTACTGGCAGAAATATCAATAACCTCAGATATGCAGATGATACCATCCTTATGGCAGAAAGTGAAGAGGAACTAAAGAACCTCTTGATGAAAGTGAAATAAGAGAGTGAAAAAGCTGGCTTAAAACTCAGCATTCAAAAAACTAAGATCATGGCATCTGGCTCCATCACTTCATGGCAAATAGATGGGGAAACAATGGAAACAGAGAGATATTTTATTTTCTTGGGCTTCAAAATCATGGTAGATGGTGACTACAGCCATGAAATTAACCCTTACTCCTTAAAAGAAAACTATGACAAACCTAGATAGCATATTAAAGAGCAGAGACATTACTTTGCTGACAAAGGTCCATTTAGTCAAAGCTATGGCTTTTCCAGTAGTCATGTATGGATGCGACAGTTGGACTATAAAGAAACCTGATCACTAAAAGATTGATTTTTTTGAACTGTGGTGTTGGAGAAGACTTTTGAGAGTCCCTTGGACTGCAAGGAGATCAAACCAGTCAATCTTAAATGAAATCAGTCCTGAATATTCATTGGAAGGACTCATGCTGAAGCTGAAACTCCAGTACTTTGGCTACCGGATGTGAAGAACTGACTCACTGGAAAAGACCCTGATGATGGGAAAGACTGAAGGCAGGAGGAGAAGGGGATGACAGAGGATGAAATGGTTGGATGGCATCACTGACTTAATGGACATGAGTTTGAGCAAGCTCTTGGAGTTGGTGATGGATAGGGAAGCCTGGTGTGCTGCAGTCTATGGGGTCGCAAAGAGTTGGACACTACTGAGCAACTGGACTTTAACTGAATCTTCCCTTGATATCTAGATGGTAATGTTGTTGGACTTTTAGGCTGTCTCTTATACACATCTAGATGTGTATAAGAGACAGGCGGAGCCTGATGGGCTATACTCCAAAGGGTCTCAAAGAGTTAGACACGACTGAGCAACTATGCACACAACAACTCTGTGATAACAGTGATTCCATCTAGCTTCCAGATTATTTATTCATGTGATTACAAAACATTGAGTATGAACTCTAAAAGCTCCATTTACTCAAGGGGTTTTCAGATAGGAACTATTTTCTTTACCACTGTATCCCTAGTCTCTAGCACAATGTCTTGGACTTTGACAATCAATCATTGATGCGAATGAGTAAGCAAGTTCCGTGCAGCTATGAGACCTAAGTGTGAGAGATCGCCTATGGNCTTTGGCCACCTGATGAGAAGAGATGACTCATTGAAAGAGACCCTGAGGCTGGGAAAGATTGAAGACAAAAAGAAAGGGAGCAGCAGTGGATGAAATGTTTAGATAGCATCACTGACTTAGTGGATGTGCCTTTGGGCAAACCCCAGGAGATAGTGAAGGACAGGGGGGCCTGGTGTGCTATAGTCCATGGGATCACAAAGAATCGGACACAACCTTAGCTACTGAACAACAGCAATGACAACAATAAAAGGGCTTTATCAATCATCAACAAATTGAAGGGCTTCTCTGGTGGCTCAGTAGTAAAGAATCTATGTGCCAGTGCAGGAGATCCAGGTTCGATAGCTGGGTCAGGAAGAAACCTGGAGAAAGGAATTGCTACGCACCCCAGTATTCTTTCCTGGAGAATTCCATGGAAAGAGAAGCCTGGTGGACTACCTGGTGGTCAATAGGGTTGTAAAGAGTTCCACATGACTTAGCAACTAAACAACAACAAATACAAATTGCAAGTACATGGACACTTGGTTATCAAGGAATTTTAAAGTAGCAAAATTTGGTATTGCCAAAATAATAGCGAATATATGAAAATCTTTTATGTAAAGTTTCTTCTTGCATTTAATCACAGTAATCAGTCTCAGAAATGTGAAAATAAACAAGTTTAGGTGACAAGAGAAATTCACATATTTAAAGATGGTTCCAGGAGTGGTACAGAAATTGTTATCAGATACGAGGATATTGTATCCATATAAATTTGTTCCACGATTGACACCATGTAGTGTGGTGTAGTTGAAGAAGGCAGTGGCACCCTACTCCAGTACTCTTTCCTGGAAAATCCCATGGATGGAGGAGCCTGGTAGACTGCAGTCCGTAGGGTCGCTAAGAGTCGGACACGACTGAGCAACTTCACTTTCACTTTTCACTTTCATTCATTGGAGAAGGAAATGGCAATCCACTCCAGTGTTCTTGCCTGGAGAATCCCAGGGACGGGGGAGCCTGGTGGGTTGCCATCTATGGGGTCGCACAGAGTCAGACACGACTGGAGTGACTTAGCAGCAGTAGCAACAGAGTGGTGTAGTAGATGAATTTTAATACAAGCTAATTAATGCAGCTGAGCTTAGGATCCGTGCATCCATAAAGTAGGTAATGCTAGTATACGCTTCCTGTTTTTGCATTCAGTCCTTCCAAGTTAACTGTCCTCACATTTTCACAATGTAGAACAGAGCAAGTAAAACTCAAATTGAAGATGATCTGTTTATCAGTGCCATGATTGTAAAGTTTATTTTGTGTTATGTGAAAACAGTGAATAACATTCAGCATATCCATTTGTACATAAGTGAACAAAAACTCAAATGATTTCTTATTTTATCTTGATTGGTGAATCTTTCCTGATTTCTGTTCATCAATATCGCTTTGAGACCTGACTTTCTTAGTCTATTACTATAAGTTAATATTTATTAAACTTGTCAAACATTTGCAAAAGTAAAAGTAAACCTGGCTTTCTCATGAGTTTATTTATTTCTTATTGTTGCTTTAAAATAGACTTGAAAATGTGGAGAGGCATATTTCTAAAAATATTCAATGAAACTTTTCCAAATTTAATGAAGTTCTGATTTGGTTAAAGATCTGTAGGTTTCAGACTGCTCATTTCAATTTTACCTGAACAGGTTTGCTAATCCTTGTTATAGATTTACATTGGTGTTTTATAGCTTTCTAAAATTCATAATCAATTTTTGATTCTATATAAATTTGCAAAGAACTCAAAAGTTAGTTCTGTGATATTTTAAGGATTTCTTTCTTTTTTATGTAAATTATTTATTTCAATTGGAGGCTAATTACTTTAAAATATTGTAGTGGTTTTTGCCATACATTGACATGAATCAGCCATGGGTATACATATGTTCCCCATCCTGAATCCCCTTCCCACATCCTTCCCCGTCCCATCCCACAGGGTTTCTTCTGGTTATCTCTTCTCAATAATATTTCTTTAAACTTCTTATAATTCAGAAGGGAATCCAAAGTCCTATTTGAGTATACCAATACAAGTGTAATTTTGTTCTGGTGCTTTCCATTCAACCTCTACTAAACACCGGGATTTGCATATATAAAGCAAATATCACATGGCAACATCTTACTAGACATTTCAACATGAATATTTACTTTTAGATCGATGCTGATAAACGTATGGCTCCTAGAAACCAAGTTTTAAAATCAACATGGGAACCATATTTTCCAATATGCTAAGCTTCCCATGTCTGGTTAGAACCAGACATAGAACAATGGACTAGTTCTAAATTGGGAAAGGAGTACATCAAGCCTGTATATTGTCACCTTGCTTATTTAACTTATATGCAGAGAACATCATGTGAAATGCTGGGTTGGATGAAGCACAAGATGGAATCAAGGTTACTGGCAGAAATATCAATAACCTCAGATATGCAGATGATACCATCCTTATGGCAGAAAGTGAAGAGGAACTAAAGAACCTCTTGATGAAAGTGAAATAAGAGAGTGAAAAAGCTGGCTTAAAACTCAGCATTCAAAAAACTAAGATCATGGCATCTGGCTCCATCACTTCATGGCAAATAGATGGGGAAACAATGGAAACAGAGAGATATTTTATTTTCTTGGGCTTCAAAATCATGGTAGATGGTGACTACAGCCATGAAATTAACCCTTACTCCTTAAAAGAAAACTATGACAAACCTAGATAGCATATTAAAGAGCAGAGACATTACTTTGCTGACAAAGGTCCATTTAGTCAAAGCTATGGCTTTTCCAGTAGTCATGTATGGATGCGACAGTTGGACTATAAAGAAACCTGATCACTAAAAGATTGATTTTTTTGAACTGTGGTGTTGGAGAAGACTTTTGAGAGTCCCTTGGACTGCAAGGAGATCAAACCAGTCAATCTTAAATGAAATCAGTCCTGAATATTCATTGGAAGGACTCATGCTGAAGCTGAAACTCCAGTACTTTGGCTACCGGATGTGAAGAACTGACTCACTGGAAAAGACCCTGATGATGGGAAAGACTGAAGGCAGGAGGAGAAGGGGATGACAGAGGATGAAATGGTTGGATGGCATCACTGACTTAATGGACATGAGTTTGAGCAAGCTCTTGGAGTTGGTGATGGATAGGGAAGCCTGGTGTGCTGCAGTCTATGGGGTCGCAAAGAGTTGGACACTACTGAGCAACTGGACTTTAACTGAATCTTCCCTTGATATCTAGATGGTAATGTTGTTGGACTTTTAGGATCTAAGGTTGTCTCAGCAAGACAGTACAGAGACACATATTACTATATTGGCTTTTGGATCTGGGTCACAGCATACCTTGTATCAAGTTAGCCTGAAAACTGATAACTTATGAAGCCTGGCTGAGATGTTTGAAGCTGGTAAGAGTTATGGATTTGGAGAAGCCAACTGAGGAATATAGGCTAAATGATGTGATATGAAAAATATGGGCTATAGTGGCAGAATACCTGGGTTTGTAATATATTTTAGCCATTAACTACCTGTATGGAGCTCAAGCTAAAATCAAGATTTCTGCAAGAAATATCAATAACCTCAGATATGAAGACGACACCACTCTAATGGCACAAAGTGAAGAGGAACTAAAGAGCCTCTTGATGAAGGTGAAAGAGGAGAGTGAAAAAGCTGACTTAAAACNTGTATGGAGCTCAAGCTAAAATCAAGATTTCTGCAAGAAATATCAATAACCTCAGATATGAAGACGACACCACTCTAATGGCACAAAGTGAAGAGGAACTAAAGAGCCTCTTGATGAAGGTGAAAGAGGAGAGTGAAAAAGCTGACTTAAAACTCAACATTAAAAAAACGAAGATCATGGCATATGCTCCCATCACCTCATGACAAATAGATGGGGAAAAAATGGAAACAATGACAAACTTTATTTTCTTGGGCTCCACAATCACTGCAGGTGGTGATAGCAGCCATGAAATTAAAAAAAAAAATAATAAAATAAACACTTGCTCCTTGGAAGCAAAGCTATGACAAACCTAGGAAGTGTATTAAAAAGCAGAGACATGACTTTGCTGACAAAGGTCCATGTAGTCAAAGCTATGGTTTTTCCAGTAGTCATGTACAGATGTGATATTTGGCCCATAAAGAAGGCTGAGCATGGAATAATTAATGTTTTTGTACCGTGGTGCTGGAGAGGACTGTTGAGAGTCCCTTGGACTGCAAGGAGATCAAACCAATCAATCCTAAAGGAAACTGACCCTGAATGGTCTTTACAAGGAATGATGCTGAAGTTCCAATGCTTTGGCCACCTGATGAGAAGAGCTGACTCACTGGAAAAGACCCTGATGTTGGTAAAGATTGAGGGCAGGAGGAGAAAGGGGTGACAGAGAATGAGATGATTAGATGGCATCACCAACTCAATGGACATGAGTTTGTGCAAATTCCAGGAGATGATGAAGGACAGGGAGGCCTGGAGTGCTGCAGCCCATGGCGTTGCAAAGAGTCAGACATGACTGAATGGCTGAACAACAACAGCCTATATGGACATGGATAAGTTGGTTAATTTCTCAAATCCTCTTTTATCATCTGTAAAAGGGGAAAATTGATAGTGTCTACTTCATTGAATTACTATGGAGACTTAGAAGAGAGAATATACGGACAGCACCAAGAATATTACATAGTGAGTGTGTAATGAATATTAACTTTCATTACTGTTAAAATCAACATCATTGTTATTACTGATGATAATGATGATAAACATAAGTGTATAACTTTATGAAATATCTTTATAATAACCTTGCTGTCACTTTTTTTTTTTTTTTTGGTATGACATATCATGGTGTGTCTTCTTGGTTAAATGTTTCCACCTAAGGACTTCCTAGATTGTGTTACATTGGAACCTACAAGAAGTTAACATCAAGATAGTTTTAGAAAAGCAAGAGATTGGAAAAGCAAGAGATACCTGCAATTATGCAGGAAACACCTGTGAAGGAACAAAGGTAGAGGGAACTAGAGTAGGCAAGGAGAGGTTTCAGAAGGCAGTGCTGGTGTGATACCTGTGAGAGAAGAGAAGATATAAAGGAAGATTGGACAACAAGATGCTTAGACTGCTCCTTCATTTTGAGAAAGTCTTGGCCAGGCAATCTGGGAATCCCTGATCCACAGTTACCTGCTAGAGGAATCCCTAGTTAGGCAGGAATGAGACTGTACTAGTACTCCTACAATGCTCCCCCACTAACTGGGAGAACCAGGGCCTGTGTGTCCTCTTACCCTTCATGAAGGAACATATATGGAGGCTGGCAGTTAATTAGGCACTTCATGACAGTTTCCCTTGAAGGACATCTAAGCAGCACATCTTAATGCTGCATGCTGGATAGTTTTGTATTACTACAAATCTACTGAGGTGTGTTCTGGGATGCAGATAATTTAATTTGGAATAGGTTGATCCTTTCTGGCCTGGGTTTTAAGATTTGTTAGGGAGGACCACAGCCATGTGTAGTCTAAGGCCAGTTACTTTCCACTACTGAGGCAATATCTTTCCAAGTATTTGATCCATGAACTAAGAAGTCTGCTAGTCTGGCTGGTGGCAACAGGTACTAAATACTTGGCTGGTAAGAGTGCTGGATACTATCACCTCTAATCTTTTCATCTGGTTCTTTTCCTAAGTAGCCTCACATGCATGCAATGATCAGCATCCTACAGAATACTCCAGGAGGTATCTTCTGCTAGATCTATGGGCTTTCTGCTCTGGGCAGCTCTCTTCTCTACAGTACTCTGTCCTAAAAACTCAAGTTGCCATGGTCTCTCTAGTTCCATATTCTGATCTCAGGTTATCTGCCAGACCTAGTCAGGTTTTTCCCTCATTGAATAACCATGGCCTATAAATTCTCTCAGTCAGTAATCTGGGCCAATCCTAGGGCTCACTTTGTCTCTTTCCCATCAATCAGGGATCACTCTCCTTTGCTATCTGATGCTGAGTGGCTTACAAAGTGTTGTTTCATATATACTTTGACTGGCTTTCTGATGTTTCAGGCAGGAAAGTAAATCTGGTCCCTGTTACTAGCTCTTGGCCAGAGGTTAAAATTTCCATTTGCACTTCGAACAGAGTACAAAATTTATATTGCTGATTCAGTTAATCAAAAAGATGACTCCTGTTTTTCCATTTTCTCTAAACCTAAAATATCATACCATACTTTTCACCTTATACAGCACACACTGTCCTACTAGTAGAAATTTAAATACTTTTAGTGGAAGGGAAAACTATTGCTAATAATCTGAACCTGGAAACTTTCAAATTTCTTCCAGATACACTAAGAAATATTTATAGTTGTTATGGCAATTCAGTAGTTGGCTATATGTAGAAAATAAATTCAAGTTAGCATTTCTTATAGTCCCTAATACTATTTTTTATTGAAGTTTAGTTGATTTATAATATTATATTAGTTTCAGGTGTACACCAAAGTGATTTGGTTCTATGTATTTTTTCAGATTATATTTCATTATAGGTTGTTACAAGATATTGAGTGAAATATCCTATGCTGTATAGTAAACCCTACTGCTTATTTATTTCATGTATATTAGTTTATATCTATTAATGTGATACTCCTAATTTCTTCCTCCCTCCCTCTCCTTTTTGTTAATCATAAGTTTGTTTTCTATCTCTGCAAGTCTGCTTCTATTTTGTATGTAGGATCATTTGTATTATTTTTTAGATTCTGCATATAAGTGATATTATATGGTATTTGTCTTCATATCGCCAAGTATAATATTCTGTATAGTATTCTCTAGGTCCATCCATGCTGCTGTAAATGGCAATAGTTGATTCTTTCTTATGGTTAAGTAATATTCCAGTGTGTGTGTGTGTGTGTGTATGTGTGTGTTTTCTTAAGCCAATTGTCTGTTGATGGGCACTTGGCTTGTTTCCATGTCTTAGCTATTATAAATAGTGCTGCTATGAATATTGGAGTGCCTGTATCTTTTGAAATTGAAGTCCCCCCCCAGATATATGCCCAGTAGTGAGATTGCTGAATCATATGATAGCTCTATTTTTAGGTTTTTAAGGAACCACCATACTGTTTTCTAAAGTGGCTGTAGTAACTTTCCCACCAGCAGTGTAGGGGGGTTCCCTTTTCTCCACACTCTCTCCAATATTTGTTATTTGTAAATTTTTACTTATGGCCATTCTGACTGGTGTGAGGTGGTACCTTTATTGCAGTTTTGATTTTCATTTCTCTAATAATTAGTGATGTTGAGCATATTTTAGTGTGCCTGTTGGCCATCTGTATGTCTTCTTTGGAAAAATGTCTATTTAAATCTTCTGCCCATTTTTAAAATATAAATTTATTTATTTTAATTGGAGGCTAATTAGTTTACAATTTTGTATTGGTTTTGCCATACATCAACATAAATCCACCACAGGTATACACGTGTTCCCCATCCTGAACTCTCCTCCCACCTCTTGATTTGGTTATTTTCTTTTTTTTAATTGAGTTGTATGGGCCCTTGATATGTATTGGTCATTAACCCCTTGTCTTCTGCACCATTTGCAAATATTTTCTCCCATTTAGTAGATTTTATTTTCATTTTGTTGATGGCTTTCTTTGTTGTGCAAAGGCTTTTAAGTTTGATTAGGTCTCATTTGTTTATTTTTGGTTTTATTTCTTTTGCTTTAGGAGACAGATTCAAAAATATATTTCTACCATTTATGTCAAACAGTGTTCTGCCTATATTTCTTCTGTGATTTCTTTTTTTGATTGTCACATTTAGGTCTTTAATCCATTTTGAGTTTATTTTTATGTATGATGTGAGAAATGTTTAATCTCAGTGTTTTACGTGTGGATGTTCAATTTCCCCAGCAACACTTACTGAAGAGACTGTGCTTTCTCCATTGTATATTTTTGCCTCCTTTGTCATAGATTAATTAACTGTAGATACATGGTTTTATTTTGTGGCTCTCTATTCTGTTCCATTGATCTATCTATTCATGGTGTTTTTTTTTTTTTCCTGGTACCAATACCATATGGTTTTTATTACTATAGCTTTGTAGTATAGNTATTTTTGCCTCCTTTGTCATAGATTAATTAACTGTAGATACATGGTTTTATTTTGTGGCTCTCTATTCTGTTCCATTGATCTATCTATTCATGGTGTTTTTTTTTTTTTCCTGGTACCAATACCATATGGTTTTTATTACTATAGCTTTGTAGTATAGTCTGAAGTAAGGAAGGGTTATGTCTCCAAGTTTTGTTCTTTTTCCTCAGGATTGCTTGACAATTCTGAGAACAGTTCTTAAATGAAGAGTAAAATCTTACAAGACCACAGAAATCAAGACAGACCTACCAGCAATATAAGATACACACAAGAATAATTTCAGCTTAAATAATAGTAGCAACTGACTTGTTGCTTTCCTGAGTGTCTTTTCCATTTGAGACTTTTGAGTGAAGGAGCCAAGGAGGACATTTAAGTATGAATAACAATCTGCAATGCTGTCAGAAGACCACAAGAGTTCTATTGTTTTGAAATTTAAATTGTAATTTACATCCCAATGATTCTGACTTCATGCAGGTTTACTGCCTTAATTGGTACCACTTGGTTCAATGAGTCTGATTATTTGGAATAATTTTCTGAGAAGTGTGTTTATAAGTATACAATTATGAAATGAACATCTTTTTGCTAAGGTTGTTATAGTTATTAATGTTTCCAGTATCTGAAGTGGATAGTTCTTGTTCATTTAAGAACTGATGTGATCTGACTTCTGAATTCAAGGACAGCCATGGGAGTTTGTGTTTTATATTGACTTTTCACAAAATCTGCATTTTTCTCATGAAGAGAACGTATTGAGATCCTTGAGCTTTTCCACATGAGAGGAATGGTTATTCATTGTGTACATGAAAAAGAATACAATATTCTACAGTGCTACTTATCTTCAGATTGCAGAATCAAGTAATAACTACCATCTGCAGAACTGCACTATTTTAATGATGAATGAACAGCACAATATTATGTGTTTCAAAAATACTTTACAGTACTGTAAATACTATAAAATACTGTAATACTGCTATATTTTCAAGGTCAAAACCATGGTTGAAAAATAAAAGTAATTTTAAAAAATCAAGTTGACTTATTTTCAATGAATTGATGACATGTTTTTTGTCATATAGGTACTAGCTCATCCATTTTACTTTTATGAGAAATAAAACTAAAACATTCCATGACTTTTCTTGAATTCTGCTGCTGCTGCTGCTAAGTTGCTTGTCTGACTCTGTGTGACCCCATAGACGGTAGCCCATCATGCTGCCCTGTCCCTGGGGTTCTCCAGGCAAGAACACTGGAGTGGGTTGCCATTTCCTTCTCCAATGCATGAAAGTGAAAAGTGAAAGTGAAGTCGCTCAGTCGTGCCTGACTCTTAGTGACCCCATGAACTGCAGCCTACCAGGCTTCTCCGCCCATGGGATTTTCCAGGCAAAAGTATTGGAGTGGGTTGCCATTGCCTTCTCCTTCTTGAATTCTAGATTACTATAATTCACTAACTAATTCACTAGATTCTAGATTACTAGAATTACCACTAACATTCTAAGCAAGATACGGGCTGGCTTCTCAGGCATGATGACATAATCATTCACATCATCTTTGTGTCCATCTTCCTCATTTTTAAGCTTTCTTTGTGCAGTGAAGTGAGTGAAGTGAAGTCACTCAGTTATGTCCGACTCTTTGTGACCCTATGGACTGTAGCCCACCAGGCTCCTCTGTCCATGGGATTCTCCAGGCAAGAACATGAGTGGATTGTCATTCCCTTCTCCAGGGGATCTTCTTGACCCAAGGATCAAACCCAGGTCTTCTGCATTGCAGGCAGATGCTTTACCCTCTGAACCACCAGGGAAACCTTTTTGTAATGCCTCCTCAAAAAACTATTCAAACCATGGTAGGTAAGTTTTCATTTGAAACAGAAGACTTTTTAGAATTATAAGAAATGCAGCAATGAAGTGCTGTAAGTAAGTTATTTTTTCAAATCATCTTCAATAGGCCACTATCTCTACATTACAACACGGTTGTTTAAACAATATAATGATAGATTAATTTTCTTAATTTTCCAAAATTAGTACCTTGATGTTTTATGTTGTGTACATTTCCATAAAATCAGAACTCAATGCTTTAGGGTGACAAATAAATTCAAATTGTTTCTCAAGGAAATAAACAGAGACTCAGTTATCCAAATAAAGTAGAAAATTTTTTCAAGTAATTTTATAGATTTTTTTAAAAATCTGAAACATTATATATCATTTCTCATTTCTTTAGACTCAAATTCCTGAACCTGTCATGCATCTTACCTGTCTCCATCCCTCCTCAAGACCTAGTTTTAACCTTTTTTCCATCACTGTCACCTAGTATTTGGCAACATAAATTGTGATCCAGTCTGATACTTTTCCCCTGTGCCCCTGACACTGTTCTCTTTCTATTTCTTTACTTATGCATATCCTATTCCCCCTTCAAAATCCAGGTCAAGCTTCCCCTTCTTTGTAAACATCTTCCTGACTATTGAGAGGTCATTGGACTGCAAGGAGCTCAAATCAGTTAATCTTAAAGGAAATCAACCCTGAATATTCATTGGAAGGACTGATGCTGAAGCTGAAGCACCAATACTTTGACCACTGGATATGAAGTGCTGACTCACTGGAAAAGACCCTGATGCTGGGAAAGATTGAAGGCAGGAGAAGAAGGAGACAACAGAGGATGAGATGGTTGGATGGCATCACTGACTCAATGGACATAAGTTTGAGCAAACTCTGGGAGACAGTGAAGGACAGGTAAGCCTGGCACGTTGCAGTCCATGGGGCTGCAAAGAGTCAGACATGACTGAGTGACTGAACAACAGCAAATTTTCTTAGCTCTTCCTTACTCCAGGTGTGAACAAACTGAGATGAATCGGGAACTTGTTAGAAATGCAGAACCTTGGACCCTCTCACAGATTTAAGCATCAGAATCTACTTTTTCACAAGATCACCAGGTTTTTGTATGTAAATGAACATTTGAGACCTTTTCTTCTCCCACCCCCATAGTGAGCTTTCATTTATTTCACATTTCCCTAGTAGTTCTTGTCTATATTTTTACCAAATTAAACTAGTTAGTTTTTTGCCTATATTTTTTATCAAATTAAACCAGTTAGTGTTTCTAAGTCTCTTCACTTAGAATAAAAGCTTCCTAAAGGTAGCTACCATGTTTTGTCTCTCCTAATAAACCTGATGGAATTTAATGCCTTATTTTCCATGCTGTGCTGTCATTTGTTTCAACTTGCAGGAACTTCTAGTGTATGATATTGTTTTCTCTTCAAATGAGAGGAGCACACATCCTACTGCCTAGATTGGGGCCTAACACATAGTGAGAAGCCAAATAAATATTTGCTGAATGTTTAAATTTTTGAAATTAATTTGGACAAGATGAACTTGGTCTTCAGTTTAGATTCAGTGGTGCCTCTTCCCAGTCATGTTCTTGGGAGAACAGTGCATAATGAGAATATTAACATAGTCTTAAGCTTATAAGGTTCCTGGGGACATTTACTTAAATTCTAACTGGTCTATTAAAACATTACTAATCATGTTCCTAGAATAGCTTTTTAATCGTCAGCATCATTGAGCCTAACAGCAATTTTTCACCCTTTTCTGCAAATTAGTACACTGAGATTTGTTCATTTGCTCTGTCTCACTATAATATGGTGGTTAAACATATGGGTTTTGGCATCAAAATGCCAGGGTTTACCTCTAGGACCACCACTTCCTACCTATGTGACCTTCAGTTCATTACTTTACATCTCTGTGTCTCAGTTTTTGTGTCTAAGTGGTGAGGATAATAATATTCTTAATGTCATAGGGCTGATATAAAGATTAAACTAGGTAATATATTTTAGGTGCCCAGCAGAGTGCCTGGTGGATATTAAGTTCTAAAGAAGTAGCAGAACCTATTATTGAGAAAAAAACGCATGCCAGGAACTCTGAATTCCTGAAATGCTATTCTAGAGTTTCAATCATTTATATGTAGGTAGTGTGGGAGCACTTTAGATAGGTTTCTATTCTATCCTCTTTTCCTGATTCAATATTTAATTTATGTTTGCTGGCCGGGATGGCTTCCAGAACTATATAACTCTGATACCTGCTGTAAGGATATGTGTTTCTATTCGTGCTTTTATTGTCCATTCCCCAGGTACAGGTACAATATTAAAACTGAGTACTGTCTCATCCCAGAAAAGACAGAAGCCTCCCTTCCTGGTTCAGGTACAACTTACTCAGTCAGTTCAAAAGACCTTTCAATAAAGGATTGAGTAAGCAGATGGGAATTGGGTTATGTCCAGAAGGCTTAAGATCTTGATTGCTGCCATACCACTAAATGAAACCAATATGGAAGCTGAGATTCACATTAAATGATGTAAATTATACCTAAATGATGTCATAATAGTAAATAATGAAGCTTTATATTTGGGCATATATATGACACATTGCCGGGCAGTGAGCATATGCATTATGTTTTGGCAAGTTAAATGTTTTCTAAAATCCTTATTGGAAATTTAAGAAAAATTTGTCTTTTCATCTACAAAATAACAATTTTTAGAATGCCCTTGATTATATAATCATGTTGCTGTCTAAAATGGTAAAATAGTTGCATATGCAGTTAATCAAACAGTACAATAGATTCTTTATCATACTGTATTCAAAGCTGGAAACTCTAGGTCTTCTCACCCTGAAACATCAGCCTTGGAGTTTTGCAAGCTTAGGATGAGTTTAATTAAAGTCAAGGGAGAAAACCAATTAAGCACTGAGAAGCTCTGGCATCCCCCATGCACTCTTCAAGACAAAAATACCATTTAGAATAAGATGATGCTGTAATCTCAGTATAAATGCCATTGTCTACTTCAGCAATTCTGGTGGCCCAGGTGTTCTGAGCACTCTGAAGAGTAGCTAGCTTAAGAGTTTTCAATTCAGAACTACATTAAATAATTTCCATTCACTTTTAATCTCCTCTGATAGGAAGTGCTTAGAAAGGAGATTGTATTAAGTACAAAGAATGACCGTTCGTGAAGTCTTTGAAAACACCTGTATTAAAGCATGTCTCTAAAGATCATTTAGATTCAAATCCTATTTGAGCAGGTTTGGAAAGCAGAATGTTAACATTTTCTACCACTGCTACACACAAAAGTGATGCATATAAATGAATAAAGGGATCCAGACTCATGCAATGAGGAAGTTTGTATCATTTACATTTTAGTGACTTTTTGATGCAGTACCATTACAGTTACCCATCACTATTGTGCAGTACTGCCCACTGGGAAAATGGTAGTATAGAATAATATGCTGCTATACAGTTTGCCAACCAATCAGGAAACCATAGAAAGAAGCAACTACAAGCATTATTTCAAATGAAGTCCTGGGAAGCTGTGAGGGATGGGAGGGACAAAGCAGTCAATATTAATCAAAAATTGGAAGCTGATTAAATGTGCTTTACTGGGATTTACTTTCTTATCTTTGCTTCCATTTCCTGCAAGTATTAATTGCAATGTAGAACAAGAATACAGAGAGTGCATTACAGAAAGTCAGGGCTATTGCTCTAATTGGTGTTAAGCAAATCAGCTATCTGGGGAATGTAGTACAACAGTGCAGAACACTCTACACTTTGGTGTGACCTCTGATGGAGCCTTCAAGCTAGTGAAGTTTGTTGATTTCACCCGTGAGAGTCTTATTGATGTTCCTTTAGTGGTATCTGGCATATCTTTCTAGACTTCTTAGGAAAACACATGCAAATACCTTACCATCAAGCAGCACTGTTTTCATAGCCATTTTTAAATCTTAAGTTAATATGTGATAAACCTCAGAAGTGGAGAAAATTTTCTATGATTACTGTTTAGTACAAATAGAAGTTGCCCCACATATGGAAAATATTAACAAACCCCACTGAGGATTTTAACAAATCCTATAGCATTGTGGTGGTATCTTAAAACCGATTCTGCAAGTGACTGAATATCACAACTCAAATATACTTGCAAAGCTAGCTGATAACATTTTCAGTTTCTGAAAAAGAAGGCTTAAAATTATTAATAATTTCTAGGTCAAGCAATGTGGTGTAGAGGAAAACACAGTAGATGTGGGTCAGGACCTCTAGATTCTATTCTGTCTCCAATTTGATGTATTGCTTGGACAGGTCCTTCAAATCTGTGAGCCTCAGTTTTCTATAGATTGGACAGGTCCTTCAAGTCTGTGAGCCTCAGTTTTCTATCTGTTTACATCAGAGAGATGGGCAAAACAATTTCTGTACTCCATTTTAGTCCTAAGTATTCAGAAATTCTTCATCAAAGCTGGCTTCTCATGAAGCTGCAACTGTCAATGTATGCCAAAACCAGTAGAGTACTGTAAAGTAAAATAAAATTAAATTAAAAAAAAAATGCCTGAGAAGTGACTATCAAATATCCAGAGAAAGGCCAGGAATGGAACAATTCAAACAGGTTCTATCCTGCTTAAATTGCAGTGGGAAAAATAAATTACAAGTCAGCCACTATACTATTTGTTTGTAAACATGATACATCTTGCTAGTTAGCCCAGTGACTCAGGAGGCACTTCCTGTCTAGCTTTCTACCAGTGACTACCACCCAATCTAATGTATCACCAAGTCCCAGTGATCTTCTAGTTCCCTTGACTATTTTACTGTTGCCTTTCCCACTCACATACCTCAGAGACTAAAAGCTGAGCAAAATCTTAGTTCAGTTCACTCACTCAGTCGTGTCCGACTCTTTTCAACCCCATGAACCACAGCACGCCAGGCCTGCCTGTCCATCACCAACTCCCGGAGTTTACTCAAACTCATGTCCATCGGGTCGGTGATGCCATACAGCCATCTCATCTTCTGTCATCCACTTCTCCTCCTGCCCCCAATCCCTCCCAGAATCAGGATATTTTCCAATGAGTCAGCTCTTCTCATGAGCTGGCTAAAGTATTGGAGTTTCAGCTTTAGCATCATTCCTTCCAATGAACACCCAGGACTGATCTCCTTTAGAATGGAGTGGTTGGATGTCTGTGCAGTCCAAAGGACTCTCAAGAGTCTTCTCCAACACCAGAGTTCAAAAGCATCAATTCTCTGGTGCTCAGCTTTCTTCACAGTCCAATTCTCACATTCATACATGACCACTGGAAAAACCATAACCTTGACTAGACAGACCTTTGTTGGCAAAGTAGTGTCTCTGCTTTTGAATGTGCTATCTAGATCGGTCATAACTTTCCTTTGAAGGAGTAAACGTCTTTTAATTTCATGGCTGAAATCACCATCTGCAGTGATTTTGGAGCCCCCCAAAATAAAAGTCTGACACTGTTTCCACTGTTTCCCCATCTATTTCCCATGAAGTGATGGGACCAGATGCGTGATCTTAATTTTCTGAATGTTGAGCTTTAGGCCAACTTTTTCACTCTCCTCTTTCACTTTCATCAAGAGGCTTTTTAGTTCCTCTTCACTTTCTGCCATAAGGCTGGCATCATCTGCATATCTGAGGTTATTGATATCTCCCCCAGCAATCTTGATTCCAGCTTGTGCTTCTTCCAGCCCAGTATTTCTCATGATGTACTCTGCATATAAGTTAAATAAGCAGGGTGACAATATACAGCCTTGACATACTCCTTTTCTTATTTGGAACCAGTCTTTTGTTCCATGTTCACTTCTCACTGTTGCTTCCTGACCTGCATACAGATTTCTGAAGAGGCAGGTCAGGTGGTCTGGTATGCCCATCTCTTTCAGAATTTTCCACAGTTGATTGTGATCCACACAGTCAAAGGCTTTGGCATGGTCAATAAAGCAGAAAGATATGTTTTTCTGGAACTCTTTTGCTTTTTCCATGATCCAGCGGATGTTGGCAATTTGATCTCTGGTTCCTCTGCCTTTTCTAAAAACAGCTTAAACATCAGGGGTTCACAGTTCATGTATTGCTGAAGCCTGGCTTGGAAAATTTTGAGCACTGCTTTACTAGCGTGTGAGATGAGTGCAATTGTGTGGTCGTTTGAGCTTTCTTTGGCAATGCCTTTCTTTGGGATGGGAAAGAAAACTGAACTTTTCCAGTCCTGTGGCCACTGCTGAGTTTTCCAAATGTGCTGCCATATTGAGTGCAGCACTTTCACAGCATCATCTTTCAGTATTTGAAATAGTTCTACTGGAATTCCATCACCCCTACTAGCTTTGTTCATGATGATGCTTCCTAAGGCCCACTTGACTTCACTTTCCAGGATATCTGGCTCTAGGTCAGTGATCACACCTTCATGATTATCTGGGTCATGAAGATCTTTTTTGTACAGTTCTTCTGTGTATTCTTGCCACTTCTTCTTAATATCTTATGCTTCTGTTAGGTCCATACCATTTCTGTCCTTTATCGAGCCCATCTTTGCATGAAATGTTCCCTTGGTATCTCTAATTTTCTTGAAGAGATCTCTAGTCTTTCCCGTTCCTCTATTTCTTTGCAAAATCTTAATTACTAACAGCAAAATGCTCATGTATATGAATAAGCTTGATTTTGACTGTCAATTCTGAACCCAAGTATTCTGGATTCAAGTTGTAGAACAGAGAAGGAATATTGGTTGACAATGACCAGCAGAATCACTCATTACTTGCTGATGTGCTAGACAAGAGTTGTGACTGCAGTAAACTGACCTGGGCCCAAGTTAGGTCAGTTGTAGATTTTTGACAGAACCTTGTCAATACCTAATGCTTTCAAATTGCTTCCATTCAAATCAAGACAGTTAATAAGGAATTTAAAAAGCTAACTCTATACTGCTTTCTGCCAATACATAAAAAATTATGTCACATCATAAATCACAAAAACTCAGAGTTTAACATAATACAAAAACCTACATCACCAGAATGCATTTGATTTTAATAATTTTTTATACAAAGAAAGGCAAACATAAAAATGAACACATGAAAGCAGTCAGGAAAGAGAAAGCTTCAAAGCACAGAATGGCAGAAAATGTGAATATTCTTTGTACCTACATCTAAGAGACTTATGCTGCCATTCTAAGCCTGGCAATTTAGGACATATGCTTCAGCCTTGGTTCTGTCATAGGCTATGTGCTGTACTTAGTCTTTCAGTCATGTTCAACTCTTTGTGACCCCATGGACTGTAGCCTGCCAGGCTCCTCTGTCCATGGAATTCTCTAGCCAAGAATATTGGAGTGCGTTGCCATGTCTTCCTCCAGTGGATCTTCCCAACTCAGGGACCGAACCCAGGTCTTCTGCATTTCAGGTGGATTCTTTACCATCTGAGCCACCAGGGAAGCCCCATTGTAGACTTTATAAAACCCCAATACATCATTCAGCTTTTCAGTTCTTAGGTTTGCAGACCTAGTTCACTTATCCATTGTGAAGAAATGACTGTGTAGTAATTCTTTGGCAGTCCAGTGGTTAAGACTCTGCACTCTCACTGTCGAGGGCCTGGGTTTGAACCCTGGTTGGGGAACTAAAATCCTATAAGCCATGTGGTAAAAAAAAAAAAAAAAAAAAAAAAAAAGAATATGCATCTTTGTTTAAAATCTAGAATGAGTCATTGAGTTTTTACTTAAATCTTAAGAAAAGTCAAAATATATGCAAGGGAGTTGGCACCTATAAGTAGTATCTGAAAGTGAGTTAGGTAAAAAATAAAAAATAAAATACTATACTGCCAGATAATTAAATGAATTACACTTAGGACTGAAGGCAAAATAAGTATTAATGAGAAAAGAAGATGGGATGCAGACAAGTGAATGGATTCAGTTGCCATCTTCCAAGATTCAGATGGAGCTGTTTACAGGAGTTGCTCAGTACTTAGAGTCATGAAACATGCTTTTAAAGATTTTCTTTTGTTTTTAGCAGAAGAGAACAAGCAAAGGTTTTTCTATATTCTGATTAAGAAATAAAAAGGAAAGACCTTATTTCAAAGAAATCTTGGTATAGAAAACCAGTTTCTTCTCTCTAAAAAAGTAAGGTGGGGATGAAGGTTTAATAGAGAGAGGTTTAATAGGAGTAGGCCTAAAATGTTGCTTCAAAACGAATATGTGTGCAAAAGATCTCAATTTGGGTAGTATAACTGATAAACTGTAAGATAAATAGGAAATATTAATGCTTCTCTGACTTTAAAGTAGCTATAAGTGATCAAAGAAGAATGAAGATGCACCCAAACCCAAGAGGAGCAATGTTGATGCCTAGAATCATACATGAAAGAAAATTAGTTTTAGTTTAAAATACAGACTTTTTGAGTGGTAGGAGATGGGATCAGAGATAAAAAGGAAATAGTTCATTTAGGAACCTGTAGGCCATCATGCTGCTGCTGCTGCTGCCAAGACACTTCAGGCGTGTCCGACTCTGTGTGACCCCACAGATGGCAGCCCACCAGGCTCCCGCATTCTTGGGATTCTCCAGGCAAGAACACTGGAGTGGGTTGCCATTTCCTTCTCCAAGGTATGAAAAGTGAAAAATGAAAANAGGCCATCATGCTGCTGCTGCTGCTGCCAAGACACTTCAGGCGTGTCCGACTCTGTGTGACCCCACAGATGGCAGCCCACCAGGCTCCCGCATTCTTGGGATTCTCCAGGCAAGAACACTGGAGTGGGTTGCCATTTCCTTCTCCAAGGTATGAAAAGTGAAAAATGAAAAGGAAGTCGCTCAGTCGTGTCCGACTCTTTGCAACCCCATGGACTGACTGCACCCTACCAGGCTCCTCTGTCCATGGAGTTTTCCAGCAAAAGTACTGGAGTGGGGTGCCATCGCCTTCTCCAAGGCCATCATGAGGACTCTGATTTTTATACCATTATCAGGTTTTGAAGTGAAGTCGCTCAGTCGTGTCCGACTCTTTGCGACCCCATGGATAGTAGCCCACCAGGCTCCTCGGTCCATGGGGTTCTCCAGGCAAGAATACTGGAGTGGGTTGCCATTTCCTTCCAGGAGTAATTTGATATGGCATCTGAAAAGATCAATTTAGTGTCTATGTAAGAATAGATTGTGATAATAAGAAGAGTAGACACAGAGAGACCAATTAGGACAATATTTCATTTATTCAGAGGTGATAATAATATTCAGAGGTGAGAGGTGATGATGGCTGAGACCAGAGAAACAAGAGTTGAGATTGTAAAAAGTAATCATATTTTGATATAACATGAAGGTTGTCTGAGATGAGAGACTGGATATAAGGTACTGAGTTGGCCAAAAATTTCATTTGGGTTTTCCGTAACATATTACAGAAAAACCCAAACAAATTTTTTGGCTAACCCACTACAAGAGAGAAATACAAGCGAAATATGACTCTATGACTTGAAGCCTAAGGTACTAGAAGAATTAGAGTTTCCATTTTCCATGGCAGAGAAGACTGTGAGACTCTTTGCTCAGATTTTTCAGAAGAAGGTAAGAAACTTCATTTTGGAAAAAAAAAACTATATTAGGTTTTGAAATGTTTATCAGATATCAAGTGGAGGGGTGAGTAGGCAGTTGTATAGAAATCTATACAGAAGTCCGTACAGAAATCTAGAGAAAGGACTGATGAAAGTACAACTTTGGAAGTTAACAGTACATAGATAGCATTTAAATGCATAAAACTAGAGGAGACTACCTAATGAGTGAGTATAAATAAAGGAGAAATAAGTACAATACCAAGCCCTAGGTCTCTCAAACATTAGGAGGTTGGGGAGAAGAGGAAACACTAGCAACAGATACTAAGAAGAAGCATACAATGAAGCAGGAGGAAAGTCAGGAGAATGTAGTACCCTGAAATCCAAATGCAGAAAATCTATTGTTTGTTAGATGAGGCTGTTTGGGGTTTCCCAGCTTTAGCATTATTGGCATTTGGGGCCAGAGAATTGTTTGGCCAAATCCCTTGAATTGTGACAACCAGAAATGTCTTCATATATTTAGTACTTCATGTGAAAAAATCACCTCTGTTTGAGAACTGCTGTGTTAGAGTAAGTAAACTGAGGCCTGGGAATTGACCACTGAAATTAATGACATGGGGGTCTTTGATGACCTTTAGCACTTTCAGTGGAATACTAGCAGTTGAAACCTGAAATAGAGTGGGTTTAAAAGGGAATTGGAAATAGCAATGTATAAACAAGTTTTCAAAAAGTTTTACTGAAAGGAGAATAAATAAATGGAGCATTATTTAGTGGAGAAACAAGGATTAAAGTGTCTTCCTTAAGATGGGAAAAATAATCAAATGATTGTATACTGATAGAAAGATCTCAGCTGTTACTACTGCTGCTGCTAAGTCGTTTCAGTCGTGTCCGACTCTGTGCGACCCCATAGATGGCAGCCCATCAGGCTCCACCATCCCTGGGATTCTCCAGGCAAGAACACTGGAGCAGGTTTCCATTTCCTTATCCAGAGTATGAAAGGGAAAACTGAAAGTGAAGTCATTCAGTCGTATCCGACTCTTAGCGACCCCATGGACTGCAGCCTACCAGGCTCCTCTGTCCATGGGATTTTCCAGGCAAGAGTACTGGAGTGGGGTGCCATTGCCTTCTCTGGAAAGTTCTCAGAGAGAGGAAAAAAATAAAAGAAGGGGAAGAGGATTGTTGGATGAATCCCCTTGAATAGTGGAGAGGACATGGGATTTGGTACATCAGATGAGGGAGAGGCTTTGGATAATAACATGAATATTTCATCTGTAGTACCAAATGGGAAGGCAAGGAATATGGTGGTAGATACTGGTAGGAGAATAGTTATAGTTTGGGTGGGATCTGAAAATATTTTTTACCATGTGACGTGTGAAATCTTAGTTCCCAACCAGGAATCAAGTCCCTGCAGTGGAAGAACAGAGTTCTACCACTGGACCTCCAGGGAAGTCCCTGGAAATACTTTTCTGATTGCTTCAGTTTTCTCAATGATAAAGAAGCAAAGTCATAAGCTCTCCTGAGGATGAGTAGTGAAGTACTGGCAGTTTGACGAGTGAGAAGTATGAAATAGCCACCTAAGAGAGTGGGGACAATTAAATAAAGATCTTCACCACCGAGGTAAACATGATGATGTGATCACTCACCTAGAGCCAGACATCCTGGAAAGTAAAGTCAAGTGGACCTTAGGAAGCATCATTATGAACATAGCTAGTGGAGGTGATGGATTTCCAGTTAAGCTATTTCAAATCCTGAAAGATGATGCTGTGAAAATGCTGCACTCAATATGCCAGCACATTTGGAAAACTCAGCAGTGGCCACAGGACTGGAAAAGGTCAGTTTTCATTCCAATCCCAAAGAAAGGCAATGCCAAAGAATGTTCAAACTAATGCACAATTGCACTCATCTCACATGCTAGCAAATTAATGTTCAAAATTCTCCAAGCCAGGCTTCAACAATATGTGAACCATGAACTTCCAGATCTTCAAGCTGGTTTTTGAGAAGGCAGAAGAACCAGAGATCAAATTGCCAACATTCTCTGGATCATTGAGAAAGAGAGAGAGTTCCAGAAAAACATCTATTTCTGCTTTATTGACTATGCCAAAGCCTTTGACTGTGTGGATCACAATAAACTGTGGAAAATTCTGAAAGAGATGGAAATACCAGACCACCTGACCTGCCTCTTGAGAAATCTGTATGCAAGTCAGGAAGCAACAGTTAGAACTGGACATGGACCAACAGACTCGTCCCAAATAGGAAAAGGAGTACATCAAGGCTGTATATTGTTACCTGGCTTATTTAACTTATATGCAGAATACATTATGAGAAATGCTGGGCTGGATGAAGTGCAAGCTGAAATCAAGATTGCTTGGAGAAACATCAGTAACCTCAGATATGCAAATGGCACCACCCTTATGGCAGAAAGTGAAGAGGAACTAAGCAGCTTCTTGATGAAAGCGAAAGAGGAGAGTAAAAATGTTGGCATAGAACTCAGTATTCAGAAAACAAACATCATGGCAACTGGTCCCATCACTTCATCTCGAATAGATGGGGAAACCATAGAAACAGTGGCAGACTTTATTTTGGGGGGCTCCAAAATCACTGCAGATGGTGACTGTAGCCATGAAACTAAAAGACAGTTACTTCTTGGAAGAAAAATTATGACCAACCTAGANCAGATATGCAAATGGCACCACCCTTATGGCAGAAAGTGAAGAGGAACTAAGCAGCTTCTTGATGAAAGCGAAAGAGGAGAGTAAAAATGTTGGCGTAGAACTCAGTATTCAGAAAACAAACATCATGGCAACTGGTCCCATCACTTCATCTCGAATAGATGGGGAAACCATAGAAACAGTGGCAGACTTTATTTTGGGGGGCTCCAAAATCACTGCAGATGGTGACTGTAGCCATGAAACTAAAAGACAGTTACTTCTTGGAAGAAAAATTATGACCAACCTAGACAGCATATTGCAAAGCAGAGACATTACTTTGCCAACAAAGGTCTGTCTAGTTAAGACTATGGTTTTTCCAGTAGTGATGTATAGATGTGAGAGTTGGAGTATAAAGAAAACTGAGTGCCAAAAAACTGATGCTTTTGAACTGTGATGTTGGAGAAGACTCTTGAGAGTCCCTTGGACTGCAAGAAGATCCAGCCAGTCCATCCTAAAGGAAATCAGTTCTGAATATTCATTGGAAGGACTGATGTTGAAGCTGAAACTTTGGCCACCTGATGTGAGGAGCTGATTCATTTGAAAAGACCCTGATGCTAGAAAAGATTGAAGGCGGGAGGAGAAGGGGACGACAGAGGATGAGATGGTTGGGTGGCATCAACGACTCAATGGGCATGAGTTTTAGTACACTCTGGGAGTGGGTGATGGACAGGGAAGCCTGGTGTGCTGCAGTCCATGGGGTTGCAAAGGGTCGGACACACCTGATCGACTGAACTGAACTGAGAAAATTTATTGTGATTGTCAGGCATCATTATGTATTTGAGGTTCATGTTCATGCTTTTAAACTGAGCTAGTGTCATTGGGTAGTTTTCTTTAGCCAGAGAGTTGGTATATTAGTCAGCTCAAACTACCGTAACAGAATACCACAGATTGGGTGATTTACAAAAAATTCATTTTCTCACAGTCGTGGATGTGGAAGTGCCAGATTAAGGTCCAGCCATGTTCAGTTTCTGGTAAAGGTCCTGTCTCCAAATACAGTCATACTGGGGATTCGGGCTTTCACAGCGGATTGGGGAGAGGCATAATTCAGTACATATCAGCTGTACCCCATATGTTATGCAAATTGATGATTGTAATAGTCAAATATAGATTTATGATGGGTAAGTAAGTAAGTAAAGTCACTCAGTCGTGTCTGACTCCTTGTGACCCCGTGGACTGCAGCCCACCAAGCTCCTCAGTCCATGGGTTTCTCCAAGCAAGAATACTGGAGTGGGTTGCCATTTCCTTCTCTAGGGGATCTTCCCAACCCAGGGATCGAACCCAGGTCTCCCGCATTGGAGGCAGACGCTTTAACCTCTGAGCCACCAGGGAAGAGAAAATTTAAGGGAGTGAAGAATCAAAAATATGGGTAGGATGGGTGAATTGGAAATGTCCATTCAAAAACTGTTGGAGTTAAGGATTCTTAAGGTATAAAATAAAAAAGATAGGGAGTAGTGGTTGAAGAACAGGCAGTTGAATTTGAGGTTTTTGGCAGCAAGGCACTTATTGACAATGACAAATTATGATCTGAATTATCATCTTGCAGTGAATGCTTTACTCTGTTGCTTCAAATCTCCTTTCAGAACAAGGACACTCATTTCCCCCGCTTCTGGAAGTGTGGTCTGCTGAGAGTTCAAATATTTGAATTTCTTCCAGGACATTGCCTTCTACTGAAGGCAGCTGCTTTAGTCAAGATTATGTCCCTAAGTGAGGGTAGCCCATATTCAATAACTGGTCAGTTTTAAGCTCTGAGAGGGCCTCTCGGCTCCAGAGCTTCCAGTGGGATTAAATGAAGTCTTCATTACTATTAATCTGTAAGTGACTTTTCTCTGCCCAATCTTACTTGCTGCATTGTATCATAGATGTTGTTTGAGAGTTCTCCTTGATAAACTTCCTGTATTTAAGTATCCACTTCAGATTCTGTTTCACAGAGAGCTTGACATTGCATAATTGCATAGCAGGTGCTAAGTATGCTCTGAAGAAGTAGACTTTAAAATGAAATATTGGAGCTGGATCACCCATCAGGTGATTGGAAATAAGAATGCTGCTATTGGCAGAAGGTGTGTATGGATAGCTTTTGGCATGTTACAGCAAAATAACTGTTAACATTCTTAGTGTACAGAGGAATGCACTGCTAGTGGCAATAGCTCAGGAGTTTGGGAGGTTCAGAACAAGTAGTAATGATAAGCAATAAGGACAATGGACAGTTGTGGGTGAGTGTGATGGATGCATGGGAGAAACAATGAAAGGCTGAGGGTGATTAATGACCAATTTAAAGTGAAGTATGGAAGTCAGAAGGCCTTGGAAGCATTGAAGAAGACTTTCACTTTCTATAGCCAGAGGATCTGGCCCAGGACTTAATTATAAGGACAGTGAAAGTCCATGGAAGTGTTTTGTTCCCACCTCTGGTATAACAGCAAGATGGAGGCCCTGGCTAAGATGGAGAAGAGGCCTGAGATGTGGGGCTGGGGACATCTGGTAGACATCCTTGACTTGTACAACATGGATGGACCTAGAAAACATGATGCTTGAGTGAAAGAATTCGGTCACAAAGAGCATATATTATATGGTTTATATTTATGGCAGCAGGACTGAAGAATAGTTAAAGGGCACAGTGTTTCTTTTTGATTGATGAGCATATTCTAAAATAGACTGTGGTTGGTGATGGTGGCGTGTACCTGTGAATATACTTGAAAAAGCCTTGAATTGTGTACCTTAAAGGGATAAACTTATGATATGTGAATTATATCTCAATAAAGCTTTTTAAAAATATATTGAATTCATTAATTCTCCAAATACTCTGGACTTGCAGAAGTGATCTGCTCCTCCCTCTTAAAGACTAGTGCTTAACAATAGTGCAGAAGACTTTCTTGCAAGAAAACCTGTGGCCCCTTATGGTCTACCCTTAGGTGCCCTCCTGGCCACCAAACCAATTCTTAGAGCTATGTCAAACCTAATCTGAATGTGGAAGTCTGGAGCATAGGAGGAGAGGGAAAGACTAAAACAAACAATCTGAAGAACCTAGCCAACAAGTGCCAGGATCTGATACAGAGTGTGGGGGATAGTATCCCAAGGATGCTGGATCAAGGGAGGATGCAAGCCAAGATTTCATTCTCAGAGAAGTGAGACTTTATCAATACTTATACACTGTCTTCTAATACAATTTAAATACCCTATCCTGGCAAGAAACTTGGATGATGAAGCTAGTGTGCTGCTAGGATGGCACTTGCACTTTTGGATAAAGTGGTGGCCCCAAGTAAGTGAAGTAAAATGTTCAGAACTGCCATGGAAGACAACAAAAAAAGAGATCAAAATGCTTATTGGAGTGACCATGTTACAGAGGATATATTCTGAAAGATCAGAAAATGCAACTGCTGTCTGCGTTCCTCCAGTAAGGTCTGAATGATACTGCATTGACCAAAGTGGTGAAGATTGCGTTAGTGAAACAAGCCCCACTGGAACTGAGGAGTACAGTGGTTCTCATTCACTGTAGGCAAGGGCTGATAGTAAGAGTTATTTTCATTAAATTGAATATCTTGAAAATAATAGTAGATTAAGGGATCCTGAAGTAATGTGTTAGTCGCTCAGTCATGTCTGACTCTTTGTAACCTCATGAACTGTAGCCTACCAGGCTCCTCTGTCCATGGGATTCTGTGGGCAACAATACTGGAGTGGTAGCCATTCCCTTCTACAGGGGATCTTCCTGACCCAGGGATCGAACCTGGGTCTTCTGCATTGCAGGCAGATCCTTTACCATTTGAGCCACCAGGTTGTTGTCCCAGAAACAAGGTGGGCACAATTATCTTAACAAGAGGCAAGACTGAAATGTTAGCCAAGAGGTCTCACTCACACAGCCCTATAGAGATGGTTAAGGAGCACAGTACTCCCAGCAGTTGACTCTTCTTTTCTTTGTTGTGAGTTGGCTTCCTTAGAAGTACAGCCTGAGGCCAGAATTCTCGTATAAGTGCTTCACTGAGGGAAGACTCTCTGGAGGGGTCTGTAGGGAAGTGAGAGAACCAAACCAGGGCAGGGAAAGTTGTTGAGGAAAAAATGTAGCTTCCAACTGATATTTACTGAAAGCTAACCTTAGGCTTTCCACAGCAAGCTCTGGGCATGAATTGATCAGTACACTGGAGCAGGCTTGTAAGAGCAGATTGCACTCATTATTGAGGAGGAAAAGATTTTACTCCATCCTTTGAGGTTTTTCTGCTAGTTTAAACAATTAAATTGAAATTCACTGTTTAATAGGAGAAAATCAAACACAGTTTTAATAACATGTAAACATGGGATATAGCACTCTAATGACAGAAAGTGAAGAGGAACTAAAGAACCTCTTGATGAAGGTGAAAGAAGAGGGGGAAGAGCTGGCTTAAAACTCAACATTCAAAAGACTAAGATCATGGCATCTGGTTCTATCACTTTACGGCAAATAGAAGGGGAAAAAGTGGAAGCAGTAACAGATTTTCTTTTCTTGGGCTCCAAAATAACTATGGACAGTGACTACAGCCACAAAATTAAAAGATGCTTACTCCTTGGAAGGAAAGTCATGACAAACTAGATAGCATATTAAAAAACAGAGACATCGTTTTGCTGACAAAATCCCTTTAGTCAAAGCTATCATTTTTCCAGTAATTATGTATGGATGTTGAGAGGTGGACCATAAAGAAGGCCAAACATCAAAGAACTGGAATTGATGCTTTTGAATTGTAGTGGTGGAGAAGATTCTTGAGTCCCCTGGACTGCAAGGAGATAAAACCAGTCAGTCCTAAAGGAAATCAACCCTGAATATTCATTGGAAGGACTGNCTGACAAAATCCCTTTAGTCAAAGCTATCATTTTTCCAGTAATTATGTATGGATGTTGAGAGGTGGACCATAAAGAAGGCCAAACATCAAAGAACTGGAATTGATGCTTTTGAATTGTAGTGGTGGAGAAGATTCTTGAGTCCCTTGGACTGCAAGGAGATAAAACCAGTCAGTCCTAAAGGAAATCAACCCTGAATATTCATTGGAAGGACTGATGCTAAAGCTGAAGCTCCAATACTTTGGACACCTAATGAAAAGAGCCAACTCATTGAAAGAAGACCCATATGCCGGGAAAGATTGAAAGTAAAAGGAAAAGGGGGTGACAGAGGATGAGATGATTGGATAGCATCACTGACTCAATAAACATGAATTTGATCAAACTCTGGGAGATAGTGAAGGACAGGAAAGCCTAGCATGCTGCAGTCTATGGCATCATAAAGAGTCAGACACAATTTAGTAAATGAACAACAACAACAAGAAATACATGGGAGAGACGCAGGAGAACTGAGTAACTCTTGAAACTGGCTGAAATGCTCACATTAAATATCATTTTCAGCCAAAGACAAAGGAAGACGTTAGGGATTGTGGTTTAGGACTTTAAAGGGGAGGAAGGCAATTGACATAGAGATGGAAAAGCAAATGACTGGTAAACAAATGTTTGCTGAGCCAAGTAGAGACATTTGTGGGTGGTAAATTTTACTCCCCTACAACATCTTTTCCAAACTCTGTTTTTATTGATGTCAGGTTGGTAGATTGACACCAGTCATAGTGGAAGAATTTGTTCTATAGAAATCAGGAGCAAACACTACAAACCAGAGCCTCCCACCACCCTGGCAAGAGTCATACAGAACACCACTGCATGAATCTCATTATGGAAAAAGTCTTGCCTTTAGGAGACTTCTGAAGCAGTTGGTCAGTCAGTCATTAGATGCAGATTGAAACCTGGGTGGGGTGGGGGTCATGATTTCTGGGGTGAGAATACTGTATATATTTTTATCTCATTTTTATTGTAAGATTAATCATCCTAGGATGACTTTTCAGAGAAGGTTCTTCTAGGAGCAGTTTATCAGCCAATTGACATTATTTGCTGCGGTCATTTTACATTTGGGTGGAGATGCAGGTTGACCAAGTTCAAAAGTCCATCAATAAAGATAGACAAAGTGATTCATACTGTATGGTCAGGACACTCAAGATAACTAT
Source organism: Oreotragus oreotragus (assembly GCA_006410675.1). Classification (NCBI taxonomy): domain Eukaryota; kingdom Metazoa; phylum Chordata; class Mammalia; order Artiodactyla; family Bovidae; genus Oreotragus; species Oreotragus oreotragus. Next base: position 656,489 of record SJYX01006760.1, on the reverse strand, counting down.
TCTCTTGTTCTTTGTACATTTCCTGTGCATCCAGTGCCTGCTTCAGCTATACTCTACACACATGACTGACCTTTCTTCATAGTTTTCCCTGGTCCTATCTAGTGATTGTTCTAATCAAAAGGGTTGTAAGGGCTGTGCCCCATACTAGTTTCCCTGGTAACTGATGAGCCAACCTGACATTAATTCCCCTGATAACTGGTAACTGCCCCCACCGGGAGAAAAGACTGCTGCCGGGTCCTGCCTATCATTCATCGCACAGTGTGGGGTGTGGCTCCAGGACCTTACTTCAGACATGTAAACTCTCCCATACATTAAACCATTGATTTGTCTGTCATTGACTTTGGGCTCTTTCTTTGGTCTTGACGCTGGGCAACTACAGACGTGCAGGCCTGTAGGGGTACAGCCCAACTCAGACAACAGTGGGGGAGATTTTTTGAACGTCAAATGTCTCTTTTCAATAAGATATAAAAGTGAGAACTCCATCCAAACAAATCCTACACATTCAAGTACCTCTGGCATCAGTTCAAACCCTCTCAGCCTCACCTCTCACTGCCGCCATGACCAAAAGAGCCAGTTCACATGGACACACATGCTCCCAGTTCCTCACAGGCGTAGACTGAAGCATGTCATCTTAGGCTAGTTTTCCCTAAGTAGATGATTCTGAGATTCATTGTAGTAAGCTCCTCATTAGTCATCTTTAAGATCAAAAATTCACCCTGTAATGATGGGAAATACATGGTCCAGTTAAAAATATTTTTTTTCAACACAAAAGTTGCAAAGCATTATAGTTGGTACTTTATTCGAACAGTTGCAACAGACGGACAAATACATTTGGGGGTTGATAAAGGTGGAAGTTGATGGACTTCCCTGGTGGCTCAGATGGTAAAGTGTCTGTCTACAATGTGGGAGACCCGGGTTCGATCCCTGGGTTGGGAAGATCCCCCGAAGAAGGAAATGGCAATCCACTCCAGGACTATTGCCTGGGAAATCCCATGGACAAAGGAGCCTGGTAGGCTACAGTCCATGGGGTCACAAATCTCAGATGGTAAAGTGTCTGTCTACAATGTGGGAGACCCGGGTTCGATCCCTGGGTTGGGAAGATCCCCCGAAGAAGGAAATGGCAATCCACTCCAGGACTATTGCCTGGGAAATCCCATGGACAAAGGAGCCTGGTAGGCTACAGTCCATGGGGTCACAAAGAGTCGGATACGACTGAGCGACTTCACTTCACTTCAAGGGTTTTACCGAGAAAAGAGACAAGAACAGCCAAACACATCTGTGGAATTGTTGGTCTGATTTGGTCAGGTAAGTGTTGCAATCTTGTTGAAAGCAGTTGCTTTTCTCTGTGGTGTGGCCCATTTCAGGCGATGAAGTCCTGGCCTCAGAATTGTTGAGGAGAAGAAGGAATTTAGAGGGAGTGAGTGAATCTGTTGGTAGGAGGAAAGGAGTCCATAAAAGTTCAGATAAGGCTTTCCCTCCTTCCTATTTCCCTGTCTCTGTCCCTTGCTCCTGCCCTTTGAGATTCAACTATCTCTATCAGCCTTTCTCTCTGTCTCAGTCTCTGGTTTTAGGGAAAACCCACGCTAAAACAAGGAATGAAAGTTATCCATTCTTACTTTGTTTAAAGGTCCCAAATACATCACTTTATATCCCACATCAAATATCCATCTAGGCCAACAAAGGCAGTGACATTTCAACTCTTCTATTTATTGAGAAAACAATTCTAATTAATTAATTTGCCATTAGGATATATGGCATAATTTGATGTACTATGTTATAAGAGACACTGTCATTCATGAAACTACTTCCTAGCTATAGGAAAATTTCTGTTTTAATATAGTACATATTTTTCTTTTTATTTTCTCCTGCTTTTATAGAGGTTGTGTGGAGGAATTCAATTTTGTAAATCCTTCAAGTTCTTCCTCTGAAAAGAACAAGATGTAAAATATTTTATTATTATTTTAATAGAGTCAACAACAAACAAATCAACCCTCTCAAATACCACCAGCTAAGACTATCTAAAAGAAAGAAGGTGTCTGTTGACTCTTGCTTCTGAAACATATATTTCACTTTGCTGCTTAATTATTATTTTGTTGGTTGGTTGATTGATGTGGAGGACAGAATGTAGAGGACATTGAAATAAATTATACAGCATTAATTAAAACAATATCCCTTTACAAATATCTTGATAATAAAGATTAGTTGACTTTTTCACTTTATCAACTGGGAGTTGTCATGATTTCAATCAAATTGTATCAGAATAACATCCCATTTGGCAATCCTGAAAACAAGCACAGTGTAAGTGCTCAACAAATATTTGTTGAAAGAATGAAGAGAAGATGGATTAGGGCAGTGGCTTTAGGNGAAAAAAAAAAAAATGACTGAGCCAGGGAAATGAACCTAGCTCAGGGACCTGTGAGAAAGAATCAGTAACTCTTAACATACCTGTAACTGGAATTCCAGAAGGAAAGGGGACAGAGAATGGGAGAGAAAAAAGTATTTAATGAAACAGTGTCTAAAAATTTCCCCAAGTTAGTAAAAGATCTAAATTTACGCATCAAGAAGAACTTGACTGGCTCCCTGTCCGTCTTGAAGGTTGTTCTTGGCTGGGAGCCATCTCACACCTAAAGCAGGAAGACGGTTGTCACAAGGAAGACAATAAAGTTGCCTAAATCACTCAACTCTAGACTCTGTATCAACCCAAGATTCCAGCTCCTAAGTAGCAAGCACATGTTGGGCTACATGCAGGCTCTGAAAACGGTAAGATGGAGGCAATGTGAAAACTGGTCATCCTCATCAACAACTGCCCAGGTTGAAGAAATCTGAAACAGAGAAGTACGCCATGTCAGCCAAAACTGGTATCCATCTGCAGTGGCAATAATGTTGAACTGGGTACAGGGTGTGGGAAATACCAGAATACACACCATGGCTATCACTGATCCAGCTGATGTGGTATCATTAGAAGCATACCAAAACAGATTAGTGAAAAGTCAATCATGGAAAAATTTTCTATAATAAAACTGGTCAGAGTCTGCTTTAAATACAACAAACAAGCAAAAAGATCTTGATCAAGAAGATCAGCAAGTCTTAAACAGGAAAAGCCAGAGAAATCACACATAGGCATAATAGTCACAGTGCTGAAAATCAAAGAAAAGGAAAACCCTGAAAGCAGTCAAAGAAATAAAATAAAGGGCAACAACAATTTAAATGAAGGCTGACTACTCATCAAAACAGTGAAGGCCAGAAGATACTGAAAAGACAAAATTCAAGTGCTGAAAGGGAAAAGAAACAACCTATATTCTGCATCCAGCAAAAGCAGACTTTAAGATCAAAGCAAGATAACTATTTTTAAATGTAGCCTGTGGGTGAGTGAATAAGATTTACAACTAAACACACTGTTGAAACAAACAGGTAGTTATTTAATTTTGAAAGGAAAACCTAGAAATACCTTGCAATTTAATCTGGAAAATTATTTCTAATAATAAACAGAAATGTATTTTCTATGGTTAAGATGCAAAATGACTGCTTTTCTGAGAAAAGAATAAAGAAATCATGCTTTACAGGAATGGTCCTAACAACAGGGGTAAAATTTTGGCACCTAACCTGCTGCCAGCTCAGATAGTCTGGGAAGAGTAAGTTCTTAATGATTTTAAATAGTAGCTGAGTATATGTGCTGCTATATGCTGTGCTTAGTCGCCGAGTTGTGTCTGACTCTGCAACTGCATGGACTGTAGCCTGCCAGGCTCCCTTGTCCCTGGAATTTTCCAGGCAAGAATACTGGAGAGGATTACCATTTCCTCCACCAGAGGATCTTCCTGACCCAGGGATTCAACCTACGTCTCCTGCACTGGCAGGAGGATTCTTTACCACTGAGGCACCTGGGAAGCCCAGCAGAGTATATACAGCACTACAAACCCAACCATAAGTATACTGGAAAGATTTTAAAAATGTGCCATGTTATTTCATTTCCTAGAGTATGTAAGCAACTTATTTCTAACCTCTCAATATTATGACAGTGCAGAGTACTAAGTATCAGTTAATGGCTCAGACTTCACGTTATGATAATCATCAAGTCTTCATTTTCACTACCGTTTACTATAGTGAATTTTTCCAGGACTGTAACAGTAGTATGACACATGTAATTGTTAATCCTACTCCCAAGAAGAGACCATAGCCTCCAGATCCAAAAATAACAACAACAAAGAAAAGCAACAGGACTTACAGGTCTGGACAAAATTTGAGCATTTATAAGGTACCTGGATATTTAAAACTGGACTATCATCATCCATTTACAATCCATGAATTTAAGGAGTGCCTAGTACGCAGCAGATAACCATGCTGGAGATACAAGTGTTAGAGTCCATACCCTTGCTCTCCAGGTCACAGAAATTCCTGGATTAAAGACACATCAAAACAAGCTAATACTTTAGATAACTATTTCAACTTGCCCACTATTTTTCCTTTTGTCTGCCTTCTGCTACCAGATCTGCTGACTGCTATCTCAGTCTATCTCATTGCTGACACAGTAATGTTTTTCATCTCCTTCACATCATTCAAAAACAGACAAGGGAGTATATTAGGAAAAGCTATAGAGAGCAGCAGCAAGAAAAAGGTAGGAGCCGAATCATGCAGTGCCTTTATAGGCCATTAAAATTTGGAGGTTTTATTCTCAGGGTAATGAGAAGAAACTGAAAGATTTAAGCTCAGAGGCAGGAAAGGTGACATGATCAAGAAATCATGTATCTGTGAAGAACGGCTACAGTATGGAGAAAATGGCAAAAGATGAGAAGACCAGTTAGAAAAATGCTTTAGTCTAGCTAAGAGGAGGAGAAGGGGACGACAGAGGATGAAATGATAGGATGGCATTACTAACTCAACAGACATGAGTCTGAGTAAGCTCCGAGAGTTGGTGATGAACAGGGAGTCCTGGCATGCTGCAGTCCATGGGGTTGCAAAGCTGGACACGACTGAGAGACTGAACTGAACTGAACTAGCTAAGAAATAGTTAATACTCTGTAAGTGTAGAGACAGCAATGGACACTGAGTAGAAGGAAAAACTGAAGGGATAATTAGGAAGTAAAATTTAATAGAACTTGGAGATGGATTAAATAGTGGGGTAAAGAAAGAGGTTGTAAAGGTTGCTTTTTCATTTGTTCAGATGGTTGGTCCCATCTATAAACTAAGGAACAAACTAGAAAAGGTCCAAGAAAATAAAACAAAGTTTAGTTTTGAACATACTGAGTCTAGAGTACCTTTACAACCTCAAAACAGTGATATCACAGAGGGAGCTGGGATAGATGGACCTGGAGCTCAGAGTTCTGGGCTGCAGATAAACATCTGAAAGGCATCCTTGGTGTTGGCATTAATTAACCAGTGTAGATGAGACAATCCTACCATATAATTTAAGAATACACAAAGAAAATATTCTTGGTTATATCTTATATGAAAATTACATAGTCATTATTAATTTTTCCCTAAAAGGCCAACATTCCTTCCAGCCCAAATACTAAACATTATATACAAAAATTGATTTTAAGATATCTTAATTTTTTGACCTACCCTATAATGAAAAATTAAAATAAAAATTTAAAGAAGAACATACGTACATAATTTTTAAAAGCCAACAGTATTACAAAATTTATTGGGGAAACCAAGTTTTCCTGCCTCATGCCTCTCCATTTTTATCCTATTCCATATTCCAGTGTCAATACTAAGCTGTTTCTTCACATTCCTATATAAGATGATTTATAGGACTATTTCTTGATTTTTTTCAATTTTACACATTTTCTATGGAAAATGAAGAGTTTGCTTTGTAACTTAGTTCTCACGCCATAATATAACCATCCTTCTCTACTCCTATGTCCATCTGCCCAATTACTTATTGCATAGTTTTTGCTTAAATCCATATTCAATATTTATATTATTTTTCCCTGTAAATACTATCAGCCTACCCAGTTAATAGATTATGAGGGGTGGACTATATCACCAAGGTTTTTCCAAACTGATCTTTTGGGAAGAAAAGTGTGCATGTTGCTAGTGAAAGAGCTATAGAATATTAATCAGGTATGACTAAAAGCTGGCTTTCCATCAAGTCCAATAAAATAGCAAAGCTCTTGCAATTCTAACCCTAGGGGAAATGGGGAGATGTGAGAGTGCGGGGGATGGAGTAAACATTACTATTCTACCACTGAAGTTACAGATTTAGATGAAGTGTGTTACTTTTTAGCAAACTTTGATAAAATTAAAAAACAAACAAAACTCCCAAATGATGACTATAGAGATATGTAAAAGATCTTAGTCACCTGCTCCTGACGAGGAGGTACCATACAAAGTAAATGACAGAACAAAGCTAAATTCCCAGAGATCCAACTTTTAAAAAAGGAGTAACTGGTAATATACCTTAAATAAACTACTTAGATTTACATAATTTAAACCTGACAAAGTGTTGCCCTTTAGTATCAAAGTCTTATTAATGAATAAAAAAATGTTACTCTCAGTTCAGTCACTCAGTCTGACTCTTTGTGATCCCATGAACCGCAGCAGGCTAGGCCTCCCTGTCCATCACCAACTCCTGGAGTTCACCCAAACCCATGTCCATCGAGTCGGTGATGCCATCCAACCATTTCATCCTCTGTCATCCCCTTTTCCTCCTGGCCCCAATCTTTCCCAGCATCAGGGTCTTTTCAAATGAGTCAGCTCTTCACATCAGGTGGCCAAAGTATTGGAGTTTCAGCTTCAACATCAGTCCTTCCAATGAACACCCAGGACTGATTTCCTTTAGGATGGACTGGTTGGATCTCCTTGCAGTCCAAGGGACTCTCAAGAGTATTCTCCAATACTACAGTTCAGAAGCATCAATTCTTTGGCACTCATCTTTCTTTATAGTCCAACTCTCACATCCATACACAACCACTGGAAAAAACATAGCCTTGACTAGACGGACCTTTGTTGACAAAGTAATGTCTCTACTTTTGAATATGCTGTCTAAGTTGGTCATAACTTTCCTTCCAAGGAGTAAGCGTCTTTTAATTTCATGGCTGCAATTACCATCTGCAGTGATTTTAGAGCCCAGAAAAATAAAGTCAGCCACTGTTTCCCCATCTATTTCCCATGAAGTGATGGGACCGGATGCCATGATTTTTGTTTTCTGAATGTTGAGCTCTAAGCCAACTTTTTCACTCTCCTCTTTCATCAAGAGGCTCTTTAGTTCTTCTTTACTTTTTGCCATAAGGGTGGTGTCACCTGCATATCTGAGGTTATTGATATTTCTCCCGGCAATCTTGATTCCAGCTTGTGTTTCTTCCATTCCAGCGTTTCTCATGATATACTCTGCATATAAGTTAAGTAAGCAGGGTGACAATATACAGCCTGACGTACTCCTTTTCCTATCTGGAACCAGTCTGTTGTTCCATGTCCAGTTCTAACTGTTGCTTCCTAACCTGCATATAGGTTTCTCAAGAGGCAGGTCAGGTGTTCTGGTATTCCCATCTCTTTCAGAATTTTCCACAGTTTATAGCCCACATAGTCAAAGGCTTTATAGTCAATAAACCAGTCAATAGATGTTTTTCTGGAACTCTCTTGCTTTTTCCATGATCCAGCGGATGTTGGCAATTTGATCTCTGGTTCCTCTGCCTTTTCTAAACCAGCTTGAACATCTGGAAGTTCACGGTTCATGTACTGCTGCAGCCTGGCTTGGAGAATTTTAAGCATTACTTTACTAGTGTGTGCTGCTGCTGTTAAGTCGCTTCAGTCGTGTCCGACTCTGCGACCCCATAGACGGCAGCCCACCAGGCTTCGCCGCCCCTGGGATTCTCCAGGCAAGAACACTGGAGTGGGTTGCCATTTCCTTCTCTAATGCATGAAAATTAAACGTGAAAGTGAAGTCGCTCAGTCGTGTCCGACTCTGCGACCCCACGGATGGCAGCCCAGCAGGCTCCTCCGTCCATGGGATTTTCCAGGCAAGAGTACTGGAGTGGGGTGCCACTGCCTTCTCCTACTAGTGTGTGAGATGAGTGCAACTGTGCGGTAGTTTGAGCATTCTTTGGCATTGCCTTTCTTTGGGATTGAAATGAAAACTGATCTTTTCCAGTCCTGTGGCCACTGCTGAGTTTTCCAAATTTGTTGGCATATTGAGTGCAACACTTTCACAGCATCATCTTTCAGGGTTTGAAAAAGCTCAACTGGAATTCCATCACCTCCACTAGCTTTGTTTGTAGTGATGCTTCCTAAGGCCCAATTGACTTCACATTTCAGGATGTTTGGCTCTAGGTTGAAGATCACACCATAGTGATTATCTGGGTCATGAAGATCTTTTCTGTATAGTTCGTGTATTCTTGCTACCTCTTAATCTTTTCTGCTTCTGTTAGGTCCATACAATTTCTGTCCTTTATTGAGCCCATCTTTGCATGGAATGTTCCCTTGGTATCTCTAATTTTCTTGAAGAGATCTCTAGTCTTTCCCACTCTATTGTTTTCCTCTATTTCTTTGCACTGATTGCTGCAGAAGGCTTTCTTATCTCTCCTTGCTATTTTTTGGAACTCTGCATTCAAATGAGTATATCTTTCCTTTACTCCTTTGCTTTTCACTTTTCTTCTTTTCACAGCTATTTGTAAGCCCTCCCCAGCCAGCCGTTTTGCTTTTTTGCATTTCTTTGTGTTGGGGATGGTCTTGATCTCTGTCTCCTGTACAATGTCACGAACCTCCAACCATAGTTCATCAGGCATTCTGTCTATCAGATCTAGTCCCTTAAATCTATTTCTCACTTCCACTGTATAGTATTAAGGGATTTGATTTAGGTCGTACCTGAATGGTCTAGTGGTTTTTCCTACTTTCTTCAATTTCAGTCTGTATTTGGCAATAAAGAGTTCATAATTTGAGCCACAGTCAGCTCCCGGTCTTGTTTTTGCTGACTGTATAGAGCTTCTCCATCTTTGGCTGCAAAGAATATAATCAACCTGATTTCGGTGTCAACCATCTGGTGATGTCCGTGTGTAGAGTCTTCTCTTGCGTTATTTGAAGAGGGTTACTCTCAGGTAAGCGTAACACTTTCCTAAGCAGTAGAATTTCAAGAAACAACATTTTAACTATCTGTTTCTAAAATCTTCTGGTGAAAGAACATGTTAATAGCTAAAAACATAAATAACACTGCTAAATATTTCATCCACAATTCTGTATCAGCAGGGGTTGTCTCATTTAGTAAGATGAGACAATTAAATGGTTGGTTAAGTATAAACTCTGGTTCCGTAACTTCATGGCAAATATATGGGGAAACATGGAAACAGTGACAGACTTTTTTTTTGGCTCCAAAATAACTGTAGATAGTGACTGCAGCCATGAAATTAAATGATGCTTGTTCCCTGGAAGAAAATTTATGACCAACCTAGACAGCATATTAAAAAGCAAAGACATTACTTTGTTAACAAAGCCTTTGAGGCCTTCCTTTCCCACGTATATGGGACAAATCATTTGTCCTAATTAGATAACGCATACAAAGCTACCTGAAAACCAAATATTAGGTTGAAAATAAGAGCCAGATAAGTGGTATAAACTGTGCCATAGGTGTTCAGAGTGCTCTCAGGCCTGAGGGAAGAGGTGGAAGGGCCTTGAATCACCACAAGGTTGAAGCACGAAGCAAGGCAATCCAATAAATACTAGGCAGTTCTGGAGACAATGAGTCAGTCACCTGTTTGGCTAGAAGGAGGAGGGACAGGAGGAAAGAGGATTAAGAAGAAAGAGTTTCGGGTGGGGAGTATCTACAAGAGAAGATGAGAAAAGTTGATGAAGGCTGCAAGTGTACAGTGGCTTTTATTATAGAAGGTCTTGAGATACACGAATGGTTTAGCCTATCATTATGTAAATCGATATACGTATTTCATCTTTGCCCTGTTTGTACATGGTTGAGTTTTACCGGAACAAATTTACTACTATAACAAAGAAAAATATAGCTTATGTTGAATATCATGGGAGAACAGGACAAAATATATAAAACTAAAAATCACTTCTCATCTGCACTGGGACTCTCCTTTAGCTTACAGACAATAAGGTAAGAGGCTGTTCCATTTTAACACGTATACTATCCAAAAATTTAACTCTGATTTCCATAGTGACCTCCAGAGATACTAATTTTTTTCTAGAAACAATGGAATCTCGACCTGGACAGACCCCTAGAAAATTATCTTGTAAACGTATATATTTAGGGAGTTAGAGAAAAGTCCTGATGCCCAGTAGACTCTAAACCAGAGTTCCATTCATCTATCCAGTTTTACCTCTTAAAACCAACCTGTGACAACAAACAGAAATTTTTACACAAGTCATATTAGTTTCAAAGTGGAGAGACTATCTTGTTCACTGCTGTATCTTAAATATTTAGAAAGTGGAAGGCAAGTAGTGGATGCTCAGTAAGTACCTGTCATAATAAATCTCTAAATAAAGATCAGAATACATCTAGATTAAAGACTACTATAAAAAGTGGTAGCTATCCCTCCAAACTACAGTGTTTGTCTTACCTTTGGCTATATGTGAGTGCTGCTATAATAGTTGTTTTGAAACTGCATCAATGCAATTGATATATTAGGCAACAATTTGAGCACTATATGAATTCTGCTGTGAATTCATCTGTCAGAAACACTAGGTGAATGCAAAAAACCACACTCAGCTGAAATAAGCTGCCTATGAACACTCAAAAATGTAAATGTGAACACACCACAAACATCTGCCAGCAACCTCAGCTCCGAGGAATCAGTCACACCCGTCCACAACTTGTGTTCAGCTTTCTTTCCAATTTCAAAAAATCATTCTTCACTTCACAATAACAAGCTTCCACAACTATGTGAAAGTTCCTTCTATAAGGCAAACTTTAGGACTGTTTAAAAGCAAAGTACAGTATTTATTTGTATAAATATAAGTACTTACACTTATTTCTTACCATTTGACATGTGTAAAATTACACTATCATGCCTTCTAAGGTTTCTACTTTTTAAAATGTTCACTGATGACATTCTGAGTGTTGTACCTCAATTCCATTTTTCTTGTTAAGTCCTGTGGGATTCTATTTTTTTAGTTTTGACTATAGTGGTGCTTTTTAGGGACACATACCTCAACAACCGGAGAAGGCAATGGCACCCCACTCCAGTGCTCTTGCCTGGAAAATCCCATGGTCAGAGGAGCCTGGGGGGCTGCAGTCCATGGGGTTGCTAGGAGTTGGACAAGACTGAGCGACTTCACTTTCATTTTTCACTTTCATGCATTGGAGAAGGAAATGGCAACCCACTCCAGTATTCTTGCCTGGAGGATCCCAGGGATGGGGGAGCCTGGTGGGCTGCCGTCTATGGGGTCACACAGAGTCGGACACGACTGAAGCGACTTAGCAGCAACCTCAACAACCATTACTAAATTTCCCAGGATGTCTAATGGGAAGGGAAAGTGTTTCAACTTGTGTACTTGGTTGTCAATATCATGTTAATAGTTTTTTATTACTAATTTTAACTTGTGTCTCTTCTGTGGACTGGCTGATGACTGTGCAGTGAGTTAGCTGCTAATTTTTTTTGAAGTTAAAGCAAGTTTTGAAACTTTTTGGCCTTAACAAGGATTTTAGAAGTAAACTGAAAAAAAAAAAAGGTATTATCTTCCTAATTATATACACTATTTTAAGTACCTCTTTCATTACTGATGACGTAACTATCTCATCAAATGTCAAGCAGGTATATAATAGTTGATGCTTCATATTTGATTAATTTTAAAATAAGCTACAAATGTAATTGAATGAAAATTTCAAAATTACTTTTAACAGCACATTATTAGAAATGTATTTCTTGGAACATGATGTTACATCTTTATTAAAGCAAAGCAAACTTGCTGCTCTCCAAAGTCTATAATATCAAATTATTTTCCCAGGAGTTAAAATGTAAGAATTATAGCTATGGCATTAAAAAATCTAAAATTCGAATACTATCATCATTTACGATAAGAAAGAAAATAAGTATAATCCATCTTGTAAGAATTATAGCTATGGCATTTAAAAATCTAAAATTCAAATACTATCATCATTTACGATAAGAAAGAGAATAAGTGTAATCTATCTTTAGCATAAACTTTAGCATAGAACTGCTGTAGTCTTGAATCACTTTACAGATATTTGCAAAAATAGAATAATAGAAACACACCAAATTAAGTCACCTAAATGCTACTTACTTGAATTACTTATCATGTTCAGATTTAGTGTTACTTAAAAGCTTAAAGGGAACAAAGAATTGTTACCAGAAAATGTATTTCTCAACTTTACAAGCCTAAAGTAATTTATTTTCTATAGAAAAACAATAAATATTAATAGTGTAATTGTATACATGTCAAATGGTTAACGAGTAACATAATGGCCCACTCTATCTCCTCTTAAAAAAAAAAATTCCCAATTTACTCATTAATACACTGCCTCAAGTCCATGAATACTGACCATTTCTTATGGTTAAAAGGTTTAGCAGTTATAAGTTCCTCTAAAAGGAATGTGCAAGTCAGCCACACTTGGCAATTTATGTACTGTGGTTTTGTGGCGAGTGCTACCATTTTCTAAGGATCAAGAAAAGTGCAATAAATCTAAGGCAGAATGGTTATAATTCATCAAAACATATTATATAACTAACTACCTTGTGTGTATTTTCCAATTCATACTTCATTATTATTTTCCAATACATTAGGGCTTTAAGATGGAAACAAAGTTACTTCTGAGTGTGCCCCTTTTAATGTAATTTTTGGATAATCCATCTCCTGTATAAATACCTTTAAAAGAAAGCACAATATAAATAAATGATAGGTAAAGGGAAAAAAACAGCAGAAAAGAAAATGAAAGCACTTGGAAGAACCAGTTTTCATCTTACATCCACCATACACATTTGGAATGAACGAACTAAGACTCAATGACATGTGAAAATTACAATAACTTGGCTAAAATATTAATCTAAATTGACATTTTAAGATGAAGATTTAGAGAAAGTTAGGAGAAATTTCACCAACTGATTCCCATGCAGTTTCAGCCCCTTACTTGACCCGTTTCTTCTGTTCATCTCATCGAACTTAACATAATCTTGTTAAGTATGTGCCAGTCTTTCAAATCTAACACTATGGAACTGTTAAAAAGTCAGTTGTTAATCTTGTTATAGTTATGGGGGATGAATTTTATATTAGATGATCAAGAATAATTTCAAAACTGTACAGAAACTTCTATCTCAACATATTTATTATATATAAAGATATTTCACAATTCTCCAATTATAGATGCCCTTAGAGAATATTTAATTTAATATCATATAATTGAATAAAGAAATCTCATTATGTAATACTTATCCATAAATCTAGAATGACTTTCATAATAATATAAACAATATGAACATATATAAAAGTGATCTACTCAACATTTTGATTTATGACACATTTTCTAATGTATTATTGTTATATATTTTCATATATAGTATACACATTGCTTATGCAAACAACTATAGTGTGTCTACTACTCACTCTCTACTATAGTGGGTGCTGAAAATATTAAAATTAATAAAAGCACACTTTTCAACACTCAAGAAATTTACATTTTAGTAGAGGAAGGCAAATACATCAACAAGTAAACATAGTAACTGAACTATAACTGAGCTGTGTTGCAGTGCACAGCGGAAACATAGGAGGGGCCAATCAATTCTGAGGGAAGTGGAGAGTTTAGGGTAGGATTAATTAAAGAGGGCAACACCTGAGCTGGGTCTTAGAAGACAAAAATAGGTTTACCGGGTGGACAGGCAAGAGGGGAAGAAAATTTCAAACGTAAGTAGCTGCCCGGGAAAAGACTTGAATCAAACAGCATGGCAAGTTTGGGTAACCACAAGTAGCTGGCTCACGTTGAAGGGCAGGGAGTGAGAGGAACAGGGAGAAAGTATGATGCAGGGTGAAGCTGGAGAAGTAGGGTAGGCACGGGCAATCACAGATGATCTTAATTGCTTTCCCCTGCCCCAAATGTGCTGAATCCCACAAGTCAGCAAGAACAACACGCCTCTCAATTTCCAGATCCACCTAATTTATCTCTGAAGTTTCAAGCCCTGTCTGGTTCTGTGACATTCCACACAGTCCCAGAGGCAGGCATGCAGTTGTTCAATACCATTCACTGTGCGGCACTGAGAGGTGTATAAGCAGCAGTGGAGATCAGGAGGCAGTAGTGCCCAAAACGCAGGAACTGAGGACAGGCAGGAGAAATTTCACAAAGAACACAGTACTTGGACTTGGCCATTACAGATAAATCATAGAGTCTTGCAGGATATCACTGACAACTGTTTGTGTTAGGGAAAAGACCATGAAAGAATAGGATAAATTTGAAGAATTATAGCTGTACTACAGAAGGGAAGTGAGACAAGGCTAAAAAGGTAGAAAGTTTTCAATGAAAAATGCACAGATTCCAGATTATGTATAAGATCTAAGAAAATTCTACTGGCCTGGAATTTTCATAAATACTATCTACTTTTTGGTTCACCTTAATGTCTTGTGAATCATTCCACAAACACTGCCCACTGTGTGGCATAGCTCCACCAGGTAATGTGCTCTAAATAAGCAAAGATGAACAAAATATAGTTTCTGCTTTTGAGAAAAATCATAAACTAATAGAATTCAGATTTATATGAGACTTCTTACAGCATTTATCTCACTTTAGCATCCCCATACGTGAAGCAGAGAAGAGAAATGTTACTCCACTTTTTTTTTCTTTTTAACTGAAGAGAATAATGGAAAGATGTATTAAGAAGTGTATTTACACTTCCAGCTAAGTCAGTAGCAGAGCTGCTTTCTAGGCCAGTTCCCAACTGTGGTGTCACTCTCCGGTGCTAGCACCATCAGCTGGGAATGAAAATTTGTGGCTGATCATGAAGTACCAGAGCTCCATCTATAACAATATAAAGTGTCCAACCTACGGACAAGCATATGTGTTTAAAGAGGAGCATATAAGAATGTCAGTTTAGTTCAGTCACTCCATCGTGTCCGACTCTTTGCGACTTCATGGATGTAAGAATGTCACTTCAGTGTATATCACTAAAATAACAATCTGAATAACCGTTTAGGAATGAATGAGTAAATCAAGGTACAGCAATTTTTTTTTAAGTCGATTAAGAGAGCCAAATAATTATATGCAAAGGCCTATTAAGATATTACTGGATGAACAAAGATGCAAAACTCATGTATAATGATGCCCTTTGTGTTAAAAATAAAAAAGACACCAAAAAAAGTTTGAAACAGATATTTTTATATGAATGCACAGGTAATGCTCTGAAAGGATACACACTAATTATTTTGGAGATCTGGCTGGGGAAAGGAACACACGGACAGAAGGTGGTCCAAGAAATATAGTCATCTCTGTTATGTTCCAATTTTTTATAAGAATATATATTTATGTATTTTTGTATAAGTAAGCATAAACAATGGAGACTAGAGCAGAATATTTTCCCTATAAAAGTATTTCCTATATATTTTCTATGTATTTCCCCATAACACTACTTGTATTCTGATATGGGGGGTCAGAGAGTAGGAGCAGCATTGAAAGAATTATTTGAAAAGTACCAGAACTGAGCCAATTCAATGTATTTTCAAATAACTCTATGCCTATGCTATCAATGCTGAAATTGTTACTGATACACTTAATAACTGCCAACAATGCTCAACCATCAGGAGTCTTGACAGATGGGATTTAAATGTTTACACATAAAAGCGGACGAGGGCACTTTCCTCTGAGCTTACAGCGTGATCACTGACTCACCAAGGATCAGGTTCTGTGCTGAACAATGTTAACCTGTATTATTTCAGTTCTCACAACATTCCTGTAAGGAGTAAGTGAGATATTACAGGTAAAATTCTTCACACATGATGCCTAATCAAATAAGAGTAAGTGCTGGCCTTCATAGGTATTGCTACTGCCTAATCTCTAACTTTTTCAAGTTTCAACCCTCACTCTATTGCAGTCAGCTTTTCAAAAGACTCACTGACTTAAGTTCGAGAATGCTAAGAAATAAATCTGCAATGGATTCTCATGACCTACGAACTAAATCCAAACTCCATCATACATCTGAAAGCATGTGTGGCAAAGCTCCACCATCCATCATATCCTTCTATACCCTACTATTCTGCAGGCATACTGGAGTGTTTACAATTTTTAGAACATATTATATACTCTGACTTCTACAACTTAGGAATATTCTTGTCTTTCTTGCTAAAGATTTTTATCTACTCTTCAAGGCTCAGTAGAAATATTACTTTCTCTACAGTTTTTTCCACCTCTTATTATGATACTTTTTTATGGTATTACTTGTCCATAAGCCCACTGAAAACAAGGTTAATTTATTTTTACATCCTTAGTGCACCTAATAAACTATTTTATATACAATTTACATTCAATGATGTAGAAAACTTTCACCATTACTCATAGCCCCAGGGATAACTAGTAAGACTTCAAATTCAGAAGCAATTCTCTCTTATCTCCCCTGCAATTCATCTACCAGTGGTAACGACCCTAGTAACTCTGGTAGTAGCTCTCTTTCCTGCCCTAATTCAGCACTCAGTGAGATATAATTATTTCAATGCTAAATAAATGAAGTGGCACAGAATCAGTGACCTAATGTCGACAAGACTGGCTGACATTAAATTCATTTTGCATTAACACTGGAGGAAGGCATACAAAGCACAAGCTGGGACATAAAATCACAACTGGGATATAAAATTCCTTTGTTCAACTTTGGGTAATTTCTAACTTATCTGAACTGAACTTAAAATCGAAAGATATGTATGGTCATCTACCCTTTAGCAAATAAAGTCACCTTTTATGGATTAACTGTACCTAAATCTATACGAATTAGTAAAAGTGATAAATGTCCTTAAAAACTAACTTAGCCCTCTAAACATTCACAAGTAGTTTTTTCTCAGTTAAAATCTAAGGTAGTAAGAAACCTTAATTTTTAGTTTTGCGGTTACCTTCCACGACAACTCCAACTACCGATGACTTTCTCATCTGGTTTCTTTTGGGCAATCAAGTAAAAATATAGCAAATACTAGTTATATACTTACATTTAAAACAGAATTAAATTCTTCAGGTAAAACTATTACATAATACATTACTTGATTCTATCCAGGAATTTTCTTTCAACTTCCCCACTCCCACCCCCACCCCTATTTTTGAAGACCATATTAACTCTTTGTGTGAAGGCACTCACAGTGTAGATTAGTTGAGGACCTCAAGACAGAGAACTGTTTCATTTATTTAATTCTCTAAACGACTTGTACCATATGTGAGCCTCTTAACGGAAGACAGTTTGGTTGTTTCTGTACTTCTCAATGAAGACTAGAGTACTTTTTGTACATTTTTACAGGGCTTAACTCAATAGCATTTCCAATTAATTTTTCTTTAATTGTTTTTCCATTAGTTTGCTGTTACAAACAAGTTAAATTAGAAATAGTCAGGCAAAAGGTACATTAAAGTCAATACTAGTTGCATGACATCCAGTGGTTAGGGATGTTACTAAACTGTGAACAAGATGACCAAAGTTTTAAAAGTAAAGTTTTGGTTATTATAGATTTCATAGTAAGGCAGTTACACGGCTAAGCTTGACTGGTGCCATGGACTTTAGCATACCTGGAAATAGAAAAATTCAAATGGTAGCTGTTCTTGATTGGCCCATTGCCATTTTTGCAGCTTACAAATTTTTAATTAAGTAACTGCAGTGAGCTCATCTCTACTGGATACTTCTTTTCCAGGGCAGGTCCAGGAACTGGGTCTGGAGCCTTGAAAGCAGAAGAGAAACTAGAGTAAACTAGAGGTAGGCAGAACAAGAAACGTGACCAGATAACATTGTGAGCTAATAGCAGTGAGGTAGTCCCCAGTGTCTCGTATAGGAAATATTCTTAAATGGAAGACTCTCTTAAATATAACTTACCAAAAGATGCTATTTGCATTACTTAATTCATTGTCTTAATCTACCCAACTCCACTCTAAACTCCCGATTCTAGAAACTAAACCAGTAGCCTTTATGAACTCTCTACTGGCTTTCAGCAATAGACTGTCCAATATGCAACCAGAGTATATAGAATGAGAAAACCAACAGTAAGTTCATTTTCATTAGTAAGACTGGAATTGTAAAGCTCTCATTTTTAAGTCACTTTACTCCTCTTTTGCTATCTTATTTCCAATTACCTTCTGTTTCCCTAAATTTCTACAATCAGTTCTCAGACCTTTCTTAAGAAATGCTTTAGATACATCTAAGCAGTGAAACAAAGTTCCAATTTTTAAAAAAACTTGGTAACTCTTAAAGAGGGACGCAAAGAACAGCTCATAAATGTGGTTCTTGACCACACTAGAAATTCTTTTTTCCATTACCAAAATAGAGTCAATGATTTTTTTTTTTGGTTAGGTTCACATTATTAAAACACACACAAGAAAACTTGCAAGTACAAAGGTTACAGAAATGGTAGGCTATTAAAAATGTTAAGACTGTTGTACTAAATAGACTGCTGCTGCTACTGCTGCTAAGTCACTTCAGTCGTGTCCGACTCTGTGTGACCCCATAGACGGCAGCCCACCAGGCTCCCCCGTCCCTGGGATTCTCCAGGCAAGAATACTGGAGTGGGCTGCCATTTCCTTCTCCAATGCATAAAAGAGAAAAGTGAAAGGGAAGTCGCTCAGTCTGTCCGACTGTTAGCGACCCCATGGACTGCAGCCCACCAGGCTACTCCGTCCATCGGATTTTCCAGGCAAGAGTACTGGGGTGGGGTGCCAAATGATGTTCTTATGCTTGGCAAGCTGATAATTTTAGGAGTGTCTATGAAAGAAGAGACTCAATCTCACAGAAGTCAAAATAAACTGAATCTTCTGCTGCTGTCCAATGATGGCAGACAGTGAGGATTGTAACAGGACAAAAAAGTAGTGAAGACAACGATGTAAAGAACTTAACTCCCTGCATTTCTAATAACTAGGACACAACAAAGCAAAAGAGAATGAAAGTAGTTTTTAAGGACAAGGTCAATTTTCCACCTTTTGTAATGGCATGCTATAGATGAAAATATTCTGGTAGAGAAAGATCTAGGTTCCAAATCTGGTTCCTATACAAACTAAAACTCTGCAGAAATTTCTGTTCTATTAAATGAGATAGCATCCCCTACCTCACTGGATTGTCATGAGAATCAGCAGCTAACAACCTGGCAGAGAGTAGGTATTCAATTCAGTTTTCTATATGCTCAGTTGTGTCCAACCCTGTGACCCCACGGGCTAGGGCCTGCTAGGGTCCTCGGTTCGTGGGATTCTCCAGGCAAGAATACTGGAGTGAGTTGTCATTTCCTACTCCAGGGGACTGCCCTGACCCAGGGATCGAACCCACACTCTATCATCTCCTGCAATAGCAGGTGGGTTCTTTACCACTGTGCCACCTGGGAAGCTCTGCTCTAAACATCTGAGTATACTTAAGCTTTCATTTTCATAAAATGCTGAAGCGATAGCTGTGTGGCGAGCTTTAACTTTAAATAACTCAACTGCATCACATCCTAAGAGTGATAACCTGATTTATCAACACTGATCCCAGAACAAGGCAAATGTGAGAGCTCAATTCTGAGAACTGATGATAAATAAAAATACAACAATTTACATTTAGGATAAAGAGAATTAATGGTAAACAAGTAAGTAGACATGTAATTTTTCCTCTTTCAAGTAAAGCAGAAAATACTTTTGTCAACACACCTCTAGTCAAAATATTATAGAACTGGAATACAGTGTCTTTTAAAAAACAAAAGGAATCAATATACGATCTAACTTGGTCTTTAAGTCAGGAAATGCTTTAAGGGCGTAGAAAAGCCTTACATTTGAGCAATAATTTTCCTTTTACTGATAGAACAGTGGGTTCCACATAAAATTATCATTTACCAAATATGGTTCAGAGCTCAGATTACACCTTCCCTGGCATTACCAAGTAATAGAGCAAGTATCACAAGCCACAAGGAATTCTAAAAAGAAAAAAAAAAAAACTTCTTTTCTTAAAGTTGACTTGAAATGTGTTCACTACTACAACTTTATTTCAGAGGTTTTACAAGTTAACATGGAAAGAATCTTACTCAAAATAGACTTAAGAGATAAGATAAGTAAGTTTTGCCCAGAAGGCATAATAAAGAGTATTTAAGAATGAGGATTCCCATTCATTAATCCATATGGATAGGCTTTTGGTTTACAGACCATGGAAAGAAACACTTTTCTAGATAAACCATTACTTTTTGGGTGTTTTTATTTTATAACCAGATTATCACATTGAAATCTCATTACTCACATAATGTTTCAGTTGATTCTTTTGGAATCTTTCCAGATATAAACTGTCATTTACAAATAAATGTGCCTCCTCCCTTTCAATAATTATACCTCTTATTTTGTTTTTAGTCTAATTATATTGGCCAGCTTTCTCAAGACAATGTTATGTAACAGTAATGCCAGCCAGACCTTTTTTGACTCATGAGTTTTTAAAAGGAATTTAGTATTTCCCTAAATACTAAAATAGAAATTCTAGTACCTCACCATTTCTAGTAACAAAATGCTGGCTTCTGGTCTGAGATATATAACATCTTATATATCTATGTTCATTTATTTTTGTTTCACTAAGGATTCTTATTAGAAATAAATGTTGATTTCCCTTCTTTTGATATCCCTCAGGATATTCACATGTCCTATCACCTAATATAACTTAATTTGATTTATTCCTAATGGGAATACCACTCATTTGTAGTATTCTGTTAATGTAATACTAGATTCCATTTGATTTTATTATGCATTTTTTGCATTATGTGAAACTGGTATGTAATCTTCTTTTATGCTCATATTTTATGTTATCTTGGTTCTGTAAAAAGAATATGGAAGCTTACTTTTCCCCCTCTATGTTCTGAAATACATAATTATCTGGGGCTTTTTGTAAAGAACAGTCTCTCTACCAGTTAAAACCAGCATTTTCATTTGTGGCTCCAGACCCTATCCTTTGTTTCCTGTTTCTTTGAGAAAACCAACACCTTTTCTTTTCAGTCTCTCACTTCAACCTATGAATATGTTTAAGTCTTAACCATCTTAAACATACACCATGCACAAATTTGTACCACAAAAATTTTCTTAACTAGTTAAGTCTTGTTCAGCAAGTATTTATTTACAAAGCTATTTATTAAAATTGCTACTCTATTCAAGGCACTGAGAATGAACTGGAGTTCCTGCTTCCTACCTACCCCTAATCCAGTAAGGAACACAAACAGGCAAACAAAAGTCTGCAACAACAATGCAAGGAATAAACAAGCCACGCCAGGCCACCTCTCTCTGACATCTGTGCCTTTCCGAACTTCTCTGCTACCGCTACTGCTGCTAAGTCATGTCAGTTGTGTCCGACTCTGTGTGACCCCACAGACGGCACCCAACAGGCTCCTTTGTCCCTAGGATTCTCCAGGCAAGAACACTGGAGTGGGTTGCCATTTCCTTCTCCAGTGCATGAAAGTGAAAAGTGAAAGTGAAGACGCTCGGTCATATCCGACTTGTAGCGACCCCATGGACCGCAGCCCACCAGGCTCCCCCGCCCCTGGGATTCTCCAGGCAAGAACACTGCAGTGGGTTGCCATTTCCTTCTCCAATGCATGAAAGTGAAAAGTGAAAGTGAAGTCGCTCAGTCATGTCCGACTCTTAGCGACCCCATGGACTGCAGCCCACCAGGCTCCTCCATCCATGGGATTCTCCAGGCAAGAGTACTGGAGTGGGGTGCCATTGCCTTCTCCTTCTGAACTTCTCTACTGAGCAGTAATGCTCTGGTCTCAACTTTATTCTGCCCTCAAGTTTCCTCCCTTGCTAACAGTTTCATTCAAATCACCAAATTCAATAACCTCTTCAGGATCCTTACCTATCATTTTGTAATAAATTTGCTGCTTGATTCATATATTTTTAAAACTAAATACAATCACATCTTCAAATGTACTCAGTTAAATTCTGCTTTCTAAAAGAAAGGTCACAGAATATTTTAAGTTTTACCGCGTGTGTGTGTGCTAAGTCACTTCAGTCGTGTCCGACTCTGTGATCCGTAGCCCGCCAGCTTCCTCTGTCCAAGGGATTCTCCAGGCAACACTGGAGTGGGTTGCCATGCCCTCTTCCAAGGGATCTTCCCCACCCAGGGATCAAACCTGCATCTCTTGCATCTTCTGCATTGTCAGGTGGGTTCTTTACCACTAGTGCCACCTAATTTACCATATCATTTGATTCTTATGAAAAACCAAGTAAGGCCAGGTACTTATTACTCTCCTTTGCAAGGTTCAGAAAAATTAAGTAATTTTCTGATCATCAAAATTCCAATAAGCAGCAGAGTTATAGCCAGAAATGTAGTTGTGGCTTTCTAATTTCAGGCCCAGGGCTCCTTCCTCTATAGTTTATTAACTTGACTCATTAGTTAAGTACTAACTTGAATGCTTTCTGATTGTGCTCTTCTTGAAAACTTTTCTGGTCAACACTGCACATTCTTCTAGTTTCCAGGGTTCCTTGTTTCTGTGCTTCTTAATGTTTGTCAAAAGGATTTAAGTACAAACTATGACATTTCTTCTTTCACTTCTTCCTCTGGTATCTTATCTACACTTGTAGTACTAACCTAGGGAGACGCTTCTTTAAGAAGCTGCTTTCTGTTCTGATGAAAATTAAACAATCAGAATCATAGAATTCAATGTTGAAAGGGCCTTTGAGATTTAGTCCAACATCCTTATTCAATAGAAGAAAAACATAAAGTTCAACTCACATAAGTCACTAGCAGGATTTGAATGAAAGTTTAAGACTATATTTGCCTTTTAAACTTATGAATCATAAAATGTACTCTTATACAGCATATTTATATACAGTAAACAGAAAGCAACTAAACAAATTTCGAGAGTAATGACTGGACCCTGTTTCATTTTTGTTAAAGATACTTGTCCATATTTCTAGTATGACAATACTAATGCATGAGTCCATTCACCAAAGGTTTTTTTAAGTCACAGAATGGCAATAAAGTTAAAACCCATTCAATTTCACAAACTCATGCATTAGTTATCTATCTTCCAGATTTTTAAAGGGGACCTGGGAATTAAAATTATACCACTCTCTAGCCTAATGCTTCCCACCTAGGTTGATAACCACAACCTTGTCTACAAGGCAGGACCAGATGCCACTAGACTGTCTGCTGAACATGGCCTAAAATAGGGCCTGGTATGTGGTAAGCACTGAAAACATGTCAGTTACCACTGCTTCTCCAGCAATTACTACTTCTGAATATATTCATATGATTATAAAAACAGCCATACTAATGATTCAGCCACACACACACAAGCATCCTGTTAGAGGACCCCCTACCTTACTCCATTCCTTTCAGTCTATCGGCCAGGTTCTTTTTTTAGCGAGCAGAGCCACAATCCTACTTATATAGGAATACCTTTCCAACCACTCCCAAGCTAGAAGTACTTTCATATCTCAACATCAGAGTCTACAGGCTCTGAAAATTAAGAGCTTATTTTAAAAGGAAATTTTCCACTGTAACACTTCTAAACTACTAAGCTCGTTTACTCATGATACAGAATACATGAAAAATAAAAGGGTATCTCATGTGAAGCAAGATTTTTTTTTCCCTCTTAATTGTGCTTAAGTTTAAACTTAAACTTCCCCAAATTGGCTTCCCCTCTTCAACTTCCTGTTTTCATTAGAAATAGCAATTTTCTTGTTAACCTGAAAAATGAAATTACCTTTTCTCTTGCTTTCTTTTACTTTTCTCAACCGCTTCAAATTTCATCCATCCAATAACTAACATTCCTCAAAACACCACTCCTAAGACTCTCCTCACTGGATATTACAGTCAACACAGTTCACAATTACTTCCGTAGTTCCAAAATCTAAAAAGTTCTGAAAAGATTTCTTATTAAGTTTCATGTCAAAGCTCATCTGATAAAGACAAAAATGTGCTTTGAACTGACGTGAAGCTACTTACAGGCTTTATTTAGCCTACTTACTGAAACATTTCCATTTTCCACTGCAGAAATACTAGTGTTTAAATACTGAGTGATCCCTCAAACTTTGCTGGGGGTGTTACATAATATACAATATATACACCCCAGTTCAGGCGTCCTGTTCTTAACTTTCCTTTTGATACTTTCCCTAACACCACTCCATGCATTTCAGCCTTCATATCTGCCACCAAGTCCTATAGGTTCTTCTTTCCAAATACCACAATTGCCAATTCTGCTCCACCGCAACTGCTACCACATTATCCCAATCGTCCGACTTAGAAATGACCAGACCCACAGCTTATATCCCAGCCATGAAGTCCTTCACATTTGACCAATCACGTATAGAAGAGCTGATTAAGAGAGGTTCCTATATAACCACCCTAAATATTTCACTGCTTTGCATAAGAACTTAAGAAACTGGAATAGATACATAATAAGAGGGTAAAAACAGTGACTGTGGTATTATATTTGAACTTCTGTGCACTTTTAAAGTTTAGTTTATCTATAACTGTAAGCTAAGAAGAGGCTCTCTTTTCTCCAACTTGATGAAATTTTAAAAATCGTGTACTGTGTACACAAGAGTAAATACACAGTACAGAGTAAATACACAATATTGTTAAAACAACAAAAACAAATGAAAAATATACTAGGTTCCTCCCCTGTTTATCACTTCAACTAAAACTTCTCAGTGTGGTTTTCAAGGCCTTCCTTCTCCAGTTTGGTTCCACTGGAACTGGTACCTTGGACCCCCACTTGGCAGGGAGAAAGCTACATATTGCCTCTCAGAATGACTTGAAACACATAAAACACAGTACATAGGATTACAAAGAAGGCCCGCTTTATTTTAAATGAGTAAAATAAAATCAGTGATCACAAAGAAAATCAATTATACTGAAAATCACCAGTGTTTTTCAGAACCCATATTTTTGATATATTTATGTATCAGCTTCTTTACTAACACCCAACATGTAAACTCCAGTGGGGTCTAATAACAACTAGTTTTAAAGTAGTAATTTGCATAAACTATATTCAGAGATAGCCAAAACAGTAAACATAATATTTGTGCTTTTTCTATGACTAATAAAATCACAGGACTGGTAATACTACTGTGCTTTACTGGTTAAAATCATAATAGAAGGAAAGGTTAAATTTCAGTTACAGGTTATTGTCAGTAACAATATAAAGAGCTTTTTTTCATCTAAATGCAGGGACTCCTCTAAATTCTGTCCTCAGATCCTCTTCAGGGTTTTAGAGTCTAGAGTAAAACCCTATTAAATCTAGTTACTTTAACTTTCCACTAGTCCCCACACTCAGAGAAATCTGAAATCTGGGCTTTGTCTAAACATGTTCAACCCTGTTTTCATTCCTGACTACACTACTGCTCTATCTTAGGATGTCATTTCTCCACCAGATGCTTGTCAAAATCTTAACTACCTTTTCAAAAGCAATTCATGTTCCGTTTCCTTTCTGCATTCTTTTTCTGCTGCTTCAGCCCACATGGATCCCTCCTCTTCCTAGAGCCCCTAATGCGCATGTGGATCGACGCTTCATGACCCAAAATGTAGCTGTTCTCTTAGAGCTCCACTTATGTGTCTCTTCATCTCAAGTGTAAGATCCCTGGGGACAGGGGTGACCTGCTTGTATATAGCGGCACTACCTATACGTAATACAGGCCCAGAGAATGTATTCAGTAAAGAAACTATTCTCAACAAGGGCTTCCCTGGTGGCTCAGAGGGTGAAGAATCTGCCTGTAGTGTGGGAAACCCAGGATCAATCCCTGGGTTGGGAAGATCCCCTGGAGAAGGGAATGGCAACCCACTCCCATACTCTTGCCTGGAGAATCCCATGGGTAAAGGAGCCTGGTGGACTATATGGTCCATGGGGTCCCAAAGAGTCAGACACGACTGAGTGACTAACTTACTCATTCTTAATAAACCAAGTAGTAGAAGATCATTTCTTTCAAAAGTTTAAGGATCAGAAAATGCATCAAGAGGACTGAAAATTCTACTAAGCAGCAAAAACAGACTCATAACGGAAGTTTAATATTAGTAATTCAACTCAATTAGAACCTAGATAGTCGTATTATATTAAAAACTCGGAAACTTATTTACTAGGCAGTGATGAATTCCAAGTAATAAATCAGGAAAAGAGTGCTAAAGTAGGCATAAAACAATGATTTATTCAAAAAATACTAAGCATCTACTCTATGCTAGGCACAAATCCAGATTTCACAGATTGAATGGTAAAAAAACAACCAAAAAAAAAAAAAAAAAAAAGATCCTCAAACAAGAATTTACTTTTAGACCGTAGACTAGAATCGGGACTCCTGATTCTCATTCTGAAACTCTGGAACAAAAAGAACAGGAGGTAAAGTTAGGGTGGAGACATGTTCTCAGAAGGCAGTAAGTCATATAAAACATTATAAAGAAATACATTTGGAGCTATTTATATATATACAATCTACATAGTATATATAAAAATAGCATTAAAAGTTCTATATAAAGTCTACATGGAAACAGATTTGGGGATAAGTTTCAACTGTCTTATTTAGAATATTTATTGCCCAGTAATACTAGATGAATGAGGTATTACTCTACTCACTGATTAATGTTTTAATCACAAACACTTCATAAAGTTTTATTTTTCTTCAAAGAGCCCAGCCAAGTTGCCCCATTTACTTTATATAAAAAGTTTATCTGTGACTATCCCAGAAGTGGGTGGGCGATAGTAACGGTGGTGAACATTACTCAAAGTAATCTTTTTGGAAGGTTCCAGAGAGGAGGCCAACGGGAACGCGGGCAGGAAACAAGAGGCTGCTCCGCAGCACTTCAGCCTCCAGTGCTGATTCTGACCGGATAGAAACTGCCCTTCTTAAAGGGAAGCTCCCAGACTAATAGCATGGAATTCAGGGAGTGAGTGAGTGGGAGGATGACTGAGTGGGACTGCAACAAATAAAGGAACAGTCTGACAGTGCCTTGCTGCTAAAGCACACTGCGCAACACTCAACCCTCTGCCTCCCACACAATAATATATCTATATGTTAATTACCAATAGTACAGGACTGATTCTGAAGCTAGAAATCTCAAGGCCTTCAATTCTTTTCCTCACCATATACAATCAGTGGCAAAGCTCTACTGATTACTCCCACAAGTGTTTCTTGCATTAACACCCCTTCTATTCCCACAACATCCTTGTTCCGGTCCCTGCTATCTGGACAACTGAAGTAACGCAGTAATCTCTTATCTGATAGCTTACTCCACTCTTCGGTCTTCTAAGCTATATTTCAGAGTGGCAACAAGATTTCCAGTTCCTGAAACACTGCTGGATCATGTCATTTTCCTTCCTAAGAGAGGTAAGAGATTTTGCAGAATTAGACTGCAATGAATTTCAGTAGAAGGTGATGACATTGACCTAGGGAATAACGGAAAAGAGACTGGACAGGAAGAGAGGAGACACAAAGACCAAGAACTTACAACAAAGGAGTTAGAAAAGTTAGAGAAAATGCAGGAAGGAACAGGACCAGGAAAGTCAGATGAAAAGACGTGTAACAATAAAGTGCTAGTTTATTATTTTTATAACAAATAGTTTACAATTTTGTAACAACGAGTAAGATCAAACTTTTTTTATGTGCTAAGCACTAGGTCAAATGATTTATAATGCATTTGCTCATTTAATGTTCTCAAGAATCCTCAGCTGACTACACACTGGTCTCTCTCAGAGAAAACAAGGACTATTTTATATAGCCCCCCTGTCTTTCCAAAACAATGCCTAAAACAGAGCACTAAACAATTTATATTCTGACTACACTGGTGTCAACAATATCAGAGGAAAGCGTTTTTTCCCTATAAACTTCATTAATGTTTCATGGACTAGCACAATATATACATGTATATACAGATACATATACATGGTTTTCCAGGTGGCTGGACAGGCCCTCATGGCTCAGACGGTAGAGTCTGGCTGCAATGTGGGAGACCTCAGGTTGATCCCCGGGTCAGGAAGTTTCCCTAGAGAAGGAAATGGCAACCCACTCCAGTATTCTTGCCTGGAGAATCCCACGGACAGAGAAGCCTGGTGGTCTGCAGTCTGTAGGGTTGCAGAATTGGACATGACTGAGTGACTTCACTTTCTTCTTTTCCCAGGTGGCTCAGAGGTAAAGACACACCCTGCCAATGCAGGAGATGTGAGTTTGATCACTGAGTTGGGGAGATCCCTTGGAGGAGGAAATGGCTACCCACTCCAGTACTCTTGCCTGGGCAATCTCACAGACAGGGGAGCCTGCATGTTGCAATCCATGAGTCCATGGGTCGCAAAGAGTCAGACACGACAGCAACTGAGCATGCATGCACAGATGTATACATACACATACATAAACATACACACACAAAAAACACACACTAGAGATTTGGAAATAAAATACTATGGCTTTCAAAAATAACTTCTCTTGGGGCTTAAATATGAATTGGAACAGTAAAGGCTCAGGTATTTTTGTCTTATAAAGCTCAAAGGAGAAAAGGTATAGGAAAATGTTTTTTAAAGTATGTATAATCATTACTGAAAAGAAACATGGCTTATACCTCAACCATCAACCTGGAAATGAGGGGGGACTAGGTAAAAGGAAGATCAAAGTTACTTTCTTTTAAAATGTATATAGGAAATTTCCAATGAGATACTACTACAGACTAAACTCTAAGCCCAACCTACTATTTACAACGTGTGCTCTGCATACAAGAAGTCTAGGCCAGGTTTAGATTTTGCAAAAATCCACTGTGTGTGCCTGTGCACTCAGTTGTGACCAACTCTGCAACCCCATAGACTGCAGCCCACCAGGCTCCATATGTCCATGGAATTCTCCAGGCAAGAATATTGGAGTTGGTTTCCTGGTGGCTCAGAGGGTAAAGCATCTGCCTGCAATGTGGGAGACCTGCCTGCTTCTATCCCTGGGTTGGGAAGATCCCCTGGAGAAGGAAATGGCAACCCACCCCCCACTCCAGTATTCCTGCCTGGAGAATCCCATGGACAGAGCAGCCTGGTAGGCTACAGTTCACGGGGTCGCAAAGAGTCAGACATGACTGGGTGACTTCACTTAACTTCGCCATTTCATTTCCTCCTCCAGGGGATCTTCATGATCCAGGGATAGAAATTGCATCTCTTGTGTTTCCTGCATTGGCAGGGGGATTCTTTAAAACCAATATTACTATGAAAAAAGAACAAATAACAAGAGGCAAAATGTGTGCCTCACTGACCTTGGGTTAGTAATAATGTTGCTATGTTTGGATGTACTTTTTGGGGGTATAATGTTTGCTTGAAAGCATCAGGGCACTACTCAGAAAAGACTTTTGACCATAATTTACACTGTGGAATCTCAAAAACACACTTTCAAAAGCAAGTAAATCTAACAACTTTAAACTTTAGTAATGTGTGTGTTCACTCATTCATTCATAAATATTTACATAGAGCTTACTGTACTAAGGCATTGTACTAATGCTGTAAAACCTTATTCAGTGGGAGAAACTGAAAAATAAACAGAATATTATAATGTAATATGGCAAACCCTGCAACAGAGGAAATAATGTGCTAGAGATATTTATATTATAAATAAGATCATTAATTAGCTACAATAGAAAATATCATGCCACTTAAAAAGCATTTTCCAGAATACCTTAATAGGAAGAAAACATATCTGAATGGAACTCAGAGGGTATCTTTTTATCAAGTTTGTAAACTGAGGCTTTGCGATTCATGGGGTTGCAAAGAGTCGGACACGACTGAGCGACTGAACTGAACTGAACTGAACTGAAGGCAACAGTGTTAATAAGCAAAACAATCCAAATTTTCACAAAGTTTTTCATGTGCTGGGATAATCACATTTTTTGCTAATAAACCTTAAATAACAGTATAGTAAAAAGAAAAAGATTATAGGTTAAAAATTTTAATAAATATCACTGTAATTTCTCATACATCAACTCAACTGATGATTCTAATTTCTATTTCCAGCCTGAATTTCCTGCTTGAATTCCATTTTGTATTTCAAATTACCTACTTGCTAGGTCCAGTTAAATGTCTAGTAGGCCTTTCAAAGTTAACATGTCCAAACAAAAACCTTCTTGATTGTCCAGCCCAACTTGTTACTTCACTGTCTTTCCCAATTCAGTTAACAGCAACTCCATACTTTAAAATGCTTGGGCCAGAAATCTCTGAGTACTCCTTGACTGCTCTTTTATGCCTCAGATCCAATTCATCAACATATCCTGCCTGCCACTCAGGGTTTGTAACATATCCAAAATCTGCCCTCTTCATGCCGTTTCCTGTTGTTCCTGTGGTCCAAGCCACTATCAGCTCTCATTTAGATAGCTGCAGTAATTTCCAATATGGCTTCCCTGTTGACATCTCTGCCCTGCCCTTAGTTTAATCCACAAAGAGCTGCCACAGTAGATCTTTAAAAAGGGAAGTTACCATCAGTTAACAGTTTAAATAAGAAAAACCATATGACCGTATCAATCGACATAGAAAAACCATCTGAAATATTTCAATGCCCAGTCATGATAAAAACCCAAATGAGGAAAATTCAGGCACCTACAAAAAACCTACAGCTAACATGTACTTAATGGTGACAGACTTAATGCCTTCCCCTAAGATCAGGAATAAGACTAGCTTGTCATCTTCCCATGCCTACCAAACACAGTTCTGAAAGTATTTATCAGAGCAGTAAGGCCAGAAAAAAGAATAAAATTCATTGGAAAAGAAGAAACCCAACTGTCTGTATTCACAGATACATTAGAAAACTCACACAAAAAAATTACTGGAATTTATTAGTTTAGCAAAGTCTCAGGATACAGAATCTACTCACAGAAATCAACCACATTGTTATAAACTATAATAAACTAGAAACCAAAATTTAAAACACAATATCATTTATGACTGCTCAAAAAAAAAAAAGAAGTACCTAGGTACAAATCTAGCAAAACATATATAAAATGTGTGTCTGTTAGAAGCTATAAAATGCTGACCAAAGAAATCAGACAATCTAAATATAAGGAGAGATATAAACTGTGTTTATGGTTTGAAAGATTTTATTTTATTTTTAACAAAATAAAAATATCAATTTCCCCTACACAGATCTAAGGGTTTAATGAAATTCCTACCAAAATTCCAGCATTTTTTTTTAATAGATCCTAGATTTTACATGGAAAGGAAATGGAATAGTTAAAGTCAATTCTGAAAAAGAAGAATTAAAGAAATTTCACTACCTGGTTTTAGGACTTACCATACAGCTACGGTTATCAAGAAAATGAGATACTAGCACAGGGATAAACACAAACATCAGTAGATCAGAACAGAGAATCTAGGAGTAGACCATCATAGTACAGCCATCTGATTTTTTGACAAAGGTGTAAAATTAATTCAATGGAGGAAGGGTAATTTTTTTTCAACAAGTGGTATTGCAATAGCTGATCATTTCACAGACAAAAAATGAAATTCAATCTAAACTCTATACCTTTATGTGAAAATTAAGTAAAAATGGATCACAGATCGACATACGCAAGATGTAAAGCTTTTCAAAAACTTGTAGAAGAAAACAGGAGAAAATCTTTGGAACCTAAAGTTAAGGAGATATTAGACTTGATAACAAAAGAACAATTCATAAAAGAAAAAAGATAAATTAGACTTCATAATTTCTTTTTCTTTACAAAATCCTCCATTAAGAAGATGAAAAGATAAGCTGCAGACCAGGAGAAAATATTTGCAAATCACATATTTGACAAACTGTTTCTCTCCAGAATATATAAAGAACTCATTAAACTCAACAAGGAAACAATCCCATTAGAACATAAGCAGAAGACCTGAACAGCCACTTCACAGAGGATATGCAGACATCAAACAAGCACACACAGACACACTCAACACCATTAGCCATCAGGGAAATACAGACTAATGTTACAATGAGCTATCACCACATATCTATTAGAAGGGCTGAAATAAAAAGCATCCTGACAGTATCAAATGCTGACAAGGATGCGGAGAAATTGTATCCCTTACACACTGATGGTGGGAGTGTAAAATGGTTCAGCCATTCTGGAAAAGTGGCAGTTTCTTATAGAGTTAAATATATATTTATCAAACAACCCAGCAACTGTACTCCAGGGGACTTATTCTAGAGAAATGAAAACGTATTTTACCTGCAAAACTGTTCACGGCAGCTTTGTGTTTACAGCCCCAAACTAGAAACACAAAAGTCCTTCGGTCAACGACTGAACTAACTGTGGTACACCATACAGTGGTACCATTCCAACTTCCTCCCTGGAGAAGGGAATGACAACCCACTCCATTATTCTTGCCTGAAGAATACCATGGACAGAGGAGCCTGGCGGGCTACAGTCCATGGGGTCTCAAAGGGCTGGACATGACTGAGCAACTAAACACACACCCACAAAGGCACACTTCTTAGAATTAAAATGGAACAAACCACTGATACAAGAAACAACTAGAATGCATCTCAAGGGTCTAATGCTGAGGGGAAAAAGACAATCTCAAAAGATCACACATTGTATGATTCCACTTTTATAACACTCTCCAAGTGACAGAATTACAGTGATAGAGAACAGATCAGTGGTTAAGGCTGGGTAGTACAGAGGACTTAGTGCTGATGGAACAGACCTAGTTCTGTATCCTGACTGTGAGGGTTATATGAATTTACATAGAAGAAAATAATATAGAATTACACACACATAGCCACTCTCAAATCATATTCTAACAAGTGAGAGGAGGGGAAAAGGCAAATAGCTCATGTTTTAAAACCCTTCAGTGGCTTCTAAGCTCATCCTAAATACTAAAATCCCCACTGCAATCTAAAGGCACTACTTGAAAAGCACATACTCACTAGGATCTCATCTACACTTCTCCCACTCTCAATTCCAACCACACTGGTCTTCTTGCTCTTAGAATATGGCAGGCATGTTCCCACCTCTCTATTTAGAAAGTTTTCTCTTTATTATTTCACCCAGATACCTGCTCAAATGTCATCTAATCAGAGAAGACTTCCCAGTTGTTACCACTCCCTGCCACACAAAGTGATGTCTTCTTCCTTCTCTCTTTATAGGAACCATAAAAACATAAACAGAACTCAAATATCTTCCTCACCTGTGCCCCTGGCATGTTCTTGTATTGATGACTGGCAGGCATTACACTTTGCACCCAGGTACTCAAGCCAGGGCGTGTGTGATTCTTACCTTACTTCACACTCAGTATTCTCAAATTCATCACCCACTCTTCTTAATTACAGCCTTAACTCATCTCTTCATCAATTCTCAAATAAATGGTTATAAAGCTACCTCTTCCACCCCACCCCCAGCTCCTAAATATTCTCTACTCTAGAGCCAGAGAAATCTTTCTAGAATGTTAATTTAAACATTCCATCATTTATGAGATGAAGTCAAATCTACTTTATAGAGTATACAAGTATTTTCATGCTCTGCTCCTTTTCCACCTCACTTCCCATTAACCCACCACTGGTACTTAATACACTGTACTGAGTAGGCGTGTCCTCTCCTACCTCCATACTTTACGCATGCTGTTCTGACTGAAATGGCCTTGCTTCTCCCAAATTCTCCTCTTCCTTGTTATCTGGCACACAGATTGTGTCACTTTTCCTAGGAAGAATTCCCTCTCATAGCTTTCCTTCCCTCACAGGGTCGGACACTCCCTCCTGTAGATCCCTAAAATGTTTTACTTCTAACCTGGTCA
This sequence comes from Oreotragus oreotragus, assembly GCA_006410675.1. Lineage (NCBI taxonomy): Eukaryota > Metazoa > Chordata > Mammalia > Artiodactyla > Bovidae > Oreotragus > Oreotragus oreotragus. The sequence goes on along the minus strand of SJYX01006760.1, from coordinate 622,721 downwards.
CTGCATTTGCTAGAGAACTATAATAGTTTGTCCCTTGAGGGCAAGGACACATCACTCATCTTTCCAATCTCATCACCTAGCAAAGTACCTGGCACACAAGCAGGACTCAAAACTAATTCAAAACTACTGGATATGTGAATTAGGTTGACTAATAAAGCAGGCTTGACTCATGGTGAGAGGATGAATCGGCAAGACTTCTTGGGTTAGTCAGCTATCGTGCACAGGTGTATCAGAGAAGGCATATGAAACAAACTCTATGGAGTTTCTATTCTTTTGGTCATGTATTACCCTACAGAAGTTGAAGTACTGATTCTGCAGCTTGGTTAGGCTAAGATCACCAGTTCCATTTTCCCATGAACCAGTTTCCTTCCTCAAAAGAATCCAGTGGATTTATTTCATTCACAAAGCTACAGCAAGGGCTCTGAGCCATCGGCCTATAAATTCACGCCGCTGTTCACAGAGAGAAGGAGGGTGTCTCTCTCAGGGCAACCTCACCTCAGCTAGAGAAATCTCAAGAAAAAGAAAAATCAAGCTCAACCAACAGGTGTCAATACATTTTCATATGTAAAAAAGAACTGGCTTTGTGGAAATGGAAAGTTTTTTTGAAACTTCATTTCCACATGTTTATTTTTCCATTTCCTTTGAAAATCATCATAAAGCAGCAAACAGCACTTAGGTAAGTATAGTTCAGGTTTACACTTGTCACAAGGGAAACGTCAAATTACTCTCAATGCAAATACACAGTGCCTGATATTCAACTTTTGATGACAGCGATCCCTTAAGGTATCTTGAGAACTTTTTCTCTTCAGTTCTAGTAACTACTTAACTGTGACCCCTACATCCATCAGCTTGTGTCCCAAAAAGTAGATGCTCATGTTTATCTTGTCATCAATACTCTTTTTAAAAGTAACCCAAGCAATTTTATCACAATGTACTCAATGAATTAAAATGCAACACATACCCTGTTCTGAATTCCTTTAAAAACATAGATTTTCTTGCCTATATTACTACCTTCTCTGTAGTTATTTTCTAGTGATAACTCACCACCAATAAAAGCTGATGAAAAGAAAATGTTAGTATAAGCATAACTGTGTAATACAAGTATATTACTAATCTGTTAAATATTATTTATACAAATAGCAATTAATACTCATTAGTAGAGCAAAATATTCTACAACCACCACCAGTTCGAGGAATTAACATAAAAAACTTTTAGAAAAAAATCAAAGCAAAAAAATCAGTCAACCCAGTAATAAACATCAGAAAATTTAGCACTAAATCTTTTCTGAATGTGAAATATGGACATAGAAAATAATATTATTGAATTAAAAAAAATACTGGTGATGTTTTATTTCATCCTTGGTCTAAAGAGTTACTGTAAATTAAATAATGTAGAAGTTACTTCCCTTTTACTTGTTGAGAAAAATGAATTGAACAGGTATCCTGAAAGAAAAACCTAACAAAACTAAATTACAAGTGTAAAATTGCTTCCCACTATTTAAGTATCGTTAACTAAGTGAAAATTTACTTTTTTGCACTTTTTTCACCGCAATAATCCATTGTCATCTGCTATTCTCCTAGAATCTGTCTTCTGCACTAGCCAAATAGACAAGTTAAATGACCAGAATCAAACCCCCAGAAACTCTGAAGTTTCTGATAATAGCACTAATCTCTAGAATATACCTGAGTATGTGGTATATTGCTTTTGACTTACTATTAACATTGAGGCAAGCATGGGCAGGGGCTAGTTGCAGGGGTCACAGATTTTCTTTAACAGATGGATTCTTTCGAATCATTTTATTAAAAACAATCAGCATTCATATACTTCCACCAAAATCTTTTAAATCCTACACTGTTACTCTTGCTTCTTCTCTCTGTGGGACCGTTTCAACCTCTACTTTATTCCATTTGGCTTCTGGCTTGTACAAGGACTGTATTTTGCTTTGTTTTTTTCTTAAGTGAAACAAGAATGCCATTTTCTTTAACAAGGCAATTAAAATATTACAAATTCTTAAAACGCCCTTATCTATGTTGTACCTGTCTGTGGATAAACCAAGACTTTCTTTCTGAAGCCACTCAAGCTGACACCCTGTAGTAGTATCCCTTTCCAATGGTAGGTTCTGTTACAGTTCAAAACAAGCAAACAAGCAAAACCTCACAAGAGTATAAAAATATTCAGTTGCAGGTATTTCTAGCTCAATTCTAAAACAAATTTGAATATCAAGCAATTAGTTTCTATAAATCTTCAAAAAAAATCTTGGCTTTTTTTTAAGCCAAGAAATAATTTATATAAATGACTAAAGATCTTAGACCTTAGGGAAGTCTTCAGTTTTAGGAAAGCTAAAATTATTACTGTATTCATTAGGCAGAGAACAACTTGCCACAGAACAGGAAAAAGCTGACTGATGCTAAGATTTAAACATCTGAAAAATGGTTACTGGTAAGGGTGGGGTGGGGTGGGATGTTTTCACTTTTCCATGAAAACACCAATAGTCTCCACATCATAGGAATGTAAGAAACTGACTGAGCCATTTAATTTATAATGTCAGTATAAATCTACAGTTTCACTGAAATTGCCTTAAAGATACAGACAAGAGATAACAGTGAAAAATTATGCGTGAATTATTTTTTCTACTCTGCTTTAAGAATTGCTATTCACTTTTTTACTTTAATGTCAATAACTTCATATGCATAGGTTCACAAATACTAATCTAGTTGTAAAATAAATGATTTCTTTTCTTCCTTCTAATCTCTAGGATCTTTTTTTCAAACTTTTGGCTAAATTGAAAAAAAAAATGGCATTCGGAACACTCTGTATGATACCTCAGTCTGTGCTTAAAACAAGAGATTTAAAGGCCTACGACCAGCGCAAGCACTTTTCGAAATCAGAAGGTGCTTACTACCAAAAAGAGTTGTGATACCAAAGGAACACTAAGAGTCGTTCAGCACTGAACACAAAGTATTTCTTGAGTTCCAAAGCACAGGCCAGGCACTGAAGATATGGTGAAGTCAAGCCTGAAAGGAAAATGAGACATGATTTCCCAGGCTGAAAATGAGAAACAAATAACTGCAATCTGATCAAGCATTCCACTCTTTCTTCAAAAAACTTATCCACAATTAGCATTACTTTCTCTTTGTAAAGTTTTCCTTAATACTTTGTGAATATTTTGGATTACCCCCATCACACAATAAAGGCATAATAATTAAAGAAAAAGTGAACATTTATTGAATACTTAGACTGTGCTAAAGGTTTCACAGTGTTTCCACGGAGCCTATACAATATTTTTATCTACTTCTTAAAATGCTGATATCCAGCTCGTTAATAAGATCAGTCACCATGTGTCTTCAGCATAAAGACCAGGTTTACTCCTGACAGCATACTGATTCGACAACATGCACAAACTATCCAGAAAGTCTGACTACAAATTACAGTTGAGTTTTAATTAACCTTATTCTACCAGAGAAGAGTGGTAACTGATCAAATACAATGTGTATTAAACAGTGTCCCCCACAGTGCTGTGAAAGCTTCTTGGAAGGGTTACCAACTTCAACTATGTTTGTTTTATAACAGAACTCCAGATAAGCAACAGACAAAAAAGTTCCAATTTATCAAGCCCCTTCTATACATTAGACAATTTATACAAACTGTATAATTTATCATAACAACCTTATAGATACACTCATTTTACAGAGATGAAAATAAGCTCAAAGAGGCTGAGAAATTGTAGTTGATCTCAAATCACAAAGCTATTAAGCAGCAAAATCAGGATTGAAACCAGTATAGCAGACTCCAAGTTTTCTATTGAGCCAAAAAGCAGCTTTCTGAAGGACTACCAACACCAAACTGCTATTAATTAAAACTCCCAAGTATAAACATAATGTCGTTCCCAAGTTATGAAATATATTCTTAAAAGAAAAAAATTATGTATGGGAGTTTTTGTTTCTGAAATCAAATATAATATCCACTATGCAGTTTTTAAAAGAGCAGATAAGCAATGTCTGTTCCCCAACCCCCTTTTCTGTCTTGTTTCTCCACAGTACTTTTCTTTCCCAGACACACTTGATTTTCCTCATTTATTATGTCTTCCACTACTAAAATGTAAACTACAAGAGGACAGAAATCCTGTCTATGTTATCCACTGCTGTCATCTCCAACATCTCAAAGAGCCCTAGCACATACTAAGTGCTCAATAAATATTTGTGAAACAATAGAAAACTTGACACCCAGTAGGTATTCAACAAATATTAGTTTCCCTTTTCTTTTACTATGTAGGAAATACTAAAAAGGTTAATGTTAAGATATCAAAGGCCAAAAGAAATTTACCACTTCCAAATACCAAATTTTGAGCTGAAACAGATTAGAAATCCAATAGAATTTCTTGTTAAAGTAAAATGTTAAGGAAAATTTAAAAAAGACACATTTAGCAAACATCCTCTATTGGGGTCTACATAAATTATATTTCAAACAAAGCACTTTTTAAAGTGCCAAAACTTAAATCAGTTTTCACAGAAATCCTTTGTTGAAATTAATATTCACAATTTTGATTTGTGGCAATTCTGACGTCTATCTCCTTCCAAAACATCAACTTCTCAGCTGACACATTTTACTGTGCTTTTTAACAGAAGCCCATTCCTTTAGGATTCAGAAATTAGAAATTAAGCATATTTTGTAAAATGAGTCAATAAAAATCAGTCTAAATGAAATGAGTAACTTTAATGCTGGAAGGCTAGTGTTAAGTACTCCTTAATACCAAACAATGTGTTTTAAGGAATGGAATACTTAGAAAAACTAAGAAAAAGAGAGCCATTCTTAATCTCTGACTCTATCAAGATCGTAGGCAAGTTTAGTAGTTAACTAAAGGGAACATGGGCTTCCCTAGTGGCTCAGATGGTAAAGAATCCGCCTACAATGCAGGAGACCTGGGTTTGACCCCTGGGTTGGGAAAATCACCTGCAGGAGGGCATGGCAACCTATTCCCTTATTCTTGCTTGGAGAATCCCATGGACAGAGGAGCCTGGTGGGCTATACAGTCCATGGGGTCGCAAACAGTCAGACATGACCAAGTGACTAAGCATATCACAAAGGGAACATAAAGCACAGTATTGGCTACCCCTGAGTACTTACTCAGGGACTTTAGCTTTCTGATTAAGTCAGTGGCCTTGGTTCAGTGGTAAAGAATCTGCCTGCCAATACAGGAGATGAAGGTTCAATCCCTGCGTCAGGAAGATCCCTGGAGAAGGCAATTGGAACCTACTCCAGTATTCTTGTCTGGAGAATTCCATGGACAGTGGGGTCTGGCAGACTACAGTCTATGGGGTCACAAAAGAATTGGACATGACTTAGGGAGTAAACAACATTCTGTCATTCACCAAAAAAAAATGAAACCTTAAAATACTATATAAGTATTCTGGAAATACGAGCCAGAGGCAAAGAAGTAAGAACATATGAATACATGTGTTTAGATTTCATATGATTTCAGTCACCAAATCCTTATCATCTTAATACAGAGGATTAAAAATTACTTACTACTAGCATTCCAGCATTAAAGTTAAGCATTTCATTTAGACTTTCACTTTGATTTTTATTGACTCATTTTTTAAAATATGACATATAGATTGTGAGAGTCTATCAAAAGATTCAGACCAAATCTCCTTAGAGCAGTCCAGCATGGTCATTTTCCTGTGTTGGCACCCACCATTATTCACATCTCAATTTTCCCAGTTGCCTAAAATTGTTCATCTAATCCTCTGCTAGCATCTTAGCCCCTATCTTCTTCCTCATTACTATGTTGCCCCATTTTCACATTTGCCTGTTATTACCTCATAATCCTTCTATTTTACAGAGTCCCAATCTTAGATGGATCAAACGAAGATGACCTAAGTGACATAATGGAAAAGTGCTACTATTGTTCTCCTTTGGGTCACAGGAGCCTGGCCAGGTAGAGATACAAAGGAACTGAAGCTCTCCTGAATTATAGTTTAATTCACAAATTTTATATGTTGTAAAGATTATCAGGAACTTTTTTCCCAAAACATCTACAACAATGTAAAACATTGCCTTTTAATGTATGTTGATAATTGTTAAAAAAATAAAATTTTAGTCTTGAGTTTATACAATTTAAAAAAATGCTGTTTCAGAAAATTCACACATTCCTCATGGGACTTTTTGGGCACAGAAACCCACAAAGTTTCATGTAAATGGTGTACATTACACCTATTTTGCACAGTGCCATATGTTCACAGATACATATGTCGATTTTATCCTAAATAATATTTTGAGAAAAGAATTTTCCTTACAGAGAAATATACAGAAGTATAATAAATTTTTATTTCCGTCAGGACATAAGACTAATCATTTTAAGACAGTTACCCAAGTGTAATGTGTTACTAATACTAAATAAGCAATACTCAGTAATAATGTAATTGGGGATCTGAGTAATGCCTACTTTAAAACCTCCTGATTTCATTAGATGCAATAATTATATGCAAGTTTTAAATAATATCATTAGTTGAAGGCAAGTGCTTCTTTCCAGTAAAGACAGGACCAAATATAGGTGTTATTTCGATCAGATCAGATTAAGTTAAAACATTTTTCAGAAAATTTCTATCAGATGAGAAAGACTGTTTATACACTTAACAAGTTGCAAAAGCACAGGTTGCACCATGTGACAGTTTACTAAAGAGAAGGGAAAGGCATGCATTTCATCAGGGTTCCCTGAGAATAGTTTTGAACTCAAGGAAAGGTATTCCACTTGCCCAAAAGAAAAATGAAGTAACAGTATATGCAGTAGATGACTAAGTCATCCAATTAACACATTCAACTTTCAGTTGATCCTTTAAAGATTTAAATATTAAGCATCCTCTATTAGAAACTGATAAGATTTAAGGGGGGGGGGAACCAACAGAAGTTCTGAATCACTGGAATTTTTATTCTGTTTCCTGTTAACACGCTGATAGTGCCATCATTCAATATATTCGTTCCATACACTTTTTTTTAAAAAAGCTATAGATCCTTTTTAAACTTGACCCTTTTAAAATTTGCAACTCATTTATCTAACAATTCCTCCCATTGTTTCTAATTTAAGTGCTCAGCCAAAGCACACAAGATGAAAGGCATGTCTGTCTTTATTAGAAAATGTAATGGTTTCAAAATCTAAAGTTTCAAACTGGGATTAAAAGCAAGCACGATTTCACTGTTACAAGGAATTCAAAGATATTTTTTAAAAGGTGTCAATACTCTGCCACCGTACGAGGAGTGTGGTAAGCAGTAGTAGTGTAAAAACTGAAAGCAAAATTCTGTTCCATGCCCACCAAAATTCCCGGCCAAATCCGAAATTGCATAATGAGCAACATACTCTTTAGAGTGAGCTAAAGCACAAAGTGATTCCTTTCATAAAAATGTGAATCAACCTGACCTTAAAGTCTGACACTTTTACAAACCTACCTAAAACAGACAAAATGGATGCAAAATTATACTGCTTCACTGTTGCCTCAAATACGACCTTAGTGTTCAAGAACTTTCCAAAGAAATAGAGCACTCAAAACAGCCTCGTACTGGCGACCTGAAATTCACGGACTCCTGAGAAACCCCCGGAGAGTGGCATTCCCTCCACCCTCCTGGAAACCCCTCTTATCAGAAACATTTGAAGAATTTCTCCACAACAATTAAGCTGACTTGAAGAATGGAAACCTAACATCTCAAATATACTATATATGGAATGAAACATGGCCAAACACATAAATACGAACGCACACGGTCTCTGACACTGTGGTACACTACCCTGCCCGGGCCATCCCACAGCATCAGCCACAGAAAGATACACCTGTCACCTGTTCGGCGATCCCCAGACCCTTCCAGCCTTCCTGCCACAACCACAGTCTTAGGGTTTGAGACTGATCAGACAGAAAGCTAGAATTATGAAATCTAGGGGCCACAAGTTCCCAGAGGGGCTGGCTCCCCACTTGAAAAAAGGCTGCAGAAAACCAATACTGGAAAGGGAAACGACGATCTCCCCTCCACTAGCACCACCAGATTCCCTCGGTCTTTCCCCTCGCCCCGAAGTCATCTTGATTCGGGCCACGACTCTCCCCCAGAAACGTTCTCCTTCCCCCACCCCCCATCTCACACATGCCAAAGGGGCGGACCGGGGGGCACCCGTGCAGGCAGGGGCCCTCCCCACCCCCTGGCACCCTCCCCCACCCGGGGCTCTCCCGGCGCCCGACTCCAATGAATCTCCCCCTCCCCCTACACACTTACTCCCCCGAGCCCAGGCCCGGCCCGATGCTCCCCACCCCCGGCCGCTCAAGAGGACCTGGGGGGGCCTCCCTCTCTACCTCTCCACTGGGGAAGGAAGGAGGCGGAGGAGAGGAAGAGTGAGAGGAAGAAGCGGACGCCCCGCAAGGGCCTCGCGAGTCGGCAGAGTCCCTTCCAGATGAAGAGGGGGGGCTGGTGCGGGGAAATGAGGGGAGAGCCGGGACTGGGGGTCCCGCCGAGGCCCGGCAGCGCTGTCCGCTTACCCTTCGCCGCCGCCGCCGCTTCCCCCTCCTCCTCCCCGGCCGCCGCCGCCTCTCCCACTAGGGCAGCCGTCTCCACCGTCGCCGCCGCCGCCGCCTCCACCACAGCCGCCGCCAGCGCCGCCGCCGCCTCCGATTCCACCCGGCAGGGGGGACACCTCAGCCCTCCCTCCCCACTCAGCCCCTCCGATCGGCCGCCGCCGCCGCCAACTCCCTCCGGCCGCCGCCGCCGCCGCCGCCGCCGCTCGTGGCTGAGGGGGAGGGGAGGGGGGTCGGGCTGGGTCGCCTCGCCGGCGGCCGCTGCAGATCAAAAACGATGGCTGGGTGGCGTCGCCGCTCCCCGTTTCTCCGCTCCAGCTCGCTCGGCCTCCCTACCTCCCTCGGCCCCCACCCCCCTCGCGCTCGCCTGCCCTCCCCNCTTAGGAATACAAATAAGTATGAATAGCTCAAGTCTAAGAACCAGCGGGTGGCAGAGAAGGTATGTATAACAATACATCCTTGAAGCAAATGCTGAAAAGCTTTAACCTGGATCTAATGATGAGAAGCATCAAACCCAAGTAGAGGAAAATTCTACAAAATAACTGGCCTGTATTCTTAAAACACTGTCAGTGTTCTGAAAGCAAAACAAAACTGCAGATTAAAGGAAACTAAAGACCTGACAACTAAATGCAAGTTGTGACCTTGAACTGGATCCTTTATTGGGAGAGGAAAGTGCTATAAAGGACATTATTGGGATAATCAGTGTGGGTGGAATATGAACTATAGATTAAAATACGGTATCCATTTAAGTTTCCTGAATATATTATGTATGAGACTATCCTTGTTCATAAGAAAACACACTGAAATGTTAAGGGATAAAGGAAACATGTATGCAATTTTTCCCCTAATGGATCAGAAAAAAGAAATTGTAACCCTTATGCATATGTACACATTTCTCACATATCCCATTCACATATACAGAAAGATTGATAAAAACTGATGAATCTAGGTAATATTTTTTTTCACTGAAGAATCAGTTTTATTTCTGTTGAAGTTCAAATATGATGGAAAAGTGGTTATCTTCTAAAACAAAGACAATGAGCCATAACAAAGGACTAATAAAAAGTGAGATTTCCAAAATACAAGAACAGATGGATTCCTATCCCATTCACATATACAGAAAGATTGATAAAAACTGATGAATCTAGGTAATATTTTTTTTCACTGAAGAATCAGTTTTATTTCTGTTGAAGTTCAAATATGATGGAAAAGTGGTTATCTTCTAAAACAAAGACAATGAGCCATAACAAAGGACTAATAAAAAGTGAGATTTCCAAAATACAAGAACAGATGGATTCCAAGAAGGATCATTCACAGGACAAAAGAGAAGATACTTTCTTTTTTGGAGTTCATGACATTATAGCTTATTTTTCAAGGATGGTTTAACTGTTGTCATGCTGGAAAGTGGGAGTCTGGTTGTTTTTTTTGGTAGTAGAAATCATAACCTTAAATTTACCATCTTAACCATTTTTAAGTGTACAGTTTAGTAGTAGTAAATATATTCAGTTATTGTGAATATCTAGAACTTTTTCATCTTGCAATATTGAAACTCTACACCCACTAAACACTAATTCCCTCACTCCCTTCCCACAGCCCTTGGCAACTACACAGTTATTTTTAAATTTTAAAATATGTTTAAATATTTTTTAAAAACTTGGTGAATATGGGAATTTCTGTACTATCCTCGAAATTTTTCACTGTATGGAATTACCGCAAAATAAAACGTTTGAGCTTTAAACTTCAGAGTTCCGTACTTAACCAAAAGAAAGAATATTGTGAGATAGAGAAATAGAGATACTCTTGCACAATGAAAGAGAAAGAGAGATATCCTTTCACAATGGTACCAGCCATCTTTCTCAGTAACAGATGGGAGTTTTGGTCATTCAACTTTTCCTTCTCCCTTATTTAAATTACTTAAATTTGGAACAAAAATAGTTAGGAGCCCTTACTTATATATTTAGTAAATGTGATATCCATTATTAGTGATCCAATAAATATGCAGTGTCTATTATCCACAAGGCTCTGTGGAGAAAACAAGAGGGAACAAAACATACTGTGCCTTTCAGATGCTCTCTCTAATGATTACAGAGATAAAACAAGATACAATCCCTGTACTACACTCAAGAGCTTTTTAGTCTAGTACTGTGTAGCCACTAGCTNTAAAACGTTTGAGCTTTAAACTTCAGAGTTCCGTACTTAACCAAAAGAAAGAATATTGTGAGATAGAGAAATAGAGATACTCTTGCACAATGAAAGAGAAAGAGAGATATCCTTTCACAATGGTACCAGCCATCTTTCTCAGTAACAGATGGGAGTTTTGGTCATTCAACTTTTCCTTCTCCCTTATTTAAATTACTTAAATTTGGAACAAAAATAGTTAGGAGCCCTTACTTATATATTTAGTAAATGTGATATCCATTATTAGTGATCCAATAAATATGCAGTGTCTATTATCCACAAGGCTCTGTGGAGAAAACAAGAGGGAACAAAACATACTGTGCCTTTCAGATGCTCTCTCTAATGATTACAGAGATAAAACAAGATACAATCCCTGTACTACACTCAAGAGATTTTTAGTCTAGTACTGTGTAGCCACTAGCTACTGGTAGCTATTTATATTTAAATTAATTAAAAGGAGAAATTCAGGCCCTTAGTTGCATTAGCCACATCTCAAGTGCTCATTAACCATCATCACAGAAAGCTCTATTGTACAGCACTGGTAGTAAACAAGAATAGTACACTGTAAATGCCAATAACGTCAATACAAAGTAGACAGTAATAAACACCGCAGAAGTTTAGAGGAAGGAGAAACTACCTTGCATAGACTGGCAGTAGGGGAAGCATCAGGGACAGTTTCCAGAAGATTGTGTAAAGGCAAGTGGAAACGGAGCAAGAGTATTCCAGACAGAGAAAATGTGAACAAATTGGGAAAAAGAGAGGTGTATTTAAGGGACTGTGCTTCTGCCTGTGTGTGCTAAGTTGCTTCAGTCCTGTCCGACTCTGTGTGACACTATGGACGACAGACTGCCAGGCTCCTCTGTCCATGTGATTCTCCAGGAAAGAATTCCGAAGTGGGTTGCCATGCTCTCTTTGAGGGGGTCTTCCCAACCCAGGAATCGAGCCCGTGTCTCTTGGGTCTAACCTGCATTGGCAGGTGGGATCTATTGGGGTGTGGTAGTGGTGGTTTAGTCACCAAGTCATGTCCAACTCTTGTGAACCCATGGACTGTAGCCTGCCAGTCTCCTCTGTCCATGGGATTCTCCAGACAAGAATACTGGAGTGGGTTACCATTTCCTTCTCCAGGGGATCTTCCCGACCCGGGAATCAGGAGACCCTGGGTCTCCTGCATTACAGGCAGATTCTTTACCAACTGAACTACAATAATGTAGGGGTGTACAAAACCACAAATGGTAAGCTGCTGAGCTTGGGCTAATCTCTAGGCAACGGGAAGTTACTAAAGGTCTTTGGACAAAACAAAAGATATGATCAAATAGTTCTTTAGGAAGGATAATCTAAAAGCAGATTATGAAATGGATTAGGTTTGAGGGCATAAAGACCACATAGCTTTGAAATAGACCAAATGAGAGATAGTGAGTTGATATAAAGTGGTCTATAAGTAAGGATATAATAAATTTCCATTTAAAATGGCTTCAGTTCAGTTACTCAGTTGTGTCTGACTCTTTGTGACTCCACAGACTGCAGCGTGCCGGGTTTCCCTGTCCATCACCAACTCCTGGAGCTTGCTCAGTCTTAAGCAATAAGAAAATTTATATTTCACAAGTTTGGTAATTACATCCATTTAAAATGGCTTCAGTTCAGTTACTCAGTTGTGTCTGACTCTTTGTGACTCCACAGACTGCAGCGTGCCGGGTTTCCCTGTCCATCACCAACTCCTGGAGCTTGCTCAGTCTTAAGCAATAAGAAAATTTATATTTCACAAGTTTGGTAATTACAAAGTAGCATAAACTTCAGACTTTAAAGATTCAGAAACTTGGTAATATTATCAAAGATCAGGTTCTTGCCATCTCTGCTCTGGTGTCTTGGATGTTGGCATCATTCTATAGCTGATAATAGCAAGATGGGAATGGGAGTCCCAGGCACCATTTCTTGAGGTTATCATGTCCAGAGGAAGAAAAAGAGTTCTTCTGAAGAGAGGGAAGGGCTTCCCAGGTGGCTCAGACAATATAAAGAATCTGACTGCAGTGCAGGAAACCTGGGTTCGATCCCTGGGTTGGGAAGATCCCCTGGAAGAGGGCATGGTAACTCCATGGCAACCCATAGAGAACCCCCATGGACAGAGGAGCCTGGAGGGCTACAGTCCATGGGGTTGCAAAGAGTCGGACACAACTGAGCGACTAAGCACAGCACAAGGAGAGGGAAAATGTTCTCCAGGACCACCCTTCACTTCCCCTCTCACTTCCCTCCCATCTCCTAGGCCATAGTTGACTCACATGCCTATTCATGAAACAGCTTCAGGTTCACATGATGGAACAAGTGTCAAGGAGTCAAAGATGGAGAGGTGAGATGGAGAGGTGAAAGTCAAAATTAAAGCCTAAATGACCAGGGTCCATAGGAAGAAGAGAAATTATGGAAGGAAAGATGATGATTTTTGTGAAAGTCCTTCTAATGTGAGGTATCTAGGTAGAAACGATCATCAAGCAAAAACATGGGATCGAAGTTCAGAATGAAGATCAAAGTTGGGAATATGCATTGGATGTCCTCTGCAGAGATAAAATCAATGAAGCCATGAGATTGCCCAAGGAGAGGAGGGGTAGAGAGGGTCTACAGCACAATTTCAGAAAATAAGGTGGATGCAAGGAAAGTGTGGTCAGAGAAGTAGGCACACCTGGGCCGTACATTACACACCCTAAAGGATTACAAATACCATCCTAAAGGAAATCAGTCCTGAATATTTATTGAAAGGACTGATGCTAAAGCTGAAGGTCCAATGCTTTGGCCACCTGATGTGAAGAGCTGACTCATGAGAAAAGACTCTGATACTGGGAAAGACTGAGAGCAGGGGGAGAAGGAGGTTATAGAGGATGAGATGGTTGGATGGCATCCTTGACTCAGTGGACATGAGTTTGAGCAAACTCCAAGAGATAGTGAAGGACAGGGAACCTTGATGTGCTGCAGTTCACGGGGTCGCAGAGAGCTGGACACGACTGCGTAGCTGAATAACAACACTACACATATGTCAAGGGGTAATGGGTGGAGTTTCCAGAAAGCCAACAGTGTTAAATGCTATGGAGAGACTCAGGATGATACAGGTTTAGAAACACTGGGCTGTCAGCTAGACAATTGTGATCTTTCAGAGTCGTTTCGTAGTAAGGTAGAAGCAGATATATTTCAAGAGCTAGGGGTAAGCAGATAGTTTTGGCCACCTGATGTGAAGAGCTGACTCATGAGAAAAGACTCTGATACTGGGAAAGACTGAGAGCAGGAGGAGAAGGAGATTATAGAGGATGAGATGGTTGGATGGCATCCTCGACTCAATGGACATGAGTTTGAGCAAACTCCAAGAGATAGTGAAGGACAGGGAACCTTGATGTGCTGCAGTTCATGGGGTCGCAGAGAGCTGGACACGACTGAATAGCTGAATAACAACACTACACATATGTCAAGGGGTAATGGGTGGAGTTTCAAGAAAGCCGACAGTGTTAAGTGCTATGGAGAGACTCAGGATGATTCAGGTTTAGAAACACTGGGTTGTCAGCTAGACAATTGCGATCTTTCAGAGTCGTTTCGTAGTAAGGTAGAAGCAGATATATTTCAAGAGCTAGGGGTAAGCAGATAGGTAGAAGCATGAAATACTGACTATTCTTTCAGAAAGTTTAGTAGTTACAAAAGAGAAAGCTGTATGAATGAATGTGTTTATAGCAATACTTATTTATAAGACTAAAAGCTGGAAGCAACTGAGCTTTCTGAATATGTTGTTTTAAAAATTGGAATTTGTGTACTCCATTGTATGTGATGCAGTCATTTAAACTGACTAAGATTATGGAACAATATGGGAAAATACTTATTAAGTAAAAGAAGAAGATAGAAAACTAAAAAAGCACTAGCGACATGGATAATAACAGCAAAAAGTATACATACTTGTGCATATGTAAGATACTGTTGTTCAGTCATGTTGTTCAACTAAGTCATGTCTGACTCTTTGCAACCCTATGGACTGTAGCATGCCAGGCTCCTCTGTCCTTCACTAAAATATATAAAATGATTATAATTGTTTTGGAGTTTTAAAAATGGTATGTGTATTTTCTGAACTTTATATGTTACAGAAATTTTGTAATTAAAACACATATACATGTATTTTTAAGATACTGTTGTTCAGTCATGTTGTTCAACTAAGTCATGTCTGACTCTTTGCAACCCTATGGACTGTAGCATGCCAGGCTCCTCTGTCCTTCACTAAAATATATAAAATGATTATAATTGTTTTGGAGTTTTAAAAATGGTATGTGTATTTTCTGAACTTTATATGTTACAGAAATTTTGTAATTAAAACACATATACATGTATTTTAAAATATTAAATGGCAAAGACAGAGAATGGTAACTTAAGATAACTATAAGCTTGAAACATGTTTGCTTTTTTTGTTTGCTTTGCTTTGGCAGGAAAGAAAAGATATTTAGCTGTGTTTATAGGCTGGAGGGAGGATTCAAAAAAAGAGTTTAGCTTTTTAAGACAAGGGACATATTATGAGACAAAAATAATTAAGAAAGGCAAAACATCCTAAAACATTTCTATATGTTCGGTGTGTGCAAACTGAACGGCAATTTTTTATGTGGCAATATAAGGGTCTATAGTAATCAAGAGTGTTTTGAAGAACAAACTTAAGATTTTACACTACCAAGTTTAAAGACTTGTTAAAAGGCTCATTAATTAAGACAATGTGGTATTGGCACAAGGATAGATGCATATACCAAAGGAACATAATAGAGAATCCAGAAATAGAACTTGATTTATGACAAAGTCACTGTTGCAATTTAGCGAGGAATGGATATATTTTCAACAAATGGTGCTGGAACAACTGGCTATTCATATGGAAAAAAAGGGTAATTCACTCCTACCTCACACCCTATACAACAATTATTAAAAACTCAAGATGGATCACAGACATAAATGGGAAGTTTAAAAAAGCTTCTGCTAATCAAAAGACACTAAAAGAAAAGTGAGTATGGAAGAGAATATATTTCAATATATATATCTGACAATAGACTCACATTCAAAATATATGAAAGAAATTTCCATAAATCAGTAAGAAAAATTAAAAACCCCAATTTTAAAATAAGGGAAAACTCTTGAAAAAGTATCCTTGCAAGGCGATTTCCAAATGGCCAGTAAGTCCACTGAAAAGTGTTCAACATAGTTTCTTATAAGGGAAATGCAAATTATAAACACAATGACATATTAGTAATATTCACCAGAATGGCTAACATTAAAAAGTCTGACAATGCCAAGTATTAGCAAAGAAGAGTGTAGAGCAACCTGAACTTTCATACACTGCAGAAACAAAGTGTTAGTCACTCGGTCACATCTGATGCTTTGCAACCCCATGGACTATGGCCTGACAGGCTCCTCTGTCCATAGAATCCTCCAGGCAAGAATACTAGAGTGAGTAACTTATCTTCTCCAGGGGATCTTCCCAACCCAGGAGATCAAACCTGGATCTCCTGTATTGCAGGCAGATTCTTTACAGTCTGAGTCATCAGGGAAACCCAGACTGCAGACAGGCGTGTAAAATGATTCAACCATATTGGAAAACTCTTAGACAGTGTCTACTGAAGCTAAACATTTATCTACTTTCTGACCTAAATACAGTATGTTGATTTATTTTATAAGTCAACTTGGCTGGGCTTGATGGCCAAACAACTGATTGAACATTTTTCTGGGTATTTCCATGAGGTGTTCTTGTATGAGATAAACAAACATTTAAATTGGTGGACTCTTGAGTACAATATGGATGAGCTTCATCCAACTACTGAAGGCTTGTACAGGACAAAAGAACAACTTTTCCCCAACTAGGAGAAATTGTCCAGTGGATGGCTTTCTGACTTGAAGTGGAACATAAGCTCTGGTTCTCCAGCCTGTTGGCTTTTGAACTGAACCTATAGTATTGACTACCCCTGGGTACCCAAGCTGCCTGGTCATCCTGTAGATTTGGGACTTGCTGGCATCCATAATCATATGAGCCAATTCCATATAATTTCTCCCTCATTCTCTCTAAGTATTCTATTGTTTCTCTTTCTCCGGAGAACTCTTATACACCAACAATTTCACTCCTGTGTATATACTCAGGAGAAATAAATATATGTGTCCATCAGAAAACACATACATGAGTATGCATAGCATATTTATTCATAATAGCCCAATAATGAATGTTCATAGCAGCTTTACTCTTAATAACTCCAATCTGGCTACAGCCCAAATGACTATCAAGAGAAGGATGAATAGATTGTAGTATTTTCATACAATGGAATATTACTTAGCAATAAAAAGAATAAACTAACCCTTTTATTTATAGTCCATTGATTTTCTGCAAGACAATTTAAGAGGGGAAAGAATTGTTATTTCAACAAATGGTACTGGGACAACTGGATATCCATATGCAAAAGTATGAAGTTCAAATTATACCTTACACCACTACCTAAAAATGAACTCAAAATAGATCATAAGCCTAAATATGAGAGCTAAAGCTTTAAAAGTCTTAAAATAAAATATAATGATTTCTTAGATATGACATCAAAAGCATAAGTGACAAGAAAAAATAAATTAATTGGATTTCATCAGAGTTAAAAACTTACATAACCAAGAGAAGTAAAAGCATGTGTTCACACAAAAACTTGTAGATAAACATTTATAGCATCATTATTCATAATAGCCAAAAAGTAAAAACAACCCAACTGTTCATCAACCGATAGAGGGATAAACAAAGGGTGATATATCCACCAATGGAATATTATTCACCAATAAAAAGGAATGAAATACTGAAATATGCTGCAACAGCAATGAACCTTGAACACCTTATACTGACATTAAGAAGCTAGTCACAAAGAACCACATATTGCATATTTTCATTTATAGAACTGCCCAGAATAGGTAAATTCATCTTTCTAGAGATAGAGAGTAGATTAACGGTTGCCAGGGGCTGGAGAAAAGGGTGGAATATGGAGTGAGTTTTAATTGGTACAGAGTTTCTTTTGGGGGTGATGAGAATGTTCTAAAATTATATATTGGTGATGGTTTAATAATGCTGAGTATACTAAAACTCACTGAATTTTGCACTTTGAAAGTGAAAGTGAAGTTGCTCAGTCGTGTCCGACTTTTTGCGACCCCATGGACTGTAACCTATCAGGCTCCTCTGTCCATGGGATTTTCCAGGCAAGAGCACTAGAGTGGATTGCCATTTCCTTCTCCAGCAGATCTTCCCCACCCAGGGATCGAACCCAGGTCTCCCGCTTTGTAGACAGACACTTTACCATCTGAGCCACCAGGGAAGTTCCACTTTTTGTCAGCATAGTTTATGTCAGCATAATTAGCAAGTGTTTACAATCCATAATCTATCTTTAGACTAGACTTGGGTGCTCAGTACTTTTAAGGCTTGTCTTCACCTTTGGAGAACTATAAAACCATTATTTAAAAAGTGTAATTATATGGTATGCAAATGTCTTAATAAAATGTTGCATATTTAAAAAGAATTAATTGCTGATGGTCTTCTCAGGTGGCACAGTGGTAAAGAATCTGCCTGCCACTGCAGCAGATGCAGGAGATGCTGGAGACATAGGTTTGATCCCTGGGTTGGGAAGATCCCCTGGAGAAGGAAATGGCAACCCGCTCCAGTATTCTTGTCTGGGAACGTCCATGGACAAAGGAGCTTGATGGACTACAGTCCATGGGGTTGCAAAGAATCAGACATGACTGAGCATGCAGGCTGACCATGGGGGCTATAGGATGAGGAGTTTTGATTAGGATTCATGAAGGAGCCTACTGAGGTACTAGAATATTCTACATCTTGATCTGGGTGGTGGTTGTTTGGATTTAAACACATGTATAAACCCATAGAGCTTTATATACACTACAGTTAAACATGCTTTAGGTACTTTATTGAGTATATTTTGTACTTCAATAAAAACATTTATTGAAGGAGGAGGACAATGGGTAACACTGCGGAGAAATTTAATCTTAGAAAGAGAGACAAGAAAGAGGTTGTGGGGGCCTCTAAGTTTTCATATACATGGAAAGCAAGACTTTTACTTAGAGTGTGGGGAATGGGATTAAAAACTTACGGGAAGGAGACAGAGATATGAAGGATGTAGGTCACTCATTCATTGCTGCCTTTCTCTTTAGGGTAAATGGAGTAGTGTGATTTATGTCATGGGCTCTCATGTATACAAAATATGGTATGTGTGTGTTGTGTAATGCCACAGTGGTTGGAAGCACCAGAAGTTGTCATGAATAATTTGAAAACTTATTCCATGAGAATAATAATAATAGATGTATCCATGAGAAATCAACAGTCCTTTTCACTGACTCAGCTACCCTTTGCCTCCGGACTAGACTTGAAAACCAAGGGAACTAGAATGGCTAGTCTTCTCACCTTTGTGTCTCCCTTTCCCTAGATCATAAACTCTTTAATAAAAATCTTTTTCATTCAGAATAGTTTATGTCAGCATAATTAGTAAGTGTTTACAATCCATAATCTATCTTTAGCTCAGTACTTTTAAGGCTTGTCTTCACCTTCGGAGAACTATAAAACCATTATTTTAAAAGTCTGTTATCTTCCCAAGCAACCAGTCATACTGTTTTCCATTTCTGAGACTAGATCATGATGCAAGACCCCATCAGAAAAATGTTGCTTCTGTCTGATGTAGAATATAACAGGGTGATACACTAGTGTGAAACACAAATGTGACAGGAACCATACAAACTTTACTAGTTATAAACCACTATTATATAATACTTTACAATTTATAAGGGTTTTTTCATATATATTTTCTCTGTTCATCACAATTTCTTTTGTTTTATACCTTACTACAACCACCAATTCACAACTAAAGATTTTGAAGGTTCAAGAGGTTAAAGGACTTACTTTAGATTGAGTAATCTAAAACAATTATTAAGTGAACAGTGGGGCTTTGAACAGATTCTCAGATCACATAACGCAGGTCCTTTTCACCCTACCATCTTGCAAGACATCTTCTCTTTGCTGAAACAGTTTATAATGATGATAATAATAGGGTGGGCAGTTTAAGAAAAACAAAGTTACTCTGGGAATTCAAAAGAGGAGGAGATCACAGGAAACGTTTCTTGGGGATGATATTCCAGATGGGCCTTGAAGAAGTGATAGGATTGCAAAAGATTGGAAAAAAAAAAACAAAACCAAACAAACCCAAAACCAAACAAAAAAAGCAAACAACAAAAAAGGGAAGGCATTCCAGGTCCCTGTAATAGCAAGAGCAGAGCCATACAGTCAGAAAAGCATACAGTGCATTTTGGGAATATTAAGTAGTTTGGTTTTGTTGAAATGCAGGAAAAATGCAAAATGATAGTAGGAGACAAGATAGAAAAGGCAGCACTATAAACTAAGTTTAGTGGGCAGTGGCTACCATTCAGGTCTTATGAGCAATGCAATATGCCTTGGAATCCATGCTCTGTGTGTGTTTAGCTGCTCATTCACATCCTAGCCCACCAGCCTCCTCTGTCCATGAGATTCTCCATGCAAGAATACTGGAGTCGGTTGCCATGGCCTTTTCCAGGGAATCTTTTGACCCAGGAACTGAAGCTATCTCTCCTGCTTTGCAGGCAGATTCTTTCCCCTCTGAACCACCAGTGACGCCCGGAATCTGTGGTTCATCTATCCTTTCTCTGGGTGGAGAAGGAAGAGAGAGAGAGGGAAGGCCACAAAGCCAATCACTTCTAGGCGAAGGTATGGACAACCCGGACACGCCTGTGGCAGCAAAAAGGAGTCAGGAGCAAAAGCAATGTCAATAGTAGATTTTATGAAAAGTCACTTTAGGCAAATGAAATAAAGTAATGTGTGAGGAAGGAAAAAACGTATCAAAAAAGACTGATGAATGGAGAACTGTTATCCTAATTAACAGAAACAGAAGTGCTTTTGGTGGGAATAGTAAATTAGATTTTTAGTGTGTTGAACAATGATTTTAATTGCCCTCTGCACCTTTTCAAGCCTCTGTCATTCAGATGTTTAAAAATGAGAGATTGAATTTACAAAGAATATGATTGGCCAATAAACATGAAAATGTCTTGCTTCATTGGTAATAAGGCAAATGATATTGCTTAAGAAAGGAGGTTTTTTTTTTTTCTTCCAGTCTATCAGATGTAGAAAGATTGAAAAGACTAATTACTCAGGAAAAAACTTAAGATAGATTTAGGATTTATAAGAAAATGAAAAGCTTTACTGAAGAAAATTAAAAAAAAAAAAAATAACATATTCTTGAGTTGCAAGACAATATTTTAGGAGCAAAATTGTTTCCAAGATTATAAATTTAACTCAACCACAATCAAATGTTGACAAAGTGATTTTGAAGAACGTCTGGATATTTTATTAAATAAAAATTGCAGAACAGTGTGTATAGCATGCTGCAGTTTATGTAAAAAAAAGGGGGGAAATACACACACATACATATACATACAGTGGGGAGGAAAACAGGGGCAGCTGAGATGAGGGGGAGAGAGGGAGACATCTCACTTTTAAAGATTAATTTTTATTAGAGTAGAGTTAATTTACAGTGTTATGTTAGTTTCTTCTGTACAGTAAAGTGAATCAGTTGTACGTACTCTTTTCCCACATAGGTCATTACAGAGTACTGAGTAGAGTTTCCTGTGCTAGGCAGTAGGTTTTTATTAGTTACCTGTTTTATTTATAGTAATGCATATATGTCAATCCCAGTCTCCCAATTTATCCCTCCTCCTGCTTCCCCCCTTGTTAACCATAAGTTTGTTTTCTATTTCTGTGACTGTTTCTGTTCTGTAGACAAGTTCGTTTGTACCAATTCTTTTTAAGATTCCACATGTAAGTGGTATCATATGATATATATGGGGATCTCACTTTATTCCTTTTCCTCCTGATTTAGAAAATATGGAAGCATTACATATTAAAATTAATGAAATCGACTGAGAAGAGCTAGAATGAGTTTTTTTTTTAAAGAAAAATAATTGAAGTGGGAGTAGAATGGGATTGTGTAACTAGACAAAGGCTCGTTACAAGAATTAAACGAAGAAACATAGGTAAAGTGGTTGCAACAGTCCTGGCACATTTGGTGTACACACAAACGCTTGCTGATATTATTCTTTATAATCTTTAGATGGGAACTATAAGACTCAAATAGGTAAAGGAATGGGTTGATAAATTTTTACTGCATGAAGATTAAAATTTTTTGTATGGGGGAAAAGAGGTTAAGAAAAACATAAAATGAAAAAAGTATACTTACAGCATATATGAGGGACAAGGTCAGTCATTCCACAGACAGTTTTGAGTTTCTGCTCTTGAGTGTGGCATTATACTAAAAGCAGGCTGTGTGGTGATGAAAATGGTCTTCGCCCTCATGGAGCTGATAATCTATACAGAGTAATATTACTATCCCTGATACTCAAAAACTTACTAAAGATCATAAGGTTGGAAACCTACAGGCCAACAGAAGACAAAGGCCATCAAGAGGTTATTTTTAAAATTGTTACTGATCAATAAACATAGAAAAGTAAAGTCATCCTCATTAGGAAATTTCACTCAAAAGCAATGAATTTTTTGTTTATTCATGGTGAAAATTTTAAACAAACGAAAGCCCAATGTTGGTGTGGTGGAGACAGAGGCATTCTTATATCCTGGGAGCGCGAGTAGAATAGTGTAAGCTTCCCACAAAGGCTGTTTAATAACATCTATTGGTATTTTAAATATGCAAACTGTTTGACCTAGCCATTACACTCCTAAGAAGAAACATATATTTGAAGGCGTGTGTTCAAGGATTTCTACTTCAGGCATCCTTTGGACAGTAAAACAAATAGAAAACAACTGCAATATATCTTAATAAGTAAAGGGCTAAATTATGGTGCATTGATAAAGAACATGATGCAGTAATTTAAAGGGGTGATGTACTACACACATTGACAGGAAAAGATGGCACAATATTATATTAAGTGAAGAAGGCAGATTGCCTGACAGATAATAAAAAAAATTAAAAGCTGGTTGCATTGAAAACAGTGCATGTATATGTATAGAAAAAATTCTTGAAAGATATGCTCCAAAACATGACGTCAAGTGATGACAAGAGAGATCATCCTTCTGTAAAGCAATTATCTGTCAATAAAAAAATAATTAATTAAAGAAAGAGAGACATCATTTTTATTTTATGTTTTATACTTTTGGGGGAGAGTGGTATTTTCTGAATTCTTACCAATGAATATGTTACTTATATATCCACAGACAAAATAAAACTCTTTAATAAAAATAAAAAGAATAAAGCTGTTTCTTAAATATTTCCTTTCAAAATTCCTTTAGGAATAATCTTTGCTTAACTAAAGCCATGAAGATTGAAATTTTTAAGATTAGGACTCTCAGGTTTTGTACATTCATAGTTTTCTTGTCCTAAGTCAGTAGGGAAATCTTTTGTAAATAATAAAATATTTCAAGAATTTGGATTGAATGACAGTCACAGAGTACTGACCTCGTTTCCACGATGGTTAAAAGAATCGAAGAGAAAGAAACCTTGACAGGGCAGTGGACAAGAAATCTCAGCAGCACTGGCTGCCTGAAGTTTGCAGCAGATTCTCTGGCCGGAACCAGGAGTGGGAATGTGGGGGAGGTGGACTGGAGGAGAGACAGGTAGTCTGATCCTATTTTGGTTTTCCATCCTGCCTTACTCTTCCCCAATCTGTGTAAATTTCCATGTATGTAAGGCTTTAGGGCGCAAGAGAACTCCTTTCCTGGTCCCTGGCCCTCTTCCCTTATCCTTGCTGAACCTGATCTTATTTGCAGTGTCATCTGGATGTTAAGTCCTCTTGGCTCTTTGGCCATTATTGCACAAAAGAAGCTTGAAAATCCTTAGTTCAGCCTCTATTGTTGTGGGAGTCAGGGGCCTCATGCTTAACAGAATCATTCTGTGACTCACGACACTTGCTGCCCATCTCTGAACAGAAGAGAACTGTGTCTCAGCCTCAGGCCTTGGAAATGGAGAAGGGAGCNATGGTGATGAAAATGGTCTTCGCCCTCATGGAGCTTATAATCTCTACAGAGTAATATTACTATCCCTGATACTCAAAAACTTACTAAAGATCATAAGGTTGGAAACCTACAGGCCAACAGAAGACAAAGGCCATCAAGAGGTTATTTTTAAAATTGTTACTGATCAATAAACATAGAAAAGTAAAGTCATCCTCATTAGGAAATTTCACTCAAAAGCAATGAATTTTTTGTTTATTCATGGTGAAAATTTTAAACAAACGAAAGCCCAATGTTGGTGTGGTGGAGACAGAGGCATTCTTATATCCTGGGAGCGCGAGTAGAATAGTGTAAGCTTCCCACAAAGGCTGTTTAATAACATGTATTGGTATTTTAAATATGCAAACTGTCTGACCTAGCCATTACACTCCTAAGAAGAAACATATATTTGAAGGCGTGTGTTCAAGGATTTCTACTTCAGCCATCCTTTGGACAGTAAAACAAATAGAAAACAACTGCAATATATCTTAATAAGTAAAGGGCTAAATTATGGTGCATTGATAAAGAACATGATGCAGTAATTTAAAGGGGTGATGTACTACACACATTGACAGGAAAAGATGGCACAATATTATATTAAGTGAAGAAGGCAGATTGCCTGACAGATAATAAAAAAAATTAAAAGCTGGTTGCATTGAAAACAGTGCATGTATATGTATAGAAAAAATTCTTGAAAGATATGCTCCAAAACATGACGTCAAGTGATGACAAGAGAGATCATCCTTCTGTAAAGCAATTATCTGTCAATAAAAAAATAATTAATTAAAGAAAGAGAGACATCATTTTTATTTTATGTTTTATACTTTTGGGGGAGAGTGGTATTTTCTGAATTCTTACCAATGAATATGTTACTTATATATCCACAGACAAAATAAAACTCTTTAATAAAAATAAAAAGAATAAAGCTGTTTCTTAAATATTTCCTTTCAAAATTCCTTTAGGAATAATCTTTGCTTAACTAAAGCCATGAAGATTGAAATTTTTAAGATTAGGACTCTCAGGTTTTGTACATTCATAGTTTTCTTGTCCTAAGTCAGTAGGGAAATCTTTTGTAAATAATAAAATATTTCAAGAATTTGGATTGAATGACAGTCACAGAGTACTGACCTCGTTTCCACGATGGTTAAAAGAATCGAAGAGAAAGAAACCTTGACAGGGCAGTGGACAAGAAATCTCAGCAGCACTGGCTGCCTGAAGTTTGCAGCAGATTCTCTGGCCGGAACCAGGAGTGGGGATGTGGGGGAGGTGGACTGGAGGAGAGACAGGTAGTCTGATCCTATTTTGGTTTTCCATCCTGCCTTACTCTTCCCCAGTCTGTGTAAATTTCCATGTATGTAAGGCTTTAGGGTGCAAGAGAACTCCTTTCCTGGTCCCTGGCCCTCTTCCCTTATCCTTGCTGAACCTGATCTTATTTGCACTGTCATCTGGATGTTAAGTCCTCTTGGCTCTTTGGCCATTATTGCACAAAAGAAGCTTGAAAATCCTTAGTTCAGCCTCTATTGTTGTGGGAGTCAGGGGCCTCATGCTTAACAGAATCATTCTGTGACTCACGACACTTGCTGCCCATCTCTGAACAGAAGAGAACTGTGTCTCAGCCTCAGGCCTTGGAAATGGAGAAGGGAGCTCAACTCCATAGATCGGGGGATATTGTAAGGAGTCAGTAATTTCATATAATTCCCAAGCATAGTCTGAACACTGAACTGACTAAAAAACAACTGCTGTTGTATGGAGAGAGCCACCTTATTAGGGTACTTAGATTAAAAAAAGAGTTCTTATTCTCAAAAAAGTTTACAAACTACAAAATTGATATAATAAACTTTGTACGGTCTTTCATATCTCCATATATGCAGTCACCCCCACCCCACTCTGCTTGACTGCTCTGGTGAACCCAGCAGGAGCATGGAGTATGAAGTCAGTCTTCAGTAAGATGATTTAGTCCAAATTCTGAAGACATTTTGAATAGTACCCTCTCATCTTAACTCTTCCTCTTACTTCTCTTAGAGCGAAATTCCTACATAAATACAGGAACAAAAAGTAAAAAATGAAAACTAACTTCGATTGTTCAGAGGCAGGGGTGAGGAGGAACACTGAGTAATCTTCATGATCCTAGACCTAATTATTGGTCTACTTACTAGAAAAATTCACAGATTTTTTTAAACAATTTTTTCCAAAATAAATGCTGAAATGCTTACTATTGCAAAATGGAAAACCTTATGAATTCTGAAGAACTTTATAATAATAAGTGTATGTATCTGAATTGGAGGAAAAAATGACATGTGAAAGAAACACCTTAGACTCTAGTTTCAGCTACTATAGCATTTGGTTAAATAAAATTCAAAAAAATATTACTTTAGATTTATGAATAACTGCTTTGTCTATGTTACACTCAAAGTCAGCATTTCACTGAAGAACTTTGTGGTCTGCTGTTTTTATTTCGAACCACTTTTCTTTCCACAAGATACTGTCAGTATTTTTCATTTCTAACAGCTCATCCATGAATGGCAAAGAACAGGCAGGACTTTGGAGATAAGAAAATGACTTGGAGGTGCTTTTATACGTTTAATGGTTTCTGAATCTGAACAGTCCCATGAGATTTGGATAGAGCTCTTGGAAAAAGGAAACATGTTCAGAGAGACAAGCTATTGCAACATTTGAATTTCAAGCTTGTGGTGAGTCGAGTATTAATAACAAGATGGGCTCATGTGGCAGAATTTGATTTTAGATTATCTTAATAATGCACACTCCCACTCCAACTCTACCCCACTTATATTAATACTTGACATTTCAGTAATATATCTGAACAAAAAGAAAGATGTTCTAATCGTGACAAAATAATTTTCAACATTTTTCAAGCAATGGCTCCCACATTTGGAAAAACTGCAGCAGTAAGCCCCTTTTAAACAAGTGAGTCTAGTCCTAAAGGTGAAATGATGGGAGATCCTGGGAGATACTAGTCGTGGCTTACCTGTGCCATTTTCCATAGATAAACCAGGTACGTGTTATTAATTTGTAAAATCAACTGCTTTGTGAACTGAAAGTACAGCATTGGGACCTAACCTCTTGCTGTTGCACCTGTCACTTTTTCCATCTCCGCTCATCAAAGGGTGACCTGTTTTATAACATGTCTGTCTCTGGTGAGGGACATACCCAACTTACCAGGTACGTGTTATTAATTTGTAAAATCAACTGCTTTGTGAACTGAAAGTACAGCATTGGGACCTAACCTCTTGCTGTTGCACCTGTCACTTTTTCCATCTCCGCTCATCAAAGGGTGACCTGTTTTATAACATGTCTGTCTCTGGTGAGGGACATACCCAACTTTCTGAAGCTCCCAAAAGAGAGTTTATCTGACTAAAACAGACACTATCCTAAAAATAGAATCTGTGAACGATATAATAGGTCAGAAGAAATTATCCAGAGAGCAGAGAAATAGGAAGAGAACTAGAAAACACAGAGCTATTGAGAGAAAATCTAGCATGTTTAATTGAAGTTCCAGAAGGAGAGGAGAGAGACAATGGGACAGAATAATGTTTGAAGACACGTGCTTGAGAATTTTCCAGAACTGATGAAAGATACTAATCCACACACTATAAATTCTCAAGCGAGGTAAGTCACAGAAATAAACCAAAACCCTCACTTAAACTCATCTTAATGAAACCGAACAAAACTAGCGACAAAACAAAACCTTAAAAGCAATCAGAGAAGAGAAAGACATGTCTTCAAAGGAGAGATCGCTGGGTTGAGTAAAGGCTTCAACAGCCTCACTGGCAGCTCTACTAAACATTTCTAAAAGAAATAAATCAGATCTTCCACAAAGTCTTCCAAAGGATTTTGAGTCTATATTAAGAGTCCACCATAACATCCACTCATGATGAAAACTGGTCAACATTGTACTGGGAGCTTTGGAAGTATAGTGAGATGAGAAGGAAAAGCAAAATTATAATGTCTGGAAAGGAAACAAAGCGGTAATGTAAATGGTATGATTATATGCTTTTCTATATCTGAATTACATTTCACTTTAAAAATGTTTTAAAAATTACTTATATTTGCATAGCAATTTATGGCTTTCGGTGTGCTCTACATAACGATTGTATTTGATCATCACACTTCTGTGAGGAAGCTCAGGTTTAGAGAGGTCAAGTCATAGAGCTGGTCAGTTAGAAGAGGCGCTAGAACCCAGGTCTACTGACTCTTCAAGAGTCTTTCTAGTTGACAAGTATTTTTACTATGGCATATATTGCAATAACAATTGTCCATAAAGCAATCTATCTATTTGAGAACATAATTTATATCGTATGTGGTACTATTTGTTATAAAGCAATACCAATGGATATGTGACCTTGGTGTTAGGTAGGAGAAAGAAGCTATAATATGATCAACGCAGCTGCTTTAGCTGAGTGTCTTGGCTTATCAAACCTGCAGGTGGAAAAATTATGTTAGAAACCACTGATAAAGCTAATGTTATAGTTTGATTGTGCACTCCGGCCCTCTGCCTGCTAACTTATATGTTTGTACTTGGAGGTGGTGGTTGGTTAGTCGCTAGCCGTGTCCTCGTCTTTTGCAACTCTGCCAGGCTTCTCTCTCCATGGGATTTCCCAGGCAAGTATACTGGAGTGGGTTGCCATTTCCTCTCCAGGGGATCTTCCTGACCCAGGGATTGAGCCCGTGTCTGCTCCATTGGCAGGCAGATTCTTTACCACTGAGCTACCTGGGAAACCTGGATTAGAAGATAGGACCTTTAAAGAGATAAAATTAAAATGCGGTCATTAGGGTGGGCCCTAATCAACTATGACTTATGAGAAGAGGAAATTTTGGCACACATGGGTACAGAGGGAAGACTATGTGAACACCAGGAGAAGATGACCATCCATAAGCCAAGGAGAGAAGGGTGGAATACATCCTTCTCTCATGGCCTTAAGGAAGAATCAGTCCTACAGACAGCCTCCAGAATGCGGGAAAAAGTTTCTATTGCTTTAGCTACCCCAGTCTGTTGTAGTCTGTTACAGCCCTAGCAAACTAACACAACTAGTGACATACATGCATACATGCCATTCAGTTCAGTTCAGTTCAGTTCAGTCGCTCAGTCGTGTCCGACTCTTTGCGACCCCATGAATCGCAGCACGCCAGGCCTCCCCGTCCATCACCAACTCCCGGAGTTCACGTAGACTCACGTCCATCAAGTCCGTGATGCCATCCAGCCATCTCATCCTCTGTCGTCCCCTTCTCCTCCTGCCCCCCAATCCCTCCCAGCATCAGAGTCTTTTCCAATGAGTCAACTTTTCGCATGATTCTTGAGCAAAAGTGTTGCTGGATTTGTACAGTGATACTTTTAGCTATTCATTTATCTATAGCTTTAAAAACTTTCTCTTAGTTAAGCTTTTTGTCAGGGAAAAAAACTTTGTTATTGAGTGTCTGACTTTCTCTAGTCTCTGCCTTTTTACCATTGAAACGATTGCTTTTAAAACATTGTCTTGAATTATTGAGGTTTTTCATCAATTAAATTGTCACAGCAGAATAAGCACTTTTATGATGATTCATCTAAGATTATCAGGTGATGTAAATGAAGTCATATTGTCTGTGAAGTGGTCTTACTAGCGTTTTGAAAGGCATCATAAATTTCTCCTTAACAGATCATGTTGTGCTTATATTTAGATTATGGTAATTTTGAAGAGTTGAAATGAATTGTAATTTATTAATACTTTTTGAAAGGCACGGGGACCCTGTCACATATGCCGTTCTCACCCAGGCTGATGTATCTGGAGCATCTCGTCTTTCATTCATTAAATTCAGTATTCCAGTGGAAGATGCTATTGGAATGTGCAAAGATTCAAACAACAAGCCAGCACAGCTGCATCTGAGACCAGTCTTGTTTTGAAACCAGAAAACCCATGCAAATAAACAACAGCAACACACATAAGAAGTGGATTAATGACAGCTTACGGGAGAACACAGCAACAAAAAAAGTCTCAATAGTCATTCCCAGATTTCTCTCTAGAATTAAACAAGGTGGTTTAGGTGAACAAGACGGTGGATTATATAAAACAAATGGATTCTACATTAATATTATAAAATATTTCAGAATATTTGACACACAATGATTTTTGAAATAAAATAATTCCATTTATACTTCATTACAAATTGCTCCTCTCTCCATCCCCCGATTCCCTGTCTCTAGTTCTAATGAAGAAGAAGACAGTTCAAAAGTTTTCTACTGTCTTTTTGTAATTAGTAAGCTCCTTAACCGGAGGCTTGTGGGCACGAAGCCTGGCCCAAGAAAGCAGTTTCTGGAGTTCCCAGGGCTGTTTTCACTGGGAAGGAAAACTCAGCTGAAAACTTCCAACTTGTCAGTTTTCAATAAGGGAAATTAATAAAGATACGTGCCTGGAAAAATTAATGTATTCATCTAGTCAAAAAATCTTAATTCAATCCTCATATATTGAGTAACAGTGAAAGCTTTCATAATTAGGTTGAGTTGTATATTTTTATTAAAGAAAAACAAAGGAATTTAATTAAGATTGTCAAGGAAATAGGTCATATGATTAACTGTGAAATAACCTTAACTTTTGAATAAGCTCATTGTTGCTTAATTAAGGTATATTGATTTATAGAATCTTCAGGGGTGTTTTTGTTCCAAGTTTGAAATATGTTGGATTTCTTAATATATACCTTTTATGCTTCTTAATTTACCTATGGGAACATTGCTAATAAGAGACTTTAGTTCTTTCAAATATAAAGTTAATGATTAGTTCTTCCTCAACTTAAAGAAGTCTATTTAGTTAATTTTAATGCTCTTTTTTAAAGTAAGCAAAAATTTCTAGAAATGCTACCAGGCATAGTCTCATTGTTTGAACTTGCAGCTCTGTATTTATAGCTAAACCCATACTTACTAATAACTTTAATTGCATCAATCACTCAGTCTAAAACTGTGCTTTTTATCTGGACTTGTTCAAAGGACTTATGGACTCCTAACTAAGAAACACGTTTTCTAATGCCAGTGTGGATGGAGTTCAATCTGTGAATCAAGGCACAGGGAAACAAGCTTCATCAGTCCATGTCGTTAAAAATTTACTCAAACATTTACTCTTTACAGAGTGAAGTGCTAAAATCAAAGCACCGTACTTCTGTTGAGTAAGTTAACCTCCTTGATGTTCTCGCTCTTAAATTCTGCAAAATCCAGTTGTCAATCATTTCCTCCTGGAAGGCTGCTGAGGTTATGTTTATGTTCCTTATTTATGTCACTTAAATGACCATTCATTGATACATTGCCTCATAACTTGCTTTCTAATGATTTAGTTTTTATGATGCGTCTTCATAGTTAGACTGTAAACTCTTAAGGCAGGCACTATCTTCTATTGCTCGTATGATCAGCTGCATCCCTGAGATAGCATCTATTCATGTATTCTTAGACAACTCAAATAATATTCATAATGACGACATCCAGTCACAGTAAAATTCTGCAATGTTTTCTGAATAATCAAAGGAAGTTTAAACAGAGCTTCATTCGGGACTCTAAATTTTTTGAAATTTGACAATCCCTGAATGGTCGATGTACACTATCACTTTCAGTTCACAAAACACCTATTCCCCACTCATTCTGAAGAAACAGGAGTTTACTATATGGTGTTCTGCAAACAGCAAGAGTTCAGGGACTGTGTTTGATTTTAACAAAATGGAACAGCTCTGCCCCACCCCCCTCCCCCCCCCCCCC
>SJYX01006760.1:565830-591016 GCA_006410675.1 Oreotragus oreotragus | reverse complement strand
TATTATTTTAGACTGGGTGATAAATTGTCAAACAAGGTTCAGGCTGAAGCATATTTGTTTTTAGCTACAAGAATTGAGTTTATCTAGTAAATTATCAAGAAGATGAGGCAATTGTAAATCATTCCTTCATTCAACAGCTATTTATTTAGATATATATAAGAAAGCAAAACAGGCAAGTATTCCTGCCGTGATGGAGTTTACATTCTAATGGAGAGAATTAGGGCAGGAAATGCAATGAAAAACTAGTAGATATATGGGATAGTGACAATTGCTATAGAGGCAAAAAAGCAAGGAGGGAAGATAGAGAAGAGAGAGGCTGAGGGGAGAGGACACAGAGGGTGTTAGGTAAGTACGTTTTATTTGAACAAACAGTGATGGCTGAGCCATGGGTGAACCTGCAAAAACCACGCACAGGCACCAGCGAGCAACCCAGTGGCCTAGAGTGGGAGGGTGGTGGAAAATGAGGCTGGATCCTGCAGAACTTGTTCTCCACACTGCCTGCATATGCGAGTCACCTGTGGAGCTGGCAGGACTCAGGCCCCAAACCAGACACTATGGGTTTCATTAAAAAAAATTTTTATATTAATTTCAAAATTTTATTTCATGCTGTTCATGGGTTTCTCAAGGCAAGAATACTGAAGTGGTTTGTCATTCCCTTCTCCAGTGGACCGCATTCTGTCAGACGTCTCCACCATGACCCGTCCGTCTTGGGTGGTCCCACACGGCATGGCTTGGTTTCACTGACTTAGACAAGGCTGTGGTCCGTGTGATCAGATGGGCTAGTTGTCTGTGATTGTGGTTTCCGTCTGTCTGCCCTCTGTCCCAGGTTTACTCAAATTCACATCCGTTGAGTCGGTGATGCCATCCAACCATCTCATTCTCTGTCATCCCCTTCTCCTTCTCTCAATTTTTCCCGGCATCAGGGACTTTTCCAATGACTCAGCTCTTCACATCAGGTGATCAAAGTATTGGAGCTTCAGCTTCAGTATCAGTCCTTCCAATGAAAATTCAGGGTTGATTTCCTTTAAGATTGACTGGTTTGATATCTTTGTAGTTAAGGGACTCAAGAGTCTTCTCCAGCACCACAGTTTGAAAGCATCAATTCTTTGGTGCTCAGCCTTCTTTATGATCCAACTTATAACTGCCTTACAATGTTGTGTTAATTTCTGCTATGCAACAAAGTGAATCAGCTATATGAATACACACATAGCCCCCCGCTCGAGCTTCCCTACCACTGGCCTCCCCTGCCTCTGAAACTTTCCCACTCCTCTAGGTCATCACAGAGCACTGAGCTATACAGCAGCTTCCCACTAGCTATCTACTTTACACATAGTAGTGAGCTATACAGCAGCTTCCCACTAGCTATCTGCTTTACACATTGTAGTGTATATATGAAACTATGGGTTTCAAAGCTCCTCAGCTGATCCACTGAAGGCCATGATGAGAACTGGGGGTTTTGCTTTTATTTTAACATTTTTCCAGTTTTATTGAGATGTAATTGATACACAACACTCTATTAGTTGTCAGTGTACAGCCTAATGATTCAATATAAGTATATATTGTAAAATGATCACCATGGTAAGTCAGGTTAACATCCATCACCTTACATAGTTATAAATTAGTTTTTCTTGTGATGAGAATTTTTAAGATCACTCTCTCAACAACTTTCAAGTAGACAATACAGTACTGTTAACTATAGTAATCATTCTATCTCTAAGACTCACTTGTAATTGGAAGTTTCTATTTTTTGACCACCTTCATCCATTCCCCCTCAACCCCTGCCTCTGGCAACCACTCATCTGTTCTGTTTCTGAGCTCAGTTTTTCTCAGGTCCTATGAGTGAGATCATGCAGTATTTGTCTTTCTCGGTCTGACTTATTTCACTTAGCATTATGGTCTCAAGGTCCATCCATTTTTTAATAAATGGCAAGATTTCCTCTTTTATAGTTGAATTGTGTGTATGTATACATTTTCTGTATCCATTCATCTATGGGTGAAGACTTAAATTTCCCTCTCTGACTTTTATTTTAGTGAGGTGGGGGTCGTTGGATGGATCTAAGCACAGGAAAGACATGATTTATCATTTAAAAAGAATTCCCTTGATTCTTATGTTGGAGTGCAAGTGCAGAAGTAGGGAAATCATTGACTTAAACTGCTGCTGCTAAGTTGCTTCAGTCGTGTCCGACTCTGTGTGACCCCATAGACGGCAGCCCACCAGGCTCCCCTGTCCCTGGGATTCTCCAGGCAAGAACATTGGAGTGGGTTGCTCTTTCCTTCTCCAATGCATGAAAGTGAAGTCACTCAGTCGTCTCCGACTCTTAGTGACTCCATGGACTGCAGCCTACCAGGCTCCTCCATCCATGGGATTTTCCAGGCAAGAGTACTGGAGTGGGGTGCCATGGCCTTCTCTGTGACTTAACTACTTGTGTGAATCATGTGAACAGAGGAGCCTGGCAGGCTACAGTCCATGGGGTCACAAAGAATCAGATAAGACTGAGTGACTAACACTCTCACTCACTCTATAGTTTTAAGCATTTAACTCATTTATTATAATCACAATTTTATTCTTTGATTTGACAGTAATTTGGTGACTGAATTTGAATATGCTACACATTTTTATGAGAGCATCAAAGCTCCAGATATTATTTAGTGAGAAGCTAAATTCTGTGGAGTTTTATTTGACTGAGATTAAGGCTGAAGACCTCCTTGTAAAGAGTATGTCCATCATTTATTATAATCACAATTTTATTCTTTGATTTGACAGTAATTTGGTGACTGAATTTGAATATGCTACACATTTTTATGAGAGCATCAAAGCTCCAGATATTATTTAGTGAGAAGCTAAATTCTGTGGAGTTTTATTTGACTGAGATTAAGGCTGAAGACCTCCTTGTAAAGAGTATGTCCAATGCCTACCTTCTCAGGACTTTTATTTACTAATCCACTTTAGAAAGTGCTCAGTGCTAACTTACTTTTTTCTGAGTTCCTCTCCACAGGGAATAGTGCTATCTGCCAGTTTAAGTGGGCATAGTGTCTTTATTTCAACACACACACACAAACACATGCACACACACCCATGTATATAAACGAGGCATAGTATTACATTGAAAACAAACTCAGGCTGATAGAGTGCCCAGTGCTTGGTGGGCTGGGTAAGAAGTTGGTGAACACATGAGCAGTTGTATCAAAAGAAATACCTTTACAACAACTTTTTAAAAGCAGATTTCATTTTCCTTTGGAAAAAGTCAAAATGTCCTATATGGATGCGAGAGCTGGACTGTGAAGAAAGCTGAGTGCCAAAGAATTGTTGCTTTTGAACTGTGGTATTGGAGAAGACTCTTGAGAGTCCCTTGGACTGCAAGGAGACTCAACCAGTCCATCCTAAATGAGACCAGTCCTGGGTGTTCATTGGAAGGACTGATGCTAAAGCTGAAACTCCAGTACTTTGGCCATCTCATGTGAAGAGTTGACTCATTGGAAAAGACTCTGATGCTGGGAGGGATTGGGGGCGGGAGGAAAAGGGGACGACAGAGGATGAGATGGCTGGATGGCATCACCAACTCGATGGATGTGAGTTTGAGTGAACTCCGGGAGTTGGTGATGGACAGGGAGGCCTGGTGTGCTGCAATTCATGGGGTCGCAAAGAGTTGGACACGACTGAATGACTGAATTGAACTGAACTGAACCTTAGAAGAAAAAATGTCCAGAAAACAAAGTTTGCTTGTGAACAGTCCCTTGTCACTCATTGTATAGAGGAAGCTTATTTTTTCTCTCCATTTAATATTTCTGGGAACATTTCCAATTTGGGCATAAATTTACACATTTCAGGGGCTTCTACTGTTTTTATACTTGTTTCAAAAACAATATTTTTGTTTTCTATTTATAAATTGATACATGCATAATGTAGGAAAATATGAGAAAGAAAAGAAAATCACCTTTAATCCTTTCATCTGAAGATAATTTCTGTCAACATTTCAGTTTCGCTTTCAAACTTAAAAAAATACATTTTTTATGGTTACAAAGGTCAAGTTATGTGATATATACAATTTTTAAACCTGCCTTTTCCCTTTACATTTTATCATAAATATTTTCCTATGCTACTAAACATTCTTCATTTTTAAGGGCTGCCAAATATACCAATGTACAGATGTATCATAGTCTACTGAGTTAGTCCCCTGCTGTGACAGTGGGGTCTCAAAGTTTTGCTATAGTAAATAATGCAGTGGTGAACATTTCTGTGTATAAAGCTTTTGTCAGGTTATCGCTTCAAGACTGGTTTCTGAAAGAGAAATGAATGGGTCAGGATATGTGAAAACTTCTAGGGGTTCTGATATGTATGAAAAGTCCTTTCCAGAAAGATTCAACCAGTTTGCCCCCATGGGACTTCAAAGCACGATGCGCTTTCAAACATTTACCTTTTGGAAACATTTTTTCCTTTTTTGACTTTTTAGAGGATTGTTTTTTTTTAAATGCTATTTTTATCCTTTGTGAAAACACAAAGTAGAGTAGCATCAAGTATTGATAATAACCTAGAAAACTGAAAACAGCCATAAAGGGAAATCATTGACCTACGTGTATGGAAATAATTTATAAGAAGCGTGCATGATATCTTACACACTTCTTACAAATTATTTCTGTACACCTTGATCAATAATTTGGGATTCCCTGGTGGCTCAGTGGATAAAGGATCTGCCTGCAATGCAGGAGACACAGGAGATAGATACAGGTTCGATCCCTGGGTTGGGAACATCCTCTGAAGGAGGAAATGGTAGCCCGCTTGACTGTTCTTGCCTGGAAAATCCCATTGACAGAGGCACCTGGTGGGCTACAGTCCAAAGAGTCCCAGAGAGTCAGACATGACTGAGCAACTAAGTGTATAACACACATACATCATATAATAACATTTGAAAATTGTTTTTTTCATGTTTTGTGCATATGTCAGGTATGAAAACTCACTGACAGCAGCTGGAATTATTCTAAACTCTAAGACTTAAGGCCAGAGCTTTGGGAAAAATTAAGTAGCAGTATGTAACTAAGTTTGAGAAACTGGATTGCAACTGCCAGGTTATTAAAAAGAGTTTTAAAAAGTAATATATACCTCATTTTTTAAATGAGCCAATTATTTTAAAAGAATGCTAGAAAAATTCATGAAGTATATTTTCAGTGACTTTCTTTTTCTGAAAGAGAAACCAGCATTTTCGTTGTTTTAAACTGTGTACAGTATTATTTATAGCACTGGTTCTCAAAGTAGTCTCCAGGATAGCAGCAGGTG
Source organism: Oreotragus oreotragus (assembly GCA_006410675.1). Classification (NCBI taxonomy): domain Eukaryota; kingdom Metazoa; phylum Chordata; class Mammalia; order Artiodactyla; family Bovidae; genus Oreotragus; species Oreotragus oreotragus. The sequence goes on along the minus strand of SJYX01006760.1, from coordinate 585,744 downwards.
CGTTTGCGAGAAATTCAAATTCGCAGACTCTAAGGCCTGATAATTGGACACTCTGAGCATAGTTCCCAGCAATGTGTTTTAACAAGACCTCCTGATGCTTCTGGTACATCCCCAAGAATGAGAACCACTGACTGAGGATTTAAAAGCAAATCAGTTTGTCCACCTCCTCGACATCCACTACCTGAGGCGAGATAGCAACTGGTTACACGTAGGGAAGGACATTTTTGCCTTCCAAGTTTTGTTTATCTACAAGTATTCGGGAGGTCACTGAACGTGCTTAATCAGCCCATAGGACTGTATGTGATGAAGATGGTATATAAGTATATTAAAATACACATCTTGGAGCTTACGCCCATTTCTTACTTTATAAGAAGGAAGGATTCTTTGTTGCTCCCAGAGTTTATAAGGATAATAGGTGGAAATGGAGAGAAAATTAAGAGGAGAAGGTCATTCACTGTTTAAGACAGGCTTAGTATTAATACTACCCTTGGGAGATGTGGAAAGCCATTCCTTTGTAAAGAGATTCTAGGAAACATACAAGACTCTAGGCTCCAGGAAAAATTGTAAAATATTTGAGAGTTGTCTTTGGTGCCTGCCTGGCTTTCTCTTCCCCAGGTCCGTGCTTTCTGTCTACCTGCTTATGGGACTCTGAGTGATAACTAACATTATTGACACCTACTGAGCGCCTGTTCTATGCCCTCTTGAAGAGCTCCGTGGGCATTGCGTCATTTCATCCTACAACCATACCAGCAGAGTTTGGCCTCTTAAAAGCAACTAAGACTCAGAAAGGTAAGATAACCTGGCCAGCATCACAGAGGTATAAGAGGCAAGTCAAACCAGACTTGCCTGATTCCAGCAACTGTCTCCGTGCAGTTGTGGCCTGGACAAGATGTCTGTAGGCAGCCCCCTAGGCGGCAGAACTGCCTTCCCTCAGCCTTTAGCCAACTCTAGTCTTCTTGATTTTGATCTCTGATGCTTCTGGCTCTGTGGGGGTGGTGGGCATGGGGAAATAACTCCGAGGAGACAGCAGAATTCAGGATAACCTCTCTCAAACATTGTGCCTAAAGGAAGAAAGCTTCAAGAGGCAGTTCTTTATGCGTTAACTGTGTGCGAGTGGCCTCTCCAACAGTATAGAAACTAATGGATTAGGTGGATTTTGGAATGGATTCAGGGGAACTTTCTAGTAACTTTTCAAATATGCCCTTCAGGCAACTGCCTATTCTACCTAGAAATAAGGACAGACTGCTTATGTGCTTTGGGAATGTGTGTATGTGCGTCCGTGTGTGTATGTGTGTGAAGGAAATCACTGAGTGGCAGACACAGACGAACCCAGAATGAAAATTTGCTCTAATCTTTGTTAGACGCTCCCTTCTCTTAGTCTTTGTGAGACTACCATTCTCAAAACTAAAAGAACACTTGCTGAGCATTTGCTAAAACTCAGTAATAGGCACTGGGATATAAAGACTGACTTCAAAAAACGACCTGGGAGGCCCACTAAAGCTACAACATGGTATAACTTTGTTGTGACGGTGGTGGAGATGTTCATCAGGAATGATGGGGAAGAGGAGGGACACCTGACTCAGTCTAGGGAAAGTTAGAGGAGGGCTCTGGGCAGTGGAAGCAAGGTGTTGTTGTTCTTGGAGAATGGATACAAGTTAAGAGTGCAGAGCAGGGTGAGAGGCACTTAGGCGGCGTGCGTAAGGAGATGAAGCATTTGGGTGTTGCGAAGCCAGTGGGGATGTAGCAAGGGGGAAGCTATTAATGTTCTAAGAAGAGCAGTGACAAAGGTCAACTTGCATTTTGAGTATATGAGCTGGCAAATGAGTGTGACGTTTAAAGAAACTGAGACAGATGTTGAAATTAATCATTGGTGGTCAGATCTTAGTGGCTACACTTCTATAAGATTGCCATTATTTGTATTCTGAACTATTCACCCTACTAATATTAATGGTTTTTATTATACTTTGAAAATAGATTCAAGGGTTTAAATCTGATAGTCAGAGTGCCTGAAGAACTATGGACGGATGTCCATGACATTGTACAGGAGGCAGGGATCAAGACCACCCCCAAGAAAAAGAAATGCTAAAAGGTAAAATGGCCGTCTGAGGATGCCTTGCAAATAGCTGAGAAAAGATGAGAAGTGAAAGGCAAAGGAGAAAAGGAAAGATATACCCATCTGAATGTAGAGTTCCAAAGAAGAGCAGGGAGAGATAAGAAAGACTTCCTCAGTGATGAGTGCAAAGAAACAGAGGAAAACAATAGAATGGGAAAGACTAGAGATCTCTTCAAGAAAATTAGAGATACCAAGGAAACATTTCATGCAAAGATGGGCACAGTAAAGGACGGAAATGGTATGGACCTAACAGAAGCAGAAGATATTAAGAAGAGGTTGCAAACTACACAGAAGAACTATACAAAAAAGATCTTCATGACCCAGATAACCACGATGGTATGATCACTCACCTAGAACCAGACATACTGGAATGTGAAGTCAAGTGGGCTTTAGGAAGAATCATTACAAACAAAGCTAGTGAAGGTGATGGAATTCCAGCTGAGCTAGCTATTTCAAATCCTAAAAGATGAAGCTGTGAAAGCATTTCACTCAATATGCCAGCAAATTTGGAAAACTCAGCAGTGGCCCAGGCCTGGAAAAGGTCAGTTTTTGTTCCAATCCCAAAGAAAGGCAATGCCGAAGAATGTTCAAACTACCACACAATTGCACTCATCTCACACACTACCAAAGTAATGCCCCAAATTCTCCAAGCAAGGCTTCAACAGTATGTGAACCGAGAATGTCCAGATATTCAAGCTAGATTTAGAAAAGGCAGAATAACCAGAGATCAAATTACCAACATCTGTTGGATCATAGAAAAAGCAAGAGAGTTCCAGAAAAACATATACTTCTGGCTTTATGACTACACCAAAGTCTTTGACTGTGTGAATCACAACAAATGTGGAAAATTCTTAAAAAGATGGGACCACCAGACTACCTGACCTGCCTCCTGAGAAATCGGTATGCAGGTCAAGAAGCAACAGTTAGAACTGGACATGGAACAGCAGGCTGGTTCCAAATTGGGAAAGGAGTACAAAGCTGTATACTGTCACCCTGCTTATTTAACTTATATGCAGAGTACATCATGCAAAATGCCAGACTGGATGAACCACAAGCTGAAATCAAGATTGCTAAGAGAAATATCAATAACCTCATATATGTAGATGACATCACCCTAATAACAGAAAGTGAATAAGAATTAAAGAACCTCTTGATGAAGGTGAAAGGGGAGAGTGAAAAAGCTGGCTTAAAATTCAAAATTCAAGATTCAAGAAACTAAGATCCTGGCATCCAGTTCCATCACTTCATGGCAAATAGATGGGGAAACAGTGGAAACAGTGATATATTTTATTTTTGGAGCTTCCAAAATCACTGCAGATGGTGACTGTAGCCATGAAATTAAAAGACACTTGCTCCTTGGAATAAAAGCTATGACCAACCTAGATAGCATATTAAAAAAGAGAGACACTACTTTGCTGACAAAGTCTGTCTAGTCACATCTAGTAGTCATGTATGGATGTGAGAGTTGGACCATAAAGAAAGCTGAGTACTGAAGAATTGATGCTTTTGAATTGTGGTTTTGGAGAACAGTCTTGAGAGTCCCTTGGACTGCAAGGAGATCAAACCAATCAATCCTAGAGGGAATTAATCCTGAATATTCATTGGAAGGACTGATGCTGAAGCTGAAACTCCAGTACTTTGGCCACCTCATGTGAAGAACGGACTCTTTGGAAAAGACCCTGAAGCTGGGAAAGACTGAAGGCAGGAGGAAAAAGGGACAACAGAGGAGGAAATGGTTGGATGGTGTCACTGACTCGATGGACATGCGTTTGAGCAAACTCTGGGAGTTGGTGATGGACAGGGTAGCCTGGCATGCTGCAGTCCGTGGGGTCAGAAAAAGTCAGACATGACTGAGCAACTGAATTGACTGATACTTTGAAAATGTTTTTTTAAAATCCAAGATACACACACATAGTTATAAATTATTGCAAAGTGATGCCCTGCCTGCCTTCATTCAACTCTAACCTTGTGCAAAAGCCACCACTTCTCTGAGTTATTTCTTCCTGCAGTTATTTCTCACCTCCAAAGGATCCTCTTCTGCCCCTAATTTATGATTTATTAATTCTAGGTATTATCAATAACTTGCTGTTATGTTATAGAAAGATGAATATACCCTCTCCCCCTTTCCCATATTTTCATCATACTTATATCAGTTTTTAATTTCCTCTCTCAGTTACCGATCTAGTCATATAAGTCTTGACCTGAAGTCCTTGGCTTCCAGTATCTGCACCCAGTTAGCATCAACCACGTGGTGCAAACAGAGCAGAGTGAGAGAGGAGAGGGTTGCTCCTAGGAGGTTCCAGCCAAGGAGCCTCCCACAATAGAACTACCCAAGTTTACTAACTGGAGAAATGTTTAACTTATTAAATACCTGTGAGCTTACTCTTTCTAGAGTGATGAAACAGTGACAAAAGTCAATCTTTGTTTATTAAGGTAGGAAATAAAATCCTTACTTAAAGTTTTTTTTTTTCTTTTAATCCCCTGCCTCAAATCCCCTAAGCTGTCCCAATCAGTTGCAATTTATTATGAACCAGCAGCCAAGAAAGATTTTCTGTGATGTATTATGGCCTGAGGTGGGTGGGAAGAGCTTTTTCTTTTTCTTTTTTAGTACAGACAGTATTTTCTTTTGCCTGTACATAAGAAGAACTGCTTCCCCAAAGACTGGTGGCAAGCAGAGCTCCTTCAGTTGTGACTAATTCACATGACTCAGTCACAGTCTTGGATTTCATTGTGGAAAGAGAGTCAATTCCTGCTGGATTCACGTTTGTTCTCATTTTTGCTCTAAAATACTATCTGAAAACAAGGGAGTAACATTTTAAATCACACTCTTCAGAATCTCAGTGATTTCTCATTCCCTTCCTTTAATTTCTAATTTAATTCCTTTGTAGTCAGAGAATATGATTTAAACCCTTTAACATTCTTTGAATTTGTTTTGTGACTCAGATTACAATCTAATTTAGTAAATGTTCCATATGCACTTTAAAAGGATGTCTATTTCATCAATGGCAGAGGGGAAGGGAGATGTTTTATCCCTGTAAGTCAGGCCAAGTTAATGGATAATTCTGTTTGAGTCTATATTCTTATTGATTTTCTATTTGTTCTATCAATTATTGACAGGGATTATTGCATTCTTCCACTATAATTATGAATTTGTCTGTTTATCCTTGCAGTTCTATCAGTTTTGGCTTTACTGATTTTGAAGCTTTGTTATAAGGCGCATAAACATTTAGGATTATTATGTTCTCTTGATGAATTGACACCTTTATCATTAAGAAATGACTTTTAAAAGTCTTTGGTAAAAATTTTTTGCTTTGCAATCAATTTTGCCAAATATTAATATAGCCACTCTGGCCTTCATTTGATTAGTGTTGACATGGTATATTATTTCATCCTTTTACTTCTAATCCTCTTGTGTCTTTATATATAAAGTATGTGCCTTTATATAAAGTGTTAGGAAATGCATAGTTGTCTTGCTTTTTTAATCTGTTCTGAGCAATCTTTGCCTTTTAATTGTAACATTTAGACTCCATTTGAATTAATATGATTTTAATGACAAGGTTAGGCTTAATTTGGTCATCTTGCTATTTGTTATGTTTATCCATCTGTTCTCTGTTCCTTCCTATTTTTCTTTTTCTGCCTTCTTTTGAATTAATCAAGTATTTTTATGATTCCATTTAATCTTCTTTGTTGACTTGTTAGTTATAACAGTCTGCTTTATTACTTTGGTGGATGATTCAGGTTTATTGTATACATCTTTGACTTATCATAGTCTATCCATCACTTCACATTAGTTTAAGAGTTTTACGAGACTATGCTTTTATTTCCATTCCACCCTATTACTGTTATATGTCTTAATATAACTTTTCATATACTTCTAGGCTACATTATTTTCATTTAAAGGGGGATTTAAATAATTACAGAAAAAGCTTTATGTATCTTCCCAAGCAGTTACCATTTCTAATTCTCTTCATTCTTCTGTGTAGATCTATACTTCCATTTGGTATCATTTAATTTTATATTGTTAAGATATTTTCAAAGAGTGCTGTAATTATACTAAATGTGCCATAAGTCATGTCTCTAAAGCCACCTTTAGGTTGCTTTCAAGTAAAATGATAGCAGATACGAAAATTGTGAATATCAGGCATTAATTTTGATGTTTCTATTGTGAGTCGTTCAAAGGAAACAGAAAATGTAAGCATTAACTTGAATTCTATGTGGTGAGTGCATTTAGATCCTCTGTTATCTGAGTAAAAATTCTGTATGATAAACAGAAGCCTCCTATTTCTTATCAGGTAGAGTTTCAAAACATCTCCATTTTTGTATAGGTAGTATGTCTATGTAGTTCTTACATCAAAAGCTACAAAAAGGTTTTCAGTGAAAACCTCCTACCTCTGTCTCCCATTCATCCATTTCCTACACTCACCCCCACTCTTTATCGCCAACCAGATAATCACTGCTATTAATATTTGGTTTATCTCTCCAAGGATTTGAAAAATGCATTTACAAGCCAATTCCTATCTCCTTATGTATGTTAATGATATAGCCATCGCTCTGCATCTTGTTATTTTAACTTAACAGTATATTTTGAAGATTTTCTATATCGATATTTAAAGAACTTGTTTATTCTTGAAAAAAATTCTGTGGTATTCCATTGTAGGTGTGCATCTTTATTTAAACACGTTTAATTCATTGACCTTTCAATTTTTTTGCAATTATATACAATGCTGCAATGAATCCACTTGTATTAATGTTATCTTCAAATGTGTGGGTGTATCTGTATGATAAATTCCTAGAAATGAAGTTGTTGGATTGAAGGGATAATCAATTGTAATTTTGATATTGATTAATTCTTCTCCATTGGGGTTTTATCAGCTTCCATTCCCATTAGCATTATATGAAGGTGACTATTTCCCCACAGCTTTGCCAGTATAGGGTACTTTTAGATTTTTTGTATCCAGTATGTGATAAAAATGCAATCTCAGTTTTGAGTTGTATATCTCATTATAAATGAGATTGAATAGCTTTTCAAATGTTTAAAAGCTGAGGGTAGAATTACAAAAAGTGTATGATTGACCCTTACCCTTGCCCCCAATCCCATCCCTCCAGGTCATCACAGAGCACCAGCCTGGGTTTCCCATGCTACACAGCAACTTCTGAAGTGAAATTTTTATTAAACAGTACATTGTTGGGTTTTTGTCTTTTTTATTTAAAACCAAAAGTGTGTGATTGATTTATTGAACATCAAGAAAATACTTTGGAGGAAGTAGGGAGATCAAAGATGGAAAATTTCAAATCATTTGAACATTTTTAACCATAAAATTCCTATTAAACACAATAAATGTTTCTTAGGATTACCAAGTACCACCTCAAACATCTGCCACTCTTAATATCTCACATTATATAACATTTTCTTTGGCTCCCAACAGAATACAAACCAATTTATAAACACACAAACTGATTAACAACCATACTGCTGTCTCTAACTCTAATCTGCTATCACATGGGTCATTTTAACATCCTCAAGGGTAAGACTTTTAATATAGGAAATGATCACTTTAATTATGTAACCTCAGAGTGTAGGCTTCTTTCAATTTTTTTTCTTTTTTTTGATATGAAGCACAGATTTATTAGAGGAAGAAATAGAAGGGAAGTTCAGGGATGGGAAATTAGGAAAGGGAATGAGACAGAAGCTATGCATCAGCCTCTGGTGTCCACATGAACCCAGATATATTTCTTGCTTTAGGACATGGATGGGGCCATAGCTGTGGCCAAACTGGAAGGTGGAGAGGCTGGGAACTCACTCATGTTCATCTAGGAGAGAATCAGAGTGGGGAATAGAAGAATACTGGGAGCAAGGGGATGTGTGAGACAAGGGGTTCTGGGGGAAGAAATCCTGACAATGCTTCCTTGGACCCTGAGTAAGAGGAGGTGGGAGAGGAGGGCAAATCCTGGAGCTGAGGATCAGAGGAGGAACAGGAGAAAGAGAAGGCTGCATCTGGAGGCCTTCCATCGTAGGCTTCCATTGACAACTGGGGAGATGTATGGGGTCCGGTGATTCCCCCGGGGAGGGCATGGCAATCCACTGCAATATTCTTGCCTGGAAAGTTCCATCGACAGAGGAGCCCAGTGGGCTACATACAGTCCATGGAATTGTAAAAAGTCAGACACGACTGAGTGACTGAGTAGGCATGCTCAGGGTATAAATGTTGTTGTTTAGTTGCTTTCTGGAGGCCTTCCATTGTAGGCTTCTATTGACAACTGGGGAGATGTATGGGGTCCGGTGATTCCCCCGGGGAGGGCATGGCAATCCACTGCAATATTCTTGCCTGGAAAGTTCCATCGACAGAGGAGCCCAGTGGGCTACATACAGTCCATGGAATTGTAAAAAGTCAGACACGACTGAGTGACTGAGTAGGCATGCTCAGGGTATAAATGTTGTTGTTTAGTTGCTAAGTCTTATCTGACTCTTTTGTGACCCCCATGGACTGTAGCCTGCCAGGCTCTTCCGTCCATGGGATTTCCCAGCAAGAATACTGGAGAAGGTTGCCATTTCCTTCTCTGGGGGATCTTCCTGGACCAGGGATCGAACCCACGTTTCTTCATTGGCAAGCGGATTCTTTACAACTGAGCCACCGGTGAAGCCCCTGAAGGTAAGCATCCATCCATAATGCAAGTTCTTTGTTTCCCTGTAAATCAACTTACATCTAACTCTGAGCCCTTATCCACTTGGAGTAAAAGAAATCCCATTTCAAACAGGCTTGTGGCCCCATTCTTCAGGGCTATCCAAAGGTCCAGGGGTCTTGGCATTGGGACAGGTTCTCTTTCCATTCTGGTTGTTGCTGAACTGCCTGTGGCAGGAGTCCAGGGGGTCCTAAGGCTCCACAACTTGTGCCACACATAAGGGGGTGGTACTTCATTGGAGGAGACGCTCTGGCTCTGGATATGTGTAGCCACTGAGGTCTGGCACTTCCTGGAGTCATCCATAACCATTGCCCTGGTCCTCAAGTTCTCTGAAACCCCAACTTCCTTCTTTTTTCCAATCTAAGCCCAAATCTCCACTCTTTCTTTACTCTCAAAGGTCCTTTCCCTCCAGGACAAGATGTGCAGCGTCTTTGAAGAACTAAAGCTTTTTCAAAAGCAAGAAAAGGAACTATCTTTCCAGGCCAACTCCTTAGACACCCTCATGATTATAGGGTGCAAGAATATCTGGCTACCTGCTTGAAATGGTGGGAGGGAGAGAATAAAGACAAGATATTATTTCATTCTGTTTTTGCCATAAGTAAGTAATGGTGGGTTTGAAAAACCAAGGTAATAAAGTGCTTTCAATTTGAGTTATGAGACCAAAGACACACTTTTCATTGTACTTTGAGGCTGTACAGTTTAGGAGCAAAATGCTCAAGTTGCATCCACTGATGTTGCAATGGGATCCCTTAAGTGGGTCACTGGTCTCATGAGAGTTTTGGATGACTGAAGGCAGGATCACCCAGCTACAGCAATTCTAATGCACTGCTATTTGTGTCACATAAAAACTGCTGGTTCTGGACCCTGGATGCAAGATTCATTCCATCATGCTCTTAAGTTTTGAACTGAGTTCTTATCATATTTCCAACAATGATACTGGCCAATGGAAATCTTATACTTTTAAGACATAAAACTAGATGATTAAAGGAGATTTAACTTGGGGAGGCGCAAGTGGAAAGTTTCATCTTCTCCAGTCACTACTTGCAACTACCCTCTGTCTGCTCTTTTTGTTCTATTAGGTAGCAGATTTTTAAGACACCTGGGATCGATCCTTTTTCTTTCCGGTCACTTCCAATTTATTGAAATCCATCCAGTCTCAACTCTAATCACATGTCTTATTCAAAACCTTCCCTCTCCCCATCACAGGTCAGACTTTTTGACTTAAAGTGCTTTGAGCAAGGAAGCTGTGTGGTCTGGCTTTCTGTTCCCTTTCCCCATTTCATTTGTTCCCTTTCCCCATTTCATTTGTTCCCTTTCCCCATTTCATTTGGAGGAATCAAGGATGAAAGGAGGGGTGGGCACAATGACCACCTCCTCATGTTGATTGTTGCTGGTTCTTTTGCTAAACGGAGGGGCTGTGAATACTCTCTTTGTGTCAGGCATCCAAAGGCTGATTCGTTCATGGAATATATACGTCACCACAAGAATCTTCCAACTGCATGAATCCCTTTCGTGGTCTGGCCTTGGCCCAACCTTGTCCAGCCTCCTTCAGCACAGCCCTGGCAGCCTGCTCTTGCTAGCAGAGCCCACTCACTTAGTAGACAGATCTTTAGAGTGTGACACTTCAGGGCAGATGCCTCTCAGTACCCGCCCACGAGAGCCACTCAAGTATCTATTCCACAGGATCTAAGCCACAGGAAACTCAGTTGTCTATTCTAGGCCAGCAGCAAAAACTCATGCTGCTTGTTGCCACCTCCTGTCTAAAATCTCTATCCACTAGATGACAGTGGTGACTGTCACAGATGTCCCCAAATATTGCCAAATGTCTCCCAGTGACAGTGTGATCCACTTTCCTGCTGGTAAGTCTGAAAAGTCCCATATCCTGGTATGGTACACAGAATACTGCCCCCCAAAGCCGTCCACATGCAAATCCCCCCAAACCTGTGAATATATTACCTTCCATGGCAAAGGGACTTTGCGGATGTGCTTATGTGTGCTTAGTTCCCTGTCTTGAGATGGAATGGTTATCCTGGATGATTTGAGCGGACCCGCTGTAATTACCCGCTCTTAGGCTTCCCTGGTGGCTCAGATGGTGAAGCATCTGTCTGCAATGCAGGAGAACCCGGTTTGATCCCTGGGTTGGGAAGATCCCCTGGAGAAAGAAATGGCAGCCCACTTCAGTACTCTTGCCTGGAAAATCCCATGGACGTAGGAGCCTGTTGGCCATGGGGTTGCAAAGAGTCAGACACGACTGAGTGATTTCACTTTCACTTTCCCTGCACTCGCGGGGCTTCCCTGGTGGTTCAGGGGTAAGGAACCTGCCTGCCAATGAGGAGACGTGGGTTTGATTTCTGTGTCTGGAAGATTCCCCTTGTGAAGGAAATGGCAACCTACTTTGGTAGTCTTGCTTGGGAAATCCCATGGACAGAGAAGCCTGGTGGGCTACAGTTCATGGAGGCACAGTCGGACACGACTTAGTAATGAAACAGCAGCAACGACAAATGCGATCATCGAGGTCCTTATAAGAGGGAGACAGGCATGCTAGAGTCAGAGAAACAGAGGTGAAGATGCTGAGATCAGAGTGGTGGAATTACCGACTTTGAAGATGGAAGGAGGCCATGAGCCAAGGAATGCAGTCAGCTTCTGGAAGCTGAAAAAGGCAAGAAACAGAATCTCCCTGAGAACCTCTGAAAGCAACACGATCCTAACACCTTGATTTTAACCTAGAGAGACTTCTGATTCCAGAACTGTAAGGTAATAAATTTGCCATCATTTAAGCCACTAAAGTTACACTTATTTGTTACAGCGGCAATACAAAATGAAAACATTCAGAAACTTCTCTGTCCCAACCCAAACCAGGGTGTGGGTCATCCTACCTGGGGGCCGGGGGTGCAAAATTGCTCCTGGATGAGAAACACTGCTCTGATTTTTAGGAGTAGTTCTCTTGAACTTTACTCACTTAACTTTGAGAAGGAACATGTCCTTTCCCCTTCTCTCAGGATGAGGAAGGAATTGTCTCTCACTGCAGAAAATTACATTTCCTGCAAAGCAATTACTCAACAACTTCTTACCTCTCTACCGACTCAGTCTTTGGGAGGTCAAGGGTGGGGCAAGGGTTAGGGCGTGGCATTGGTTTTGTGGGGGTGTCTGACACAGTTGACCTTGGTTCTCTTTGGTACTCAGCCTTTCCAAACTCTGCTAAGCCCAAAGCAAAAGGAAAATCACATCCCACTTTCTGTTAACCTCAGTAGTGGCTTTAAGCAAAACCTTTGGTTACTTCTGCGTCCTTGTTGTCCATGAGTGTGAGTAAGAACATCTGATTTTAGGTTTAGCTTCATTTCCTATCTCTGGTGGACTCTACTGTCCCCCCACGTATCCTCTTCCATAGTAATAGATTTTTAAAGGAACCGCTTGGCTGCCCAGCTAATGAGTTTATTTTGAAGCCTTCCTAGGAGCTAGTTATAGGTAAGTGACTATGATCTGGCCAAGAGGATGTTAGTAACTTCTGGGTCATTTCCTAAAAAGGAAGTGGCTTGCCCTCCACTTCTTCTTTTCCTTAGGGTAGGAATGCAGATAAAATGGTGGTGAAATAGCTTCAGCCAAGCAGATGATGACAATATGCCAGAGGATGACTGAGCCACAAAACAGAAAGAATTCGGGTTCCTGGATGATCCCGTGGGGTAGAGCTGCCTACCCATCCTTAAGTAAGCTGAAGTTGTGTGCAGTATATTCTAACTCCCTGGCAAAATTACTCACATCTCTGTCCACTTTCTGTGTTCCCCATAGTAGGAATTCCCAAACACTGTCACGCTAATGACATTCTTGACAGTGTCTTCAACCATCCAAGTCAAAATGAAAAAATAAGAATAATGCAATAGCGGAGAAGCTGAAAAGTCACAGACTGGGGGATATTTGCAAAGCACATGTCTGATAAAGAAATTGTTTGCAGGATATATAAGGAATTCTCAAAAATCAATAATAGGAAAATCAAACAAGCCAATTTAAAAAAGCCAAAAGAAATAAACTGACATTTCTTTAAAGAAGATGAAAAGAAGGCAAACAAGCACATAAGAAGGTGTTTAACATCACCAATCATTCAGTTCAGTTCAGTTCAGTCGCTCAGTCATGTCCGACTCTTTGTGACCCCATGAATCACAGCACGCCAGGCCTCCCTGTCCATCACCAAATCCTGGACTTCACTCAGACTCACGTCCGTCAAGTCAGTGATGCCATCCAGCCATCTCATCCTCTGTCGTCCCCTTCTCCTCCTGCCCCCAAGCCCTCCCAGCATCAAAGTCTTTTCCAATGAGTCAACTCTTTGCATGAGGTGGCCAAAGTACTGGAGTTTCAGCTTCAGCATCATTCCTTCCCAAGAAATCCCAGGGCTGATCTCCTTCAGAATGGACTGGTTGGATCTCCTTGCAGTCAAGGGACTCTCAAGAGTCTTCTCCAACACCACAGTTCAAAAGCATCAGTTCTTCGGCGCTCAGCCTTCTTCACAGTCAAACTCTCACATCCATACGTGACTACTGGAAAAACCATAGCCTTGACTAGACGGACCTTAGTCGGCAAAGTAATGTCCCTGCTTTTGAATATGCTATCTAGGTTGCGGGAAATGCAAATAAAAACCACAGATACCACCAAACACCTNTCAGCCTTCTTCACAGTCAAACTCTCACATCCATACGTGACTACTGGAAAAACCATAGCCTTGACTAGACGGACCTTAGTCAGCAAAGTAATGTCCCTGCTTTTGAATATGCTATCTAGGTTGCGGGAAATGCAAATAAAAACCACAGATACCACCAAACACCTGTTAGAATAATTAAGCAAAATTTGACGTTATCAAGTACTGTCTAGGATAGGAGCCATTGGCACTCCCATCTGCTGTGGGTGTAATGCAAAATGGCACAGCCACTTTGGAAAACAGTTTGGCTGGCAGTTTCTTGTAAAGTTAAATATACACTTCTCGTAGGAGCCAGCAGTTTGTCTCCTAGGTATTTAACCAAGTGAAATGAATACCTATGTTCAAACAAAAACTAGTATGTGACTGTTTGTTTATTCATAATCACCAAAAACTGTAAACAAATCAAATGCCTCCCAATGGAGTAACACATAAACATAATATGATACATTCACGCAATGGACTACTGCTGCTGCTGCTAAGTTGCTTCAGTCGTGTCTGACTCTGTGCTACCCCACAGATGGCAGCCCACCAGGCTCTGCCATTGCTGAGATTCTCCAAGCAAGAACACTGGAGTGGGTTGCCATTTCCTTCTCCAATGCATTAAAGTGAAAAGTGAAAGTGAAGTCACTGAGTCGTGTCCAACTCTCCGCGACCCCGTGGACTGCAGCCTACCAGGCTCCTCCGTCCATGGGATTTTCCAGGCGAGAGGACTGGAGTGGGGTGCCATCGCCTTCTCCTCAGTGTTAAAAGGAATGAATTACTGATACGTGTAACAATGTGGCCAAATCTCAAATACCTGGTACTAAGTGAAGAAGTCTGCATGCTGTGTGATTTCCTTCTCTGATAATCTTGTGAAAACCAAACTACAGATCAGGTGAATGATTGCAGGGGGCTAGAGGAGGTGATAGGAGTAGATTGCAAAGGGGTGCAGAGGAGTTTTTGAGGGGAAAGGAGCTATTCTATTTAACTGTTCCATTGTGATGGGGTCATACATCTCTATCCGTTTGTGAAAACTTGAAGAACCGTGCACTGAAAACAGTGAACTTTACTCTATGTAAATTATACTTCAATTAAAAAATGAAAAAAATTATTTGTAAGTTTTTAATAAAACTACTCAATTTAAAAATGTTATATATTACACCTGTGTTATAACTTGTAGCACTATGCCGTTGATAGTACAGCGTAATATTTTTTGGTTTTTATTTCACAGAATAAGAAGTTGGCCACTTTTTACTGGAATCTCAAATTTTTGGTGGACATCTTCCTGCTGTATATAACCTCAGCCTTTGGAAGGAATGATGCTAAAGTTGAAACTCCAGTACTTTGGCCACCTCATGTGAAGAGTTGACTCATTGGAAAAGACTTTGATGCTGGGAGGGATTGGGGGCAGGAGGAGAAGGGGACAACAGAGGATGAGATGGCTGGATGGCATCACTGACTTAATGGATGTGAATCTGAGTGAACTCTGGGAGTTGGCTCAATGGATGTGAATCTGAGTGAACTCTGGGAGTTGGTGATGGACGGGAGGCTGGTGTGCTGCGATTCATGGGGTCGCAAAGAGTCGGACACAATTGAGTGACTGAACTGAACTGAACCTCAGCCTAGGATTCACTTCCTTAAAAGGCCAGGCTCTATAGATTCGATCAGGGATTGTGCGGCAATTAAAATAAAACCTACTCAACTCATATCAGGAAAGGAGTTTATGAGGAGATAGAGAGGACTCTAGGAGAGCCCAGATGCAAGCGCTCTTTCTAATCTGTGGAAACAAGGAAGCCTCGGACAGCTTTCTCCCCACCCACAGCCTCATTTCTCTTGCCTTGGATACAAGGTCTCGGCTCTCTGCTGCTCTGTCCATACAGGCGCCTCGTCCCTGGCCGCATCCTAGGTTCTTCTACTTATTCATGGCCCAGCATGGCACGCATGCATGCATGCTCGTCGCTTCAGTTGTGTCTGACGCTGTGCAACCCCATGGACAGCAGCCCACCAGGCTCCTCAGTCCACAGGATTCTCTAGGCAAGAATACTGGAGTGGGTTGCCATTTCTTTGGCAGCCAGCCCCAAGTTCCAAGTGATCCCTCCGTCAATCTCAGTTCAAAGGAGACAGACTCTGGCCAGCTCAGCAACTCATGGGCTAACTCTTCAGTTTAGTGCAGGCAGGTGTAGCCAGAGAGGTCGTGTTATGAAGAACAGAGATGCCAGGGTTATGGGCAGAGATTATTTATAACAGCAGTGGGAGAGGCAAAGGCTGGTTGTTGTGGTTGTTCAGTTGCTAAGTGGTATACAACTCTCTGCAATGCCCTTGACTGTGTGGCCCTTCTGCCCTCTGCTATCTCCTGGATGGTACCTTTACTACAAATGACTTATGTTTATAGTCTGGCAAACGAATAAAGTAAACCAAGAATATCCTGATCTTCTCCCTCCATGTCAACCAAAGCAAGTCCCAAATTGTGAGACTTCAGTCTACTGAAACACTTACATTTACAATATCCTCAAAGGAGGCACCATTTTTTTCACATCACAAAGGCTAATGAAAGCAGTTTTTACTTAGATGTTGAGCTTCTGAGTCAATTCTTGACTTATCTTAAATAAAAATAACACATTGTGTTTTAATAGACCTGCTAAGTCGCTTCAGTCGTGTCCGACTCTGTATGACCCCATAGATGGCAGCCCACCAGGCTCCCCAGTCCCTGGGATTCTCCAGGCAAGAACACTGGAGTGGGTTGCCATGTCCTTCTCCAATGCATGAAAGTGAAAAGTGAAAGTGAAGTCACTCAGTCGTGTCCGACTCCTAGCGACCCCATGGACTGCAGCCACCAGGCTCCTCCGTCCATGGGATTTGCCAGGCGAGAGGACTGGAGTGGGGTGCCATGTAATTTCCAATGTCTTAAGTACCCTTATTTATTGCACAAGGAACCTAAGATTCAAAGAAGCTAAAGGAATTGCGAAAGCTAAACAGCAAGGGATTCTCGATGCTTTGATAAGGATTTGGAAGTTTCTAGCTCCCAGACTCATGTTCTACTAGGTCACTCTCTGAAAAAAAAAAGTTTGACATTAAAAAGATTGACTCATTCTGTAACCATGAGAATTGGAAACAACTACTGTACTGTGTGTGTGTGTTTTTAAAGTTTTTATTACACATGCATTACATGCTCGTTATAAAGAAATCAGAAATCAGGGATAACCAGATACAAGAAATCACAGACACATATATTTTATTGTAATGCAGGAGAGAAGAGTTGTTTTTGCAATCACTGTGGTAGCTTGTTCTCTCTACCTTCAAAACAGCTCCAGCAAATTCTTTTTTTTCCAGGGATGGAGGAAGGAACACTTTCCTCCTCTTCCCACACTAGAACTTCCCCTCTGGCCTTCGGACAGGGAGAATCTCTGCAGCTAGTGGCAGCCAATGTGCTTCCGGTGGGGGAGTTTTCCAGTCTTCATGGAGATAAAGCAAAACCACGTCTGAGTTTGGAGGAGGCCTGGAGCAAGTACCATGAAAAATGTACTCGGAAAAAAAAGAAAAAAATCTCAGTTCAGTTCAAGATTCCTAGTATCATATGCTAGGGAATAACAATAACAGCCTCACTCTGTGCCAGATACTGACCATAACAATTCTACGTGGAAGGACAAATCTGTTTTATTTATGAGGACGCTGAGGATTTTGAGAGGTGAAATAACTTGACGAACGAACCACAGCTAGTGAATAATACAGACAGAATTTGAATCCAGACAGTCAGCCTCCAGAGTCTGCTACCTTAACCAGGACTAGCTGAAGGGACAGCAATGAGTCAAAGAATGAAGAGGCAAAATTCGTAGAGTCATTAAACAAAAATCTGGGGGGTGGGAGAAGGAATTTAAGAGCCACAAAATGTACAACAGAGATTAAGAATCATCCATATTTCTACCACTCAGAATGAACCGTGTGCCATATTTATTTTCAGGATCTCCTAACGAAGAAAAACCACAAGGTTATAATAAATAAGACAAATGATGGGGAGACATACAAAGTTGAGAGCAAGAAGTGTCACTCGAAGTTCCCACTGCATTAGATAAACATCACTGAAGCATCTTTCTATCTGTTTATTCATATAGGGTGGCAGGCACTTTGCTCAGCGCCTTCAAACTCACCCTGCATGAAGCCCTGTTCAGTGACAAAACATCACAGGACATGTTTTTCTGCTTCTTTTCTCATCCCTCTTCTTAAATTTTTGTTGTGCCTATTTAGGGTTGAGTCATCGTCCTCCTTCCTTCATTTCTCTTCTCTCCCTCTCTGCCTCCCTTCCTCCCTTCCTTCCTTATTGTGTACCAATTCAGTGATTACTGTGTATCAGGAATTGTGCTAGGTGCTTCGGATAAAAAAAAGTTTTCGGTATATGGTAGAAAAAAAAGCCTGGTGGGGGAAAAAGAGACACCTGAGAACAATTACAAGAACTTAATAGAATTTTAATAAAATATAAGGGACTCTGCAAACCCAGAGGTAAAATGGCAGTAATAAAAATTTACAACTATTGAGAAGTTACTATGTCATGCACTGTTCCAAGTGCATTATATATTAATTCATTTGCAATTGAGGTTAAAGAAGGCTACCTGGAGGAAGGGACATTTGAGTTGAATCATGAAAAGTGAGGAGTCACTTAATAGAGATTCAGGTATATCCCAGGCAGAGGGAAAAACTTGTCCAAAACCAGAGTGTTCTGTGAGAACTGTAGCGAGCTTTGTGGGGAAGTGACAACTGATGAACCCAGAGAAGTCAGGTCTTGAAGGGGAGTCATGCAGAATTTTAAGGAACTGCAGGGCATAATCAGACATGTCAGTTATAAAGGTCTCTCTGGCTATAACCGGAAGGGTTGATGTAAAAGAATAAGGGCAAAGGCAAGAAGATCAGTAAGACAGACCTGTATTGATCCAGCTGAGAACTGATAAGGGTCTACATGGAAGATGTGCCTTTGTGAATGAAGAGGAGGGAGGAGGTCTGAGAAATATTCAGGGATTAAACCTGTCAGTGAGTAATTATAATAATAGGAAATAGTTATTGACCATTTAGCTGGTGCTTGACAGTCTCCACCATAGCCTGTGGGGCAGACTCCATTATCATTAGCCCTATTTTACAAGAGAGGAAACAGTTGTGATGTTACTTCCTCAAGATTACATAGTTAGCAAGTGTTGGGGCCTAGTACTGAAGGCTTTCTGACCCCAGAGTTCATGCATTTGATCCCATGTTATGCAAATACCTACCATTTTCATCAACATTTTTAGAGGGAGATCAAGACAGAATCAAAGAACACCTGTTTAAAGAAGTAAGAGGGTGATACCTGTGATGACTTCCATAGTCCTGCATTGGATAAATCCTGGGAGCAACTGGAATAAGTGTAGCATTCTCAGATAATACCTGCAGAATCATTGCTAAGCAGGTCATAATCATTGCTAAGCAAGTCATAGTTACTTTCCACCTCTTATATCTGTGACAGAGAAAATTTCTCAGTGCTCCCTGTGGCACAGAATGCTAGTTATCTCTCGTGTTCATTCTTACTCTCTTGTTTTGTAAATAGTAGCCATTATTTTTAAGTAAGCTCATGACCATCCAGAATATCATTTTGTCCAGCTATATGTGGGCCACATGACTAAATGTAAAAGGAAGCAGAGTGAGCAACTTCTGACAACCGCCCTTAAAGGAGAAAGGGCAGCACTTCTTGCTTTTCTTGTTTTTCCTCAGCTGGAATGCTGACATGATGGCTGGAGCTGGAGCAGCCACCCTGAACCATGACATGGAACTAAGATGGTAGAACAATGACAAAGAAGTAACCTGGGTCTTTAACGCCATGGAGGGCTACATCAGACCTGAGCTAATGGTCTTTTTTTTTTTTTTTTTTGTAACTTTTTATTTTGTATTGGAGTATAGCCATTTAACAATGTTGTAATAGTTTCGGGTGAATAGTGAGTCATCAATCACAGCCTCTTTTGGGACTGCTGTTTTTGCTCAAGTCACTACCATTTTTATTTTCCCGGTAGTTAACATTAGCTTAAGTCTAACTAGTACATGGATTATGATATCCTTTTGGAGAGTTTATTTCTCTATATTCTGTTTATTTAGCTATAGCCTTTAATTTTCACCCTTTTTGTTGGATGATACTAATTCATGTAATCATTTTATGCATACTTATTGAGTTCTCACCATTTGTCAGACTATTCTAGACATTGGTGGTATCAGTTCAGTCGCTCAGTCATGTCCGATTCTTTGCGACCCCATGAATCGCAGCACGCCAGGCCTCCCTGTTCATCACCATCTCCCCAAGTTCACTCAGACTCACGTCCATCAAGTCCGTGATGCCATCCAGCCATCTCATCCTCTGTCGTCCCCTTCTCCTCCTGCCCCCAAGCCCTCCCAGCATCAGAGTCTTTTCCAATGAGTCAACTCTTCACATGAGGTGGCCAAAGTA
>SJYX01006760.1:534095-563046 GCA_006410675.1 Oreotragus oreotragus | reverse complement strand
CCAGTCACATGCACAACTGGGTATTGTTTTTGCTTTGGCTCCATCCCTTCATTCTTTCTGGAGTTATTTCTCCGCTGATCTCCAGTAGCATATTGGGCACTTAATAACCTGGGGAGTTCCTCTTTTGGTATCCTATCATTTTGCCTTTTCATACTGTTCATGGGGTTCTCAAGGCAAGAATACTGAAGTGGCTTGCCATTCCCTTCTCCAGTGGACCACATTCTGTCAGGCCTCTCCACCATGACCCGCCCGCCTTGGGTTGCCCCGCGGGCATGGCTTAGTTTCATTGAGTTAGACAAAGCTGTGGTCCTAGTGTGATTAGATTGGTGGTATAGCCGTGAACAAAACAAAATCCCTACACTGTTGGAACTTATATTCAAGTGGAGGAGAGAGACAATGAATGAAAATCTGTATGCACAATATAACGTCAGTTGTTAGGTTATTTTCTTAGTTCCAAATCATTTTTCCTCTGCTCTATGATGCTGGAGCTAAGACACTTATCTGTAGCCCACCAGGCTCCTCTGTCCATGGGATTTCCCAGGCAGGAATACTGGAGTGGATTGCCATATCCTCCACCAGGGGATCTTCTTGACCCAGGGATAGAACCTGCATCTCCTGCCTCTCTACCGCTGGCAGGCAGATTCTTTTTACAGCCACCTGGGAAGTCTTCTTAGCATACATATACTTTCTCTGCTTTGGAATGCTCTGGAGTTAGGACACTTTTCTGCTTTTCCTGCAGTTAGATTCTACCAACAGGGAGCGCAGAGAGAACTTGGACTACAGGAAGAGTAACAAGAATATGCACACTCTTTCCTGTTTGTGCGGCAGGGCCAGGCCCATCCATTTCCTTCAGAAACATCAGCACGAGCAGCAGGTAGGTGCTTTCTTCCTAGAAGTGGGAACTTCTTGCAGTTTTTATATCCACAAAGCGTTGATGTTCTCTTTTTGCGTTTTTGCTTTTTCGATACCCACTGCCCAGTTGGTCAGGCTCTCATCGATGGGGGCCTGCAAAACACCCTGAAGGTATGGAGTGCAAATCCGAAGACCATCTCTTCGATGATGTGGGTTTGGGATATTCATGCTCTCCATTTCATTCTTCTCTTCCTTAAGGAAATGTACATGGGTAGGGCTTCCCTGGTGGCTCAGAGGTTAAAGCATCTGTCTGCAATGCGGGAGACCTGGGTTCGATCCCTGGGTCGGGAAGATCCCCTGGAGAAGGAAGTGGCAACCCACTCCAGTATTCTTGCCTGGAGAATCCCATGGACAGAGGAGCCTGGTGGGCTACAGTCCATGGGGTCGCAAAGAGTTGGACACGACTGAGGGACTTCACTTTCACTTTCACTTTCACATATGATCAAAGCTTCCTTGGTCAGCATGAAACCTGAACAGGGTGGATGGCCTCAGCAGCTCGAGGTGACCAGATTATTATATTCTAGCATATTCATCTCCACGAAGAGACTGTCTGCCCAATGGATAAGAACAGTCACGTTAACCAGTGAGGATGCCTTTTGTGTTGGAGAGTGACACAGACACTCCAGCAGTCTGTGGCTCCTTGGGCAATTTTGGGTTCTCCTTTCCTAGATTTCATACAGACAATCTTTCTTTTTTTTTTCACTCACACATCCTTCCTGCATATGAATTTGACTACTGCTTTCTTTTACATTCAGTTAACACCAGATGATGTTTTCAGTTCCATTTATTCCTTTGACTTAAAGATTTTTTAAAAATATCTTTTCAAAGAATTTTTTTTATTGAAGCATAGTTGATTTACAGTGTTGTGTTAATTTCTGCTGTACAGCCAAGTGAGTCAGTTACACATATGTATATACATATTTTTATATTCTTTCCCATATGGTTTATCGCAAGATACTGAGCATAGGTCCTTGTGCTATACAGTGGGACCTTGTTTGTCTATTTTATATATAATCATTTGCATCTGCTAACCCAAACTCCCAGTCCATCCCTCCCCAACCCCATCTCCCCCTGACAACCGCAAGACTGTTCTCCCTGTCTGTGAGTCTGTTTCTGTTTTGTAAATAAGTTCATTTGTGTCATATTTTAGATTCCACATATAAATGATATTATATGGTACTTGACTCCAACTTCCTTCATTTAGTAGGATAATCTATAGGTGCATCCATGTTTTTACAAATGGCTTTTTTTCATTCTTTTTTTTTGCGGTTGAATAATATTCTGTTCTGTGGTATATACCACACAATAGAGTTTATATATATGTACCACATCTTCCTGATCCACTCATCTGTCAATGGACATTTAGGTTGCTTCCATGTCTTGGTTATTATAAATAGTGCTGCAAGGAACAATGGGGTACACATATTTTTTTAAATTATAATTTTCTCTGGATGTATTGCCCAAGGTGGGATTGTAGGATCGTATGGCAAGTCTGTTTTTAGTTTTTTGAGGAATCTCCATACTGTTTAATGTAGTGTCTGCACCAGTTTACACTCCCACCATCAGTGAAGGAGAGTTCCTTTTCTCCACACTGTCTAGAATTTGTTATTTATAGACTTTTTAATGACAGCCATTCTGATCTGTATGAGATGGTATCTAACTGTCGTTTTGATTTGCATTTCTCTAACAATTAGTGATGTCGAGCATCTTTTCATGTGCCTGTTGGCCACGTGTATGTTATCCGTGGAGAAATGTCTATTTAGGTCTTTTGTCCATTTTTCCATCAGGTTGTTTGGGTTTTGTTATTGAGTTGTATGAGCTGTTTGCATATCTCTGAAATTAAGCCACTGTCAGTCGCATCGTTTGCAAATGTTTTCTCCTAGTTCGTTTAGTTTATGGTTTTCTTTTCTGTAAAAAAGCTGGTAAGTTAGCTTAGGTCCCATTTGTTTATTGTTTCTTTTATTTCTATTGTCTTAGGAGACTGACCCAAAAAAACATTGGTATGATTTTTGTCAGAGAATGTTTTGTCCATGGTCTCATTTAAGAGTTTTTTTGTTGTTGTTGTTGTTGTTGTACACAAAGGTTTTCTTTATTTTTTTTCTTTCCTTTTTTTGTAAATTTAAATTTTATTTTTTTACTTTACAATACTGTATTGGTTTTG
Source organism: Oreotragus oreotragus (assembly GCA_006410675.1). NCBI lineage: Eukaryota > Metazoa > Chordata > Mammalia > Artiodactyla > Bovidae > Oreotragus > Oreotragus oreotragus. The sequence goes on along the minus strand of SJYX01006760.1, from coordinate 559,973 downwards.
CCATACATTGACATGAATCCACCACAGGTGTACATGAGTTCCCAACCCTGAACCCAGCTCCCACCATCCTCCCCATATCATGTCTCTGAGTCATCCCAGTGCACCAGTCCCAAGCCTCCTGTATCCTGTATCAAACCTAGACTAGTGATTCGTTTCTTACATGATAGTGTACATGTTTCAATGAATGATTTGGGAGAATGGCATTGAATCATTTAAGAGTTTTATGTTTTCATGTCTCAAAGGTCTTTTAAGGTGACTTTTGCTGAAAGCTAATATCACTTAATACATCCCACTTTTTTTATTAAAAAAATTTAATGCAAACTTTTCTTCTATATCATGCATTGCTAATGCTTGCTTATGACAGACTGTATGCCTGATCATTCACTCACGAACTTTTAATACATCCCACTTTTAACTGAGTTTGAGTTTGGCAACACGTTGTAACACTCTTGAATGGTCTTCAGGTCAATAGAATTGATTTAGGGGAGGATGTGGCCAGCACTGTCATCCAGCAAAGCCCAGGGCAAAGCACAGAGAGCAGGGATGAACATGCTCTGTTCAGGAGTGACTTCCCAGTTGGCTGGCGATGAGAATTTAAGTGAGTATTGTGGCAGGAGACCGATGCCGGTCAGTGTTAGACCGTGGAAATCTCCGAATTCCAGGCTAAGGAGTTGTACCTTATATAGACATTAGGGAACACTTGAAGACTCTTGTGTGAGGTTTGAAAGGTTAAAGCCTTATGACTCCAAGTTCGCTGCTCTATAGACAACCAGCCTCTGGGCATAAGCCCTTGTTATATTCCTTTATCTTATTCTTCATAAAACTTTCCTTTCAGTAAAGATGCTGAGTGGAGCAGTACTCGACGGGATAAGTGGTTGGGGAGGAGAGGGGCTGAGGAAGCTCGAGGAAGCCGGAGCAAGAACACAAACATAAACCACAGAAGAGGAAAGTGAGCTATTGGTTACTATTTCCATTCCTGTGGATATGAAATACGATCCCGATTGTGGGAAGCTGAGAAAGGCCACAGCAAAATAGAAGAGAAGCCGTCCCACGAACAGTGATGTTCAGATGTTGGAAAACAGCTAAGGTGTAGACTTACGCTATGGAAACATCCTTAACCTCAATCCAATCCCCAAAGCATTCTAAAAAAGAATGCTGGCAAAGCTGGGACTTGCTTTGCAGGGTCTTGGCCATTAGAGACCCACAAAATTGTCAACTTTGGAAACTGCTGTGTTTCAAAAAAAGGATTCTGAACCCTTGTCATCAAAATGCATTTTCCAGCATCATTTCAAATGAGTCAAAATTGTCTCTTCTACTCTCTTTCTATGGCTCCCAACGCACTTTGTCTAAATCAGATTTAGAAAGGATACTATTCTAAAGATAAGTACCTCCTAAATTCCCAAGCCATTCCTTGTACTGGTGCAAAATGTTTAGGTAAAAACAACAAGGTATAATCATTTGGGCTTTCTAACCCTTCCTCTATCCCAGCAGTCACTGGACATGTGGCCACATCCCCAGCTTCCTGCAGGGGTTCACAAATCTCTTTCTCCTTAAAGGACAGCAGAGTATGTCACCCCAAAGCTTGCCACTCACTCTGCCATGTTGATTATTTTGATTTAAAGTTAGTTAAAAAACAGCTGGTGCAAAAAGGACACCCTGACACCCCCTTCTTTCTCTCAAAAGCAGAAAATAAATCTCCCTTGGGAAAGGTATCCTTCTTGTTCCAGGAGGTAAAGAGACATCCTTATCACCAGAGATGGGAAATCTAGGGCCAGGAAGACTATCTAGACAAGACATGTTATCTCTTCACTAACTTACTACCCCGAGCCCAAATTTCCTTATATTATCAATTCTTCAAAAACATACTGGGTCTTTGTCGAAAGCTTTGATAAGCTGCCTGCTTTGGTCACTTCTTTGAGTCTCATTATTTTTTGTGAGGTCCTCAACATCTGCAATGGCACCCCACTCCAGTACTCTTGCCTGCAAAATCCCATGGATGGAGGAACTTGGTGGGCTGCAGTCCATGGGGTCGCAAAGAGTCGGACACGACTGAGCGACTTCACTTTCAATTTTCACTTTCATGTATTGGAGAAGGAAATGGCAACCCACTCCAGTGTTCTTGCCTGGAGAATCCCAGGGACAGGGGAGCCTGGTGGGCTGCCGTCTATGGGGTCGCACAGAGTCGGACACGACAGAAGTGACTTAGCAGCAGCAGCAGCAGCAACATCTGAAATTAAATTTGTTTTTCTCCTGTTAATCTGCCTTTACACCTGCTTAATTATCAGACCAGCCAAAGAACCAAGAAGGAAAAAAAGGGAAAGTTTCTCCCCCTACATCATGAAGTTCTTCTCCAAGGCCAATGCTGTTCATCTGGAGCCACTTCTCCTGGCCTCTGCAGTCCTCTGCAGCTGCTCACCTTGCTGGGTCATGGGATGTGGCTGCTCCTGTCATCATCTCTGCAGGGTCACTGATGTTCGTGTCATTCCTTGCTTTTCTGGTCTGCTTCTTTAGTGGTTACTGTACTGTGTGGGGTAAGAAACTCTCTCCCCAACCAGTGTTGCAGTTCTCTATAAGACCCCTGATGGGGATGGGCTTCCTTCTTCTATTAATCATGAATGTTAGTCTCTAGTTATTAGCCCCTAATGTTAGAAGTCTCATCCATCTTGGTCTTTGTTTTTACAAAACCCCTTTGTTGGGGACCCTGGCTCACATTCCTGGGGGGAATGGGCAGATGCTTCTTCATTTGCAGAGATCGCTTCTTCACAGTAGAGAATGTGCCTCCCACCGATGGTCACCAAGAATTCTTGTACCAAGCATGGATGCTTCCCTTCCAACCTCACTGTGAGGCCAGGGAGTTACCCAGCCAAGGAGGCTAAGGGGTAGCCCTTGATTCTCTTCCTCCTGCAGGAAACTCACACCAGACACTACCTACCTGTCCCACTGAGCCCTCGGGCCAACCCAGCCCACAACATCCACCTTTGCATTTCTGAATTTCCACGAGGGCATACAGAATAGGTATCACCATCAGCATAAACTGAAAAACATTCGCTTGATCCTCCCTTGAAGCTGGCAAGAGGCAGGCTGGGAATATGCCACAGAAAGAAAAAAATGACCCTGCCAGATTCTCCAGTTTCCAAAGTCAAGAAGGATCTGGTTGGTGCCCCAAAACTGACTGCCTACCAAACAGCCCGCAGAGATGGCTCCGTTGTGCGGGGCGTGTCCACACCGGAACGCTTGGGACAGCTCCTGGGTATGAGTACCACTGGCCGGTCGTATACGAGCCGTTAGCAACTCCTTTTAGGGAAATTGTATGCCTGGGGTTGTGGAAGTGAGGAAGCCTATTAAGTTACTCTGTGTTTTCAGGGCAGAGGAGGAACTATTTTTCACCATTTAGGGGCAACTGCTCATGCCATTTGCTTGGAATATTTTGTCAATCTCCATAGGTTGATACTCGATCCTAGCCAATCCTTTGGTTTGGTTAAAATGGCACTTCTCCCTTGACCCAATTCCTCCTGAACTCACTGCCTGCACTCAGCCTTCATACTATAAATTCCTCCGGGGTGGTGACTGGTGAACCTTGGCTCCCACAAGTTAACATAATGTTTTGTGCATAGTAAGTAGCCAAATTAAATCGAGGTTTCTGTGTCTGGATAGTAATTTGTTAAGTTTAGGTTAAAAAATCTGTTTTGATATAGAAAACTATTTCTAAATAACCACATCTATTTTTTTTCCCTTTAACCGCTATAACATGACTTCTTTTAATGAATAAACAGCAATATTTTAACAGCTCTGAAAATTAGGTATCATTTTCAAAACTTTACAATATTTGTGCTTTGAATCCTGGAGGAAAATGCAGAACTCAAATTTGATCCGCTGAATTTTTCTTTCACAAAAGAATATTTAACTTTTAAAAAGGGTTAAGAGAACAGTAAGTCTTAAATTTGCAATTCAGTTTTTTTCCTCTGGATTTAATTTTTATTTATGGGATAGATTCATGATGGAAGCTAATGGCTGATGTTGAAAATGATGGATAGTGACATGGATTTGCTGCTTCTTGATGTCCTGTCATTTTCCCAAAATGGCCAGGATTTTTATTCAGCCGAGGAACATCTCCCTCTCAAGTTTCCCCCATTAGCTCCGGAATTTACTTTGCCAGGTGACAAGTCTTAGCATTTGAAATTTTTACCTAGCAAAGCAGCCCTGGATTTCATGCTCGGCTTACAAAGGTGGCCTTCAGTTAGAGTCTAATAACCTTGCTTTTGCATTGATCAAATTTCCCTGTTAAAAGCTTAGACAACCTTAAACATTCACATGTTTCTGCCCAACCTGGTTCCCTTAGCTAACAATTTCCTGGTAAATATTACATTTCTTCAAAGAATAGGGATTTCACTGAACTTCAACTGACACATTTAAATTGCTTTTGACCATCTAAGTTCCACCTGCTTAGAGACAAGAGTCTTGACCTGAGCTAGTGTCTTTGGAATTTGGATCCAGGACTACTGCGCTGGTACTAAATTTATTCCCAGTGGACTGACAGAGTAGCCTGGACTGTGCCTGCAGGCTACTGTGACCAGATCACATTTGTCCTGAGAAGGAAATCACTGGATTTTAAAATAGCATACATGCTTACGAGTTGCGGGCTCGACCATGCAGTTGACTAGGGTAGGCATTACTTTACCCTGGAAACCATTGTATCTCAGCTGGAGCAGTTTAACTTCGGAGTTCTTTGGAGGTGGCATGATGCCTTGTTTCTCTTTTTCCTTTTTTCGTCAACAGTCAGACATCCCTGGGCTCTCATTCCCCCCAGACATCAGTTAGCCATCATTAAATATAATTTAGAGCTCTAACAATGCTGTCGATACACCGTGGTATTCTGTCATCACTTTGCTATTGGTTATAATCCCTTTCACTTATGGAGACTTCTCCTCCCTTTCATCTTTGTGGTTGCCAGACTTGTAATTTGTTTTTCTGTTTAATAGAAACCTTAGAATCATTGGTATAAAGTAAAGTATGCTATGAAAAACACATGCTTTTTAAAATAGCTCTTTTCGTCTTTAAAAATTAAAATATTATGTTGTCATCTGTTCCAGTACCAGCACATGCATATTTTATAGCATCTCCTTGAAACTCTTCAACAAGATAATTTTTTTGGTATACCAAAATAGTTGCCTCTCTGAAATGACTTTATATATCTTTTCATGTCCTTTTATATGGAAGAGATGTATGATAAAATTTGTGCAGTAAAGAGAACACTGAAAAATCTCAAATGCTGGCGAAGATTTTGGCTTTCTATAGACAAAAATGTGGAAGAGCCAAAATGTGGTGACTCTTAAAACATCTCATTTTTGCCTTGCTTTTCCTCAAACAAAAAGGGGCCCTTTTGGAGAGAGTGGATGATACAGGGCCTTTCCATTGATGTTTCTAATTAGAAAGAAAATTTAAGTTGAGAATTATAATCAAACATGACTTAAGTGAAATCTTTTTCAACCTAATCAAGAGTAAATATAGCTTGTAAGTTTCTAATCTTTAGGATTTCAAAGCTCTAAAAACAGAAATAGACCTTCATTTATGGAACTATCTGGAAATCATGCATTTTATGTGGCAAACAAGGATTTCGTTCTAAATGAGGAGTAACATACACGTTGTAAAGTTCACAGCTCTTAACCGCAGGTCCATGAATGTTACGCCTGTGTGACTACCACATGGATCAAGGTCGAGCACATTTTTAGCACCCCAGGAGGCTCCCTGTGTCGCTTCCTAGTCAATACCACCCCCTCCTTCACCCTCTTCCCTGGTCACTGCTATTCTGACAGCAATCACTATGAATTAGTCTTGTCTGTTCTTGATCTTCAGGTATGAAGAAGATGCTCTTTTGTGTCTGGCTTCTTCAAATCAATGTAAGGTCTTGTGGGGTGATTTGTCTGTGTGTGTGTGTGTGTGCACGTGTGTGTGTGTGTGGCAATAGTTTATTCATAAGTCAAGCACTGGGACTTCCTGGTGGTCCAGTGGCTAAGATTCCACGCTCCCAATGTAGGGAGTGCAGGTTGGAACCCTCATCAGCGAACTAGATCCCACACACTGCATTAAAGATCGAAAATCCTCATGCTGTCTCTAAGACCTGGTCCAGCCAAATCAATATGAAGAAAATAATAAAAGTCAGCATTACTCGACAATTAGCCAAGTGGGTGACCTATAAGTATTTACCCTACGTTCCTGCTCCAAGGCAGAGCTCTGATGTGGCTGAACTAGAGCTCACAGTGAGTCAGGCCTCTTTCTCACCTTTCTCCTCCCTGCCAGACTCACATCGTGGACTCACCTGGCTGGCCACATGGTAGCATGACTGGAAAGCTCAGGCAAAGGAAAGTGAGGCTGTGGTCCATCTCAGTGAAGAGAGCGGTCCTAGGCTACTTACTTTTTCCTTCATTTGGAAAATACAAAGTTAAGCATGTAGGATATTTTAAAATCCAGTGATTTCCTTCTCAGGACAAATGTGGTCTGGTCAAGGTTTGCATTTGAAAGCCACTCAGATATTTCTTGGGCTTCTGTGGTGGCTCAGATGGTAAAGAATCTGACTGCGATGTGGGAGATGTGGGTTCGATCCCCGGGTCAGAAAGATCCCCTGGGGAAGAGAATGACACCCCACACCTACTCTTGCCTGGAGAATTCCATACATCGAGGATCCTGGTGGGCTACAGTCCATGGGTTGCAAAGAGTTGGACATGACGGAGTGACTAACAGCTTACCTTTAATATTGCCTCTCCTTGGAGTAAGATTGAGGAACAGGGTAGGTAAGGAGGCCAAAGTAAAGGGGTAGGGGGCTGGAAGTTCCACCCTATCTTCTGTAATCCTATATGATTTATTTATTTTGCAGAACACTAATAGATACTCTTTGACTCTTGAGTATAGAATAAAGCTCCTGGAATTTCACGGAATCCAGGTCATGGCTGCAGTGGGGAAACCAAGGCCTGGGGAGGGGAGGGGAATATTGTGGTCTTGGTTCTGATGCTAATGAATTTAATGGGTAACTTAAAGCCCCTCCCTTCATCTCTCTTATTCCTCCTCTGCAAAACGTGAACGTTTGACTAATGAGCCTCTTAGCACCATGGAGAATTTTTAGAGACTTGGAGAGAGTGTGTCTTTTATACCTCAAAGTTCCCCCCCTCTTGTATGAATAAGCGTTTGCAGGACAGGCTACCTGATCCCTCTGGAGATTTCTGAACGTCCTGCCTTTGGCCAAGGAGGGTGGTGCCTGGTGCCAGTCCTGACTGCTGTGCAGGTGTTAACTTCAGGCTGAGGATCTTGTTTTAGGGTATCCAAATGACGTTTGTGTGTGCATGTGTGTGTGTGTGTTTGTGTGTAGGGGGAGTGCTGTGCTGTGGATGGCGCTCTGTCTGTTCTACAGGCAAATGTGGTCGGCACTTCCAGGGCCATTTATGGCTTTCCAGTTATACATTTTTCTTGCTTTGTTTTGCTTCTTTCCTGAAAAACAGGCTCTATTAGTTTCCTAGTGTGACTGCCAAAAATTACCGCAAACTTAGTGGCTTAAAACAACAGAGATTTATTATCTTCAATAATGAATTCTGGAGTTCAGAAGTCCAAAAACGGGCCTCTGAGCTAAACTCGTGTTGTGGGCAGCCACATGTTCTTCTCTGAAAGCTCTAGGGGAGAATTCATTTTCTTGCCTTTCTCAGCGTCTAGAGGAGCCCACGTTCCTTGGCTCATGGCCTCTTCCTCCATCTTCGAAACCAGCAATCTTTCTTGCATCACATCTCTCTGATTCTGACTCTTGCCTCCCTTCTACATTTAAAGGCTTTTTTTCTTTGTATAACAGCTTTTGTGATAACACTGGGCTCATCTGAATAAATAGGATTATGTATCTTAAAGTAAGATAATTTGCAAACTCCTTCCACTTTAATTCCCCTTTGCCATGTAACTTAACATACAGGCTCTAGGGATTAGGGTGTGGATATCTTGGTTGGCCTCTTCCTCCATCTTCGAAACCAGCAATCTTTCTTGCATCACATCTCTCTGATTCTGACTCTTGCCTCCCTTCTACATTTAAAGGCTTTTTTTCTTTGTATAACAGCTTTTGTGATAACACTGGGCTCATCTGAATAAATAGGATTATGTATCTTAAAGTAAGATAATTTGCAAACTCCTTCCACTTTAATTCCCCTTTGCCATGTAACTTAACATACAGGCTCTAGGGATTAGGGTGTGGATATCTTGGTGGTTGTTGTTTTTCAGTCACTCTAAGACCTCAGGGACTGCAGAATGCCAGGCTTCCCTGTCTTTCCCCGTCTCCCGGAGTTTGCTCAAACTCATGTCCATTGAGCTGGTGATGCCATCCAATTATCTCACCTTCTGTCGTCTCCTTCTCCTCCTGCCCTCAGTCTTTCCCAGCTTCAGAGTCTTTTCCAATAGGTCAGCTCTTCACATCAGGTAGCTAAAGGACATCTTGGGGGCAGGCATTATTCTACCTTTCATGTGCCATTATTCACACAAGTACTTGGTACTTTCTTAGTCCAATCAAAAACAGATAGGTTAGTTGTGATTAACATTTTTTGGATTCACACTCTTTCATTAAGGAAAGTCATCTTTTGCATAAAAATACATGCCATGTTAATAAATACATTATTAGCAAAGAATAATTAAGGGCCACTTTTCTTCTTTTAGACACAGGAGTATGAGAAAGAAAAAATGGTATAAAGATGAAGAAAGTCTTTGTGTGAGAAGTGTGTGGGTATGCTGAGGCAGTTGCATGGTAGCACTGCCTCATATTAGCTTCAGTTCAGTTCAGTTCAGTCGCTCAGTTGTGTCCGACTCTTTGCGACCCCATGAATCGCAGCACGCCAGGCCTCCCTGTCCATCACCAACTCCCAGAGTTCACTCAGACTCACGTCCATCGAGTCCGTGATGCCATCCAGCCATGTCATCCTCGGTCGTCCCCTTCTCCTCCTGCCCCCAATCCCTCCCAGCATCAGAGTCTTCTCCAATGAGTCAATTCTTCTCATAGGTGGCCAAAGTACTGGAGTTTCAGCTTTAGCATCATTCCTTCCAAAGAAATCCCAGGGCTGATCTCCTTCAGAATGGACTATGTGAGCCATCAGGTGTCTGTTTCCCTAAGTCCACATGCAATGACATCTCATGTTAAATGGCTCAAAATTAGCTGTGGTGGAAGCATTTACACCATGGACATTGGCAAATGCTACAAGACCAGGTTTTATTTTTCCTGGAGACCTGACTATTAAACACTAGCCATTGTCTCGACCTCCCTGCCTTCAGTCTACACACACAGCCGCACTGTGTAGCTACATGGCACCTGGGGGATCCCCAGCCCTGTAGCTGGAGACGGGGCAAGTTTACACTTTGCCTTAGGACTAGCTGGCAGTTCTCCCAATGCTGTCCAGACCTCCCTAGCTGCTGTCGTGGGCTGGACGGGGAGCTAAGCTTTCTCTCACATGGATGAAATGTGGCTTCTTTGTTACTCACGACTATTTGAACACGCTCTCTCTGGCATTTGTTTAGGTGGTTTGCCCGACAAACCCAATCCTTGTCATCATTCCATCCTTTGCACTCATCATCGCTGATCCTCTCTGTGTTTATCTTTTCCTGCAGTAGCTCTGAGGTCATTGGTGTTCAGACTTCAGGGGAGCACTCGTTAAAATGCAGGTTCCAAGGAGCTGACCCCAGAGATTCTCGCTCTGAAGGTCTGGGTGAAACTCAAGGATCCGCATTCTAGACAAGTGACTCTGAGGCAGGAGGTTCATGAACACTGACTGCTCCAGCCTGGAAGCTTCTGGAAAGCTGGAAGCTCCTTCAGCTGCATCTTGTCCATACACTAGTGGGGAATGAGCAGAGCTATTTTAAAGAAACAGATTCCTAGACTTTAGGAAGTTTTCTTTCCATCTACATACAAAGTTTATGATATCAGGTGTACAGGTGGGTACAGAATACCATGCCCCCAGGTTTCCAGAGAGAAGGACACGTTTTGAAAGCTTTATCAGATGCAAATGTGAAAAATTCCTGCATTTCCTGAGATTGGTCCTTATAAGCCTAAATATTCTGAGGATTTGAAACCATCTAAAAGGTTTATTGAAGTTTTCCCTCTCCATGGATGTGTTTACTGTTTATCGGGCAGACATAAACCTCCCAGTCTCTCGGTCTGTTGAGAGGAGAAGTCTATCTTTATCAAAACCAAACCAACTTGTCTTTTAGCAGAAAACCATTCTAACTGTGGCAGGAAAATTTGGGGATGGTCATGTGGTTTTTAACTTTACTCTTTTTAATTTTACACGTGAACTCTTCAAGATCCAGATTGGTTTCCTTTAAAAATATGGTCCAAATTAATTTCTCCTGAGTTGATTAAAAAAGAGAGAGCAAGAAATTACTACCTTAAGAAACTCTGGCCTCAAGTTTTTTGATATTTGAGACATTTTTTTTTATCCCCCAGGATGCAATCTTTCAGTAGCATGTAGGCAAGTTTCAAGTAGAGGAAAGAGTAATGAAAAATCTAATATAAAGGCTATAATTTCCTAAAGAAGTCTGTTAGTGATTAAGATCAAGTGCATGTCAGTCATCTTATATTTTTGGAACATCCACTGGACATAGAGACTGTATTGCGTGCTTCCATGTGTGGAAAGTTGTATTCATTGTAATCAATTTTTCTAGTTAAACACATATTAAAAAGCACATGAGGTATTTGCTAGATCTCACCTGCAGAATAACTTCAGTTATTTAATAGAAGCCACCCCTGTCTGATGATATAAGACTTGGGCTTACATCCTAGCTCTGTCTTGATGGGTCTCATTAACAGGGAGCCTATAATGAATGGGGAGAATATTTCTCATAGGTCCCACCTAGGGAGGTTGTGAGAATCCAATGCAATGGCATATGTGAAAGAATTTCTGTAAAAGCGTAAGAACAGAATAATGTAGTGTATAATACAACAACACAGTTTTTGAATAGAATTTTTCATATTAAATTCTGTAGGCGAGAAGAACATTCCAGCCTTAACGATGCCATTTCTTTTCCTTTATTCCAATTCCTCTAGAATTGTTGCACCATCATTTTGAGATGGAGTTACTGGATTCTGCTTTAAGATGAATGATAGTATTATCATTTAAGTCATAAATGTGCTTCATCTCCTTTTCATTTCTCTTTCTTTTTGAAAATTGCTTTCTTTTAAATAGTAACCCACCAGCCCCTGGAAACGTCTCAGCAGATGTGGGTTCTCCCCATGCCAGTCGGTCAGAGTTAAAGGTAGTCAGCTGCTTCCTGCAAGCTGGGTTGGAAGCAGTGAGTCTCACTCGTTCCTCACCCCCAGGTTCCTGAGTCTCGTGATGCTCTCTCAGTTTCTCCTTTTTCCTGACCCCCTGGATGTGTACCCAGGCTTCTGAGGCCTGAGCAATAAGTGTGGTCAGCAGGAGCTGTCTGGCTCCTCTTCCTCTTTCTGAATTTCAAATTGGACATGAGAAGAGAGGCAGTTCTAAATTTTTTTTTTTCTGTTTACAGAAGTAATAGGAATTAATCATAGAAAATGTGATAAACATGGAAAAACACAAAGAAGAAATAAATTGCTCATTATTCCCTGGGTTAGGAAGATCCCCTGGAGCAGTGCATGGCAACCTACTCCACTATTCTTGCCTGGAGAACCCCAAGGACAGTGAAGCCTAGTGGGCTAAAGTCCATGGGGTCGCAAAGAGTTGGACATGACTGCAGCGACTTAGCATGCACATTCTAATATCTGGAGATAAACCTTATTAATATTTTAAGACTATCTTTCCAGTCTAATTTTCCATATATATACACTCTTGTTTCAAGGACTGAAGATCAATAGGGTGAGTATGTTTTATACCTTGATTTTTTTTCTGTATTTAACATTTCCCCTATCATCAAGTATTCTTCCCTAGCACATTCCCTAGGTGTTTTTGCTGAATTAACAACTTATTTTAATGAATATTAAATATGTAATATTCTATTATATGAATATACTGAAGTGTATTTCATCAGTTACTTCTGTTTTCCATTTTAAAATAGAAGGCATGGGGAAAAGTGAGAAGTCATTTGATAACTATGACCACATTGAGGGAGGGAGAGACACCACTTGCGAAGAAGGCAGTTAAGCCATAAGAAGGTCTCTATGGAGAAAGTCTGAGGGAAGGAGTGTGGAACTTTCAATAATGACTATGAATTTTTTAAATGTATTTATTTTAATTGGAAGATAATTGCTCTACAGTGTTGTGTTGGTTTCTGCCATACATCAACATGAATGAGCCATAAGTATACATACGTCCCCTCTCTCTTGAATCTCCACTTCCACCCCATTCCACCCCTTTAGGAAGTCACAGAGTAACAGGCTGAGCTCCCTTCACTATATAGTAACCTCCCATTAGTTATCTATTTTACACATGGTGATGTATATATTTCAGTGCTACTCTTCAATTCGTCCCACTCTCTCCTTCCCACACTATGAATAATGACTATGAACTTTATGCCTGGACTTCATTTCAGATCACTCAGAGACTTCACCTATTAAACCTGAAATAATGTGGAAAGTGAGTCCTAACGTGACATCAGAAATAGTCACCCAGTCTGAATTAGCTAGTAAGAATGCTTTCAGTTGCAAGAAGCCCAATTCAAACTGATTTAAACAATAAGGATGTGTACTGTAATCATGAAAATCCAGAGGTAAGCTGGCCTTCAGGCATGGTTTGATCAAGCCTTTTATTTTATTTTTCTGCTGTTGCCACAGCTCTGCACTCCTTTATTACCGATTGTATTCTCAGACTAGTTCCCCTAAGGGTCTTTGGATGGCAGCTATTGGCCATCAGAGCTGTAATACTTTCTTGTTCACAGATAAATTTTAAAGCAAGACAGGGTTGGTATGGGGAAGGGTAAAGAATTAGGACCCCAAACCATCAACCACCAGCCACAATGTTCCAGTTATAGGACTCTCATGCCCCAGTCTAAGGAGCCTTAAAAATAACTCTTCTCTCTTGAGCTTTGCTGCTTGTTTCCTTCTAGGTCAGTAGCTTGAGTATCTGGTTATCCTGGATGTCTCTAAGAAATTTAATAGGGATGATTTCCAAAAAAAAATCCTGAAGTATAAAATATTTCTTGAGTCTTCATTGGTAAAAAATAAAACAAAACAAGGAAAGAAAATGGAGTTCCATCCAATGGTTCTTGCATATTAATCCATTTTTTGTTTGCTAGTTAAGAATTGATATAATTCCACAAAATTTAAAATTAGAGTAAAACAATGTCCTCTAGAGACTGAGTTTCATAATATTTCTAGGTTTTTAAATACGGTACATGTCTTGACAAAGTACAGTGAAAGTCTGTTTGGCTCAGCCACAAGTTACGCCATGGGTGCTTAACTTTTTATAAATGAGATTGGCTCAGGAATTCAAGAGCATGTGTTAGTGTGGGGAGACCTTGCTCCTGTCCTGTGTGCTGACTGACGTACTGGTTGGTCCCAGGACTGCAGATGTTGTCAGAAAGAAACAACTTCCCAAGTTCAAGTTCATAGGACTCATCCTGTGAACTTGTGTGGAACTGCCATGGTCCGTGGCTTGGCACAGGAATAATTATGGCATGGGAATTATTACACGGGAAATAATTTTCAAAGAAACTGGAAGGAAAAATTATTGGATCCAGAAATCTAGCTTGAAGAGCTAGAGATATAACTTATTTTCCCTAAGTTTGCCCCAGTGAGACTCATACACTGGGTCATATGGGGTGGCACTCACCTTTCCACCTCATCAGCCATCTGCAATCCAGCTGCACCCAAAGGCTTAGAGAGAGGAGGGGATGGATGGGGGCAGGGCTGGAACCAAACCAAGGACAAATAGGAATCTTGTTATGTGATGAGAACTGACCAACGTGAAGTGATCCATTAGCCTCAAAATATTTCCTGTGATGGTCTGACAAGGAGCTGAAGGTGTTCACCTTGATAGTCATTTATATAAGTAATTAAGGCACTGAGTCTCCTAGAAGTGAGTCAAAAGGCAACACAGAAATTAAATCAGGTAAGAACTGACGTGTGAGTTAATGCACAGAGCTCTGCATCCTGGGGGACGTTCAGCAGAGACAGAGAAAGAGAGTATAAATCCCTGAAAAGCTGGTGAAAGCTGGTGGAAGATAGCAAGTAGCATGTGAGATTTTTGGAGAAAAGTATTTGGAGAGGCAGAAACAAAGTTGAGAACTTCAGAGGCCTCTATGACAACAGACTAACATCAGTAAAAAGCGAATTTAAAATATGGAGTGGTAAATGTGATTTCTAAATAATCAATAAGATTTGGAGCAAATAGAGCGAATGAAAGGATAAACCTAATCAAAATCAACACAGCCATTAAAAGTAGTTACTTAGCATGATGCTGTATTTCCCCCCTAAATTTCCCCTTTGAAATCTATTTTATATACAATCTTGAGTTATTCCTTAAAGAAAAAAACCCAGATGTGATGATGACATTCCCTTGATTTAAAAAAGTCTGTTGAGGAGCTCCCTGGCAGTCCAGTGATTAGGACTCATGGGTTTGATCCCTCGTCAAGGAACTAAGATCCTGAACAGCTGTATTTGTAAGTATTCAAAAAAGTTTGAATACGTACCTGTAAAATAAAACCACTAGCAAATATAGAAAGCTGAGAGTCTACAATGGCAACTGTGGGTGGTATAATCAAGTCTGAAGCAGAGAACATTCCATAAATAATTGCCATGCTGCATACATATAACATGTAAAAGTTTGTTGAACATTCACCATCTACAGGCTAAACTTTGTAGACTTTCTGAATGACATAAAGTTCTCTTTAAAATCAGGCTTTATCCTACTTCATTAAAAATCTCTAATGAATATTTAATTAGGGCCTACTGGGTATTATTTCAGGATCTGTATACACTGGTTAAAGAAGACAAGAAGCAAAGTAAAAAACCACCCCCTTCCCCTGCTCCCCACATGGTAGCCTCTGGTTACCCTCTTGCTGAGCCCTTCTCGCGTCCTTCTTATCATTTGCCCAGGAACTCCTACTCATCCTTAAAAACCCAATCTGCACATAGCTCTTCTCTGAAGCCTTCCTCCACAGACCCAGTAGAAATAATTGCCCTCTTTCCTGTCATCAAATAGCCTGATAGTTAACATTTCAAATACAAGACTCGGGCTTTTGTTCCTATTATTAGTTGATTATCTATCTCTTGAATTGGTTTGTAAAACCAGTGTCAAGTGATGGCCTGAAACACAGTAGGTATTAACTGACCATGAGGAAATGAGGTCAGGAAAGAGTGAAGGAGACATACAGCTGCACACGAGGAAGTAAAAACCCGAGAGTGAGGGCCTGGAGTGAACACGGGAGCAAAGAGTGAAGGAGAGAGAGAAGCCTTGGCCCGAGTTGTCCATTAGGGTGGGTCCCAGAGCTGTGGGTCCTGGCGGGATGTTTTGGAAGGTCCACTTCTGACAAGGGGAATATGGGAAATAAGCCAGGAGTTGACACTGAACTGTCAGGAACAGAGTTCTGTCTGCTCAGTACTATGTGCAAGCCCCAGGCACTGTGCTGAGCTCTGGGGAGAAGCGACAAGAAATTGTGCTAGAAAAGCAAGTGGCTGTGCGTGAGTGTGCGCACATGTGCCTGTATATGCACGTGTATATATATGTGTGTGTGTTCACTTATGCGTGTGTATATGTGTATGTGTGTCTAGGGGAGCAGGGAGTAGAGAGAAGAGGCTGCAGCATAGTAAAGTTTAAAGTGGTTGAGAAAAGAGAAAACTAAAGAAAATATTGGAAGGAATCTCCAGGTATGGCTGTGTCCACCTAGCTTTCTCTTCTGTGTAATTTGGCCTGTGTGTGTGTGTGTGTGTGTGTGTGTGTGTGTTTGGAAGGATGGGTAAGGAGCAGGGAGAGAGTTGCCTTGTGCCCTATGACAGAAAATGTATAGAAGCAGTTGTGACTGAGCGTGGGGATCGAACTCCTCGTGAGGTAAGTAAGACAGAAAAAACATGCCCCCAGATTCAGGTCAGGAAACAAGGGGAGCAGCGAGGGGGCAGTCCCCTGGCCATCTCATTCTTTTTGTAGCAGAGCTCCAGAAGCATTTCTACCTTAGCTTGTTGATCATTTCATTTCCCAGGGGGATCAGGAGGAACTAAGGAAGCCACTCCCTTCGATAAATTCTAATGAACAAGGCAGCATTCCAGTTCATGCCATGCTACTTATGGGCACCTTGGGAGAAAGTCTGAGATAGCTGGTGAGGGAAATGCAGACACACAGTGTTTATGAACTCCAAATTGGTGGAGTGCTGATTGCTTAAAATTCAGGGGAAAGATGGACATGATTCTGTAGCCCAGGAGTTTGCAAGAGGGGGAGGCTCAAGAAGACCTCATGAGCTCACACCTGGGACTCAGGTTGTGTCATAACCCCTGATATTATCAAAAATAAAAGGCAGCCCCCTTGTACTCCAAACAGAGCAGCTGTCTAAATGGGCAGGTGCAAAAACTGGGAAGAGAAGCATATAGTCAAGATAGAAGGGACTTGGCAAACTTAAGGATAGTGTCAGAAATGCCAAACACACAAAAGAGCTGAGGCCTGTGACAGTGGCTGCAGTCTGCAGAGTCATAAGTCAGAAGTTCATGGTAAGAGTTTGGGTGACAAGAAAGCCCAGTGGTTAAGAGCATGCACTCCTGCCTTCCAGCAGTAACATTTACCCCATGTGGCCCCAGTGGTAAAGAACCCACCTGCCCAGGCAAGAGATATAAGTGACATGGGTTCAATCTCTGGGTCCTGAAGATCCCCTGGAGGAGGGCATGGCAATCCACTCCAGTATTCTTGCCTGGGAATCCCCATGGATAGAGGAACCTGGCAGATGGGGTTGCAAAGAGTCGGATACAACTGACGCAACTTAGCACAGCATAGTACCTATCCCATAGGCTTGTCTAGAGAATTACACAAAATACTGTGTATTAAACACTTGGAACAGTGGCTGGCCCATGTGCGGAGGCATCTACGAGTGCCCGAGGCCACCTGTGTCCTTCAAGGCACCAGGGACGTGGTGCCATCTGAACTAGACAGATGCAACCCCCAGCCTCCTGAAGCTTCTATTCACGAGGGAGAAGCACAGGCTACCGTGAGGGTGACTGGCTGTGGCAGAGGGCGTAGGGCAGGGGGCGTTGCTTACACGAGGAAGAGACATTTAAGTAGAGAAGGGGAGAGGGGGTGAGAGGGCAGAGCAGCAGAGGGGGCTCCTGCTGAGTGGGGCAAGGAACTGAAAGTTGATCATGACCGTGGGGCACGGACAGCAGAGCAAATGACTTAGAGAAAGCAGAAATTGTGCCCTTTCTGTTTCATTTTAGCCTTTGGGGCCATTAAGAATAAATGAGATGGAAACAACCTAAGTGTTGGAGAGGGAAATCGAAAGAGCGCTAGCTCTTGCAGAGAAGAGCAAGGCCTTGCCCTGAGCCCACTGGCTCCTGGCTTCCTGGCCTTCCTTCCCTTGTCACACTGGCTGTGTCTCGTGGTCTGTCCAGGAGCGTCTGCTTTGAACTTGAGATTTCTCTGACATTTCAATTTTTATTTTAAAAAGTTGTTATTGGGACTTCCCTGGAGTCTTCATGGTTAAAACACCTTGCTTCCACTGCAGGGGGCATAGGTTTGACTCCTGGGGAACCAACATCCCACATGCAGCATGGTGCAACCAAAAGCTAGAGACAAGCAAAAATAGAGGGAAAAGGTGTCAAGCAGAAAACAGAAACACTTCCAAGTAGCGGTTTTTATAAAAAGCTTTGTGGAAGTTAGGCACGCAGATTGAGGAAATCGTCTTAAATGGGAGTTCACACTTGTTGGAAATTGTTTCCCAAAACATGCCAGGGAAACTGTGTTCTGTAACAAGTAAAGTATTGAACGTGGTCGAATTTTTAGGCCTGGACTAGCCATTTGCTTTTAGGACCAAATTTTAGGCAGCCATTTCCTTGTGAGGTAGGAGTACATTTTTGATAAAAGGTCTAGTGGCCACTGTGAATTTTTTAAACTTGAAAAGCATGAGAAGGAGGGGTGGATATACAGAGGTATTTGTTTCAGCACAGCTTGGAGAGATATGAAGCTGGAAACCATCCACAAGCAGGGGAGTGGATGAAGCACTGACGGGGATGCTATTCTAGACAGTGGTCCAGGATGTATACGTAACTGTGCACAGCTTCCTCTGCAGTAAAGGAGCACTGCTTCCAAATTCATCTAAAGAAACAACAAAACAGCTTGATTTTGTGCATGTGTGTTATTATTGTGTTGTACAAGCAGGGATAGAAGTATTACCCCAGGAAAGTAAGGCTGAAAGGGTGTTGTTCATCCCTCAGTCATGTCTAGCTCTTTGCAACCCCATGGACTGTAGCCCCCCAGGCTCCTCTGTTCATGGGATTTTCCAAGCAAGAATACTGGAGTGGGTTGCCATTCCTTTCTCCAGGGGATCTTTCTGACCCAAGGATTGAACCCAGGTCTCCCACACTGCAGGTGGATTCTTTACCATCTGAGCCACCAGGAAAGAGGGTCAGGAAGGGAGAAATAATTTATGTGACCATGGGCTCTTTTATAAGTATGTTAAATAAGTATGAATTATTTCTATGAAAATCTGACTTTTTAAATACAACAAGAGAACAATTTGAATCAGAAGGCAAAAGGAAGAAGAAACAAGGAAAAATGTCTTTGTGATTTCACATCCTATTTATAACATAAAATGACATTTTAAAGTGATGGGTTGTGAGATAAAAGCACCAAAGCTTTCTCTTTCTCATGAGTCCTTGGGAGAATGAAAGAACACGCCCTGCTGATTCAACGGCTCTAGGTCCTCTGGTCACGACTGCATGCACCCAAGAATGCATTTAGTGCAGTTTGAGAAGTCAAAGCCAGCTCCATCTAGAGCACCACCCGCTTTCCAAACGCTGGATCTTTATCAATGTCTCTGCCACTTCGCAAAACCTGTGACCTTGACGCTCTTCCAAAAAATGTCGCTTCAGGCCTGTCTGACAAGAGCGTGGCTCCTGCAGCTGGAGGTCTGAGGTGAACCCCCAGCTCTGTCGTGCGGGAGCTGCTTGAGTTGGCACGTTGGTTGATCTCTCTGCACGTCATGAAATAGAGATCTTACTGGTTCTTAACTCAGGGTCTTATGAGAATGAAACAAGTTAATATTGATACAGTTAATATGGATACACTGGGCTTCCCTGGTGGCTCAGCTGGTAAAGAGTCTGTCTGCAGTGCGGCAGAACTGGCTTTGATCCCTGGGTTGGGAAGATCCCCTGGAGAAGGAAAAGGCAACCCACTCCAGTATTCTCGCCTGGAGAATCCCATGGACAGAGGAGCCTGGAGGTCTACTGTCCATGGGATCACGAAGAGTCAGACATGACTGAGTGACTAACACCCACAATATTAATACATTAAAAGAGGCTTGTCTGCCAAAAGAGCAGTGTCTGCCATGTACTGTTGCAGACATTGTTTGTCTGAATTTCCACTCATTCTCCAGAGTCATTCTGGGCATCACGTCTCTCCAGGACAGAGCTTTTTGACTCTTTCCTCTTGTTCCCTCAGCAGCCTGCCCAGTGTCCTGGGTACATTTTGCCCCACGATTCTCTCTAGTAAATTGTCCCCCCTGACCCCTTACTCTTGGACTTTGAGTAATTAGAGGGCAGGACTCAAGATCCCTTCATCTCTGAGTGGCCAGCATTCGGCACAGCTCCCGGCACGGAGTAGAGGCTAAATTGATAACGAAGGGATGGAAGCAATAGCGGATGGATAAATCTGTCCCACAGACCTTTATTTAGGCTGCTTCCAAATACTTCAGGGACCCACAGGGCTGTGTGCATGTTGATACACCTGTTACCACCTACCTATTATAAGTGCAAGTCATCTAACATGTCTTTGGACAGTCATGTTCCAACTTGAATTGTGTGTTTCTTGGTTCTTGGTGTATATTTACTTTGTTTGGTGTGTTTTTCAGTTGCCCACTAGGAGAGTTCAAGCCTGACTATTTTTTGCCAAGTGGCAAGAGAGAACGCCAAAGCCTTTGATTGTGTGGATCACAACAAACTGTGGAAAAAATAGGATGGGAATGTCAGACCACCTGACCTGCCTCCTGAGAAATCTGTATGCAGGTCAAGAGGCAACAGTGAGAACTGGAGATGGAACAACAGACTGGTTTCAAATAGGGAAAGGAGTACATCAAGGCTGTATATTGTCACCCTGCTTATTTAACTTATATGCAGAGTACATCATGAGAAACACTGGGCTGGAAGAAGCACAAGCTGGAATCAAGATTCCCAGGAGAAATATCAATAACCTCAGATACACAGGGAGAAGTATTCTTGCCCAGAGAATCCCGTGGACAGAGGAGCCTGGTGGGCTGCCGTCTATTGGGTCGCACAGAGTTGGACACAACTGAAGTGACTTATTAGCAGCAGCAGCAGCAGATACATAGATGACATCACCCTTATGGCAGAAAGCAAAGAAGAACTAAAGAGCCTCTTGAGGAAAATGAAAGAGGAGAGTGAAAAAGCTGGCTTAAAACTCAACATTCAGAAAACTAAGATCATGGCATTTGGTCCCATCACTTCATGGCAAATAGATGGGGAAACAATGGAAACAGTGACAGATTTTATTTGTGGGGGCTCCAAAATCACTGCAGATGGTGACTACAGCCATGAAATTAAAAGATGCTTGCTCCTTGGAAGAAAAGCTATGACCAACCTAGACAGCATATTAAAAAGCAGAGACATTACTTTGCTGACAAAGGTCAGTCTAGTCAAAGCTATGGTTTTTCCAGTAGTCATGTATGAACATGAAATTTGGATTATAAAGAAAGCTGAGCACTGAAGAACTGATGCTTTTGAACTGTGGTGTTGGAGAAGACTCTTAAGAGTCCCTTGGACTGCAAGGAGATCAAACCAGTCAATTCTAAAGGAAGTCATCCTGAAGCTGAAACTCCAATACTTTGGCCACCTGATGAGAAGAACTTGGAAAAGATCCTGATGTTGGGAAAGGTTGAAGGCGGGAGGAGATGGGGGATGACAGAGGTTGAGATGGTCGGATGGCATCACTGACTTGATGGGCATGAGTTTGAGCAAGCTCTGGGAGTTGGTGATGGACAGGGAAGCCTGGCGTACTGCAATCCATGGAGTTGTTAAGAGTCGGACACGACTGAGTGACTGAACTGAACTGAACTGAACTGGGATGGGAGCCTTTAGGAAGGGAGATGCATGGAGGTGGCTTTTCTTGGGGTGTCCTAATGACAGTGACCAGAATCTCAAGGGGTGTTTTCAGATTCCACAATATGGTGAGAGAAAAGGAACCAACTCCTTAAATGAAGAGCTTTAAGTCCCCTTGATCCAGGTCCACATGTCAGTTTCACTTCTTTTCATCAGCTCCTCCCCTTTGATGGGTACTGAAGTGAAAACAATTAGGAAACAATTAGGCTGCTTGAAAGGGACCTTGTTAGGAAGAGATTCATTTCAAATATCCCGTTAGACAGTCATGAAATCCTTTTGGCCAAGCCAAAAGTTTGAATTAAGTCTGTAAGGTATAAACGCATACCATCCCTATTCCATTTAAAGATAAAATACTACATGATATGGTAAAAGGGCTCAGATGAACAGTCTCTTTTTTTTTAGGTTATGGGGGCAAGGGAGGGTTTGCACGAAACGCTTTCCGTTTCCTAGTACACAGAAACTAGATATAATATCAATCTGTTATAAATAAACACCATGTCTTCTCCAACATTCATCATTGCTTCTGACTAGTCAACTCAATCTGTAAAAGCGAGATTACTTGAAAACCCTGTCCTAGATTCTAAAGCTTAATAAGATATATTGATTATACAAATATTTTAATGTCACTATATATCTTAATACAATAACATTCATGTCTAGAGTACATGTCTGTCTGGAAAGCCTGCCCAGAGCCAGATCTATTTATTTAAATCGGGGTAGGCAGAGGGCCATGCTGGCAGCCGCTCAGCTCGTCACGCTTGCATGGTTGAACACAGATAATAATAATTTTGGGTGCACACAAGAAGATTTCTCAAAGGAGGGAATTAACTCCTGTGTTTACATTATGAATCAGCAAGGAACTATTTCAGATGCTGAGACCAACAGCAGGCATAGCAGGTTTCTTCTCTTTTTCAGGCACATGGGGAGAGCCTATTGGAATTTCAGACTCGGATTCTAATTTCTAGAAATTCTGGTTTATAACAAAGTGATGAAAGGGCTGGCTTCCCAGGGTCTATCGCTGGTTATTCTCATGAAGAAGAGACTTGACCAGCCTTGCCATCCTTGGGTGATTCGTCCAAGGGCTCAGTGGCCACCTGGGGACAAGTCTAACAGTTCCCTGGAGAGGAGAAAGGCCATCCTTATGTCAGATCCCTTTCTCTGCCACAAAACAGTCCAGAATGAGAAGCTGCTTTGGGGTTCACAGAGGACTGTCAGAAGAGAAGTGCTCCCTAAGAAAGGTATGGCTTGTTTCAGGTCAGATTCATTTAAACCATACCTTCTGGGACACTCCGATTTTGTTGGCAGCTCTGTCCTGGAGAAAATGTCTTCTTTGGGGCATTGTGAACTAGTTAGTAAATCTTCATTTACGTTTTACTGGAAGAAATGCATTTCTTATTTTACTCAAGGACAACTTTATGCACCTTTTGATAACACACACTAACTACTACAGACTGAATGCTCATGTCCCTCTGAAATTCTTATGTTGAAGCCCTAAATCCCAAAGTGGGGAGTTATGGAAGGTGGGGCCTGTGAAAAATAACTAAGTTTGGGTGAGGTCATTACGGTAGAGCCCCCACGATGGGATTAGTATTCTCACATGAAGAGAAGTAGACTGGAGTGCCCCCACCACCACCATGTAAGGACACAGCAAGCCAGAAAATGGTTCTCAGCAGACATGAATCTGCAGGCACTTTGATCCTGGACTTTCCCACTTCCAGAACCTGAGAAATAAATGTTTACTGTTAAAGTAACGCAGTCTATGGCATTTTGTTACGGCAGCCCAAACTGACAATAAGACCACACAATAAATAGAAAAAAAGATTCATTTAGATTTCAAAGTACTAATCGGTTTTGATGTATGTTTTTAAATTGCTTCTAATTGGCACTAGCATTAATGAGACCAAGGGTAATACTTGAGTTATCTCAAACCGTAAGTGATTTTGTGATATTATATTTCTGTGAAGAAAAAGAATTAGCCAAACTTAATAAAGATGAATATTGAGTCTGTAAAACCAGTACTGCCAGAGACCAAAGATGAGTCGGCATCTTCAAAATGATTGTATAAGTTTAAGCATGATCTCTGAAAGAAGGTTGTTTGAATACAGCTTCATTTAACTGGCCGGAAAAAGGAACGGCTTGAGCACCAACTTGCCGATTACACAGAGATCAGTTTATCTGTTTCCTAAGAGAGAGTGGAGGCTGATAGCAGCAAGAAGATAAGCTTTGGTGGGGAGGGTGATGGAGGCTGGGGAAGGCAGCAGAGGATGTGGTACCGGAGGAAGACCTTGAGGCCTCCTGGAGCTGCCCTTCTGAGCAGTGGAGAGAGAAGGCAGGGTCAGCTTCGGGTCATGTTTGCTTGTTCCCAATTCTTCCTGCATCTTATTTGTACTTATCTGTTCAGGGAGGCCATCCTGAAGTCTGATGTGATGGCTATGTGGGGATGCAATCAAAGTCTAAATCTGTGGCTTGAATCATGATAGAAATCACAATTTTATTTGTAAATCACTCCAGATAGCAGACTGTGAAATTCATTTCTGGTAATATTTGTCTGGAGTCTCATGTGTTCTCTTGAAGGATTGCAGTCATCCTGGCCTTCATTTCAACTGATCTCATTTGCATTCTCTTCTTTACCCATAGTGTTGAATCAGTGGCTTGTGAACAGAATTAATTTGTGTGTTCAAACTAAAATACCTTTGTAGACATTCAAGCTTTTCAGACATTTATTGGATTGGTGTCTGACAGAACAAATATAGCAAATATAATTACTTGTAATGGCAATTTAAGAACATCGAAATTATTTATAGTACACAGAACCAACATTTTATCGATGAAGAGAATTTAGGCAAAAAGTCACCATTTGAAAACAAAAAAATCACCCTTTGAGAACAAAAACAGGGAAAAGTGACGTGCCTACTTATAACGTGTATTGTAATTAAATGTGTAGCTCTAAATATTTATATTAATTAAAACATAACCAGTTGACTTTGTACTTTATGTTAAAACATAACTGCTTGACTTTTTTAGTCCAAAAGTAATGAGCAAAACTTGACGCATATTATACTTAAAATCTGTTCATTGTATTGCATACAAAATACACCAGAATAAAGAAAGAATAAAAAGATAATGAGAAGAGTAGAAAAATAAAGTTGTGATGGTTTTTGATTTGAATTTCTCTAGTTGGCAAGCCTAATTGTGATGTTACCATTCTCCTTTAATAACAGTAATAGTATGCTATTTAATATATATTTAAAAATAGAATTAAAAAAAAACTGTTTTAATAAAATATAGTTTTTTATATTTTATATAAAATATAGTTCTAAAAATACAGTTTTTATAAAACTACAAAAGAGTTTTGTAGCACTTTACAGTTTACAAAACCTTGTGATCCACCTGACCTTATTTACACTGGGACTCCAGAACTTTCAGAGTGCCCATGTCTTTTGAGTGGAGGTAGGTTTCCAGCAGAGAGGAATTGTCTCCCTGGGGGTGCCGGGAGTGTCCCCCACTGTTTCAGAGCCCAGAGAAATCCTGCCACCACAGCAGGAGGTAGCAAGCTGGATGACTTTTCTGGCAAAAGGGACAGTAAGACTGAATTCTCAGATTCTTCTCCTCCTCCCTAGCTCAGCTGGAAGAACCCTGTAGGACAGAGCAAACAGGCTGTAAGAGTATAGCTCTTTGCCCAGGGCGGGGGCCCTAGAGAATCTTCAGTAAATTGTAGTAGAAATTAATAATAATAATAAAAGCACAGCCAGGAACTTAGGCACAACTGTGAGCAAGATCAGGGTGTCCATTTCAGGCCTGCAATTCCTTTTACTTCCCATCACTTTCAACCTGGCGATGCCTGTAACTGGGCTGGCTGTGGTCACAGGGGCCCTTTTACCATTCGGGGGCTGCAACCCTTCCTGGGCTGAGGATTTGAATAGGCCACCTTGACCCTGTACAGAAAAGCCTGATGGTGGGCTGGGGTCACCTCCAGGACACACTGTGCAGTAGAATGTCACCCCTGTGAGGACAAGCAGTTGTCTCTGTCATGTTCGGCATTGTATCCCAGGCTATTTATTCAGTGCCTGGTACATAGCAGGTGCCCAAGCAGTCTTTGTCAGACAAGCACTCACACTTTGATGTTCGAAGTCCTGGGGAGTAACCAAGCACCCACCCCAATAGAAAACCCACCCCTTACTAACATAAGAAGAGAACAAAATAAAGAAACCTGTAAAATGGAATACTACTCGGCCACAAAACAGAATAAAAATTTGCCATTTGTAGTGGTGTTAGTGGTAAAGAACCCACCCGCCAATGCAGGAGACTTAGGAGACTCGAGTTTGATTCCTGAATCAGGAATATCCCCTGGAGAAGGGCATGGCAACCCGCTCCAGTTCTCTTGCCTGGACAGTTCCATGGACAGAGGAGCCTGGTGGGATATAGTCCATGGTATTGCAAAGAACTGGACATGACTGAAGCAACATAGCAGGTATATGGCAACCTGGATGGACTTGGAGGGCATTATGCCAAAAAAAATAAGTCAGAGAAAGGCAAATATCTGTATGATATCATTTATATGTGGATTTGTATGATATCATTTATATGTGTATTACTAGTTTGTTATACAACAAACTAGTCAATATAACAAAAAAGAAGCAGGCTCACAG
>SJYX01006760.1:472056-534045 GCA_006410675.1 Oreotragus oreotragus | reverse complement strand
GATGGAGGCTGGGGAAGGCAGCAGAGGATGTGGTACCTGAGGAAGACCTTGAGGCCTCCTGGAGCTGCCCTTCTGAGCAGTGGAGAGAGAAGGCAGGGTCAGCTTCGGGTCATGTTTGCTTGTTCCCAGTTCTTCCTGCATCTTATTTGTACTTATCTGTTCAGGGAGGCCATCCTGAAGTCTGATGTGATGGCTATGTGGGGATGCAATCAAAGTCTAAATCTGTGGCTTGAATCATGATAGAAATCACAATTTTATTTGTAAATCACTCCAGATAGCAGACTGTGAAATTCATTTCTGGTAATATTTGCCTGGAGTCTCATGTGTTCTCTTGAAGGATTGCAGTCATCCTGGCCTTCATTTCAACTGATCTCATTTGCATTCTCTTCTTTACCCATAGTGTTGAATCAGTGGCTTGTGAACAGAATTAATTTGTGTGTTCAAACTAAAATACCTTTGTAGACATTCAAGCTTTTCAGACATTTATTGGATTGGTGTCTGACAGAACAAATATAGCAAATATAATTACTTGTAATGGCAATTTAAGAACATCGAAATTATTTATAGTACACAGAACCAACGTCTTATCGATGAAGAGAATTTAGGCAAAAAGTCACCATTTGAAAACAAAAAAATCACCCTTTGAGAACAAAAACAGGGAAAAGTGACGTGCCTACTTATAACGTGTATTGTAATTAAATGTGTAGCTCTAAATATTTATATTAATTAAAACATAACCAGTTGACTTTGTACTTTATGTTAAAACATAACTGCTTGACTTTTTTAGTCCAAAAGTAATGAGCAAAACTTGACGCATATTATACTTAAAATCTGTTCATTGTATTGCATACAAAATACACCAGAATAAAGAAAGAATAAAAAGATAATGAGAAGAGTAGAAAAATAAAGTTGTGATGGTTTTTGATTTGAATTTCTCTAGTTGGCAAGCCTAATTGTGATGTTACCATTCTCCTTTAATAACAGTAATAGTATGCTATTTAATATATATTTAAAAATAGAATTAAAAAAAACTGTTTTAATAAAATATAGTTTTTTATATTTTATATAAAATATAGTTCTAAAAATACAGTTTTTATAAAACTACAAAAGAGTTTTGTAGCACTTTACAGTTTACAAAACCTTGTGATCCACCTGACCTTATTTACACTGGGACTCCAGAACTTTCAGAGTGCCCATGTCTTTTGAGTGGAGGTAGGTTTCCAGCAGAGAGGAATTGTCTCCCTGGGGGTGCCGGGAGTGTCCCCCACTGTTTCAGAGCCCAGAGAAATCCTGCCACCACAGCAGGAGGTAGCAAGCTGGATGACTTTTCTGGCAAAAGGGACAGTAAGACTGAATTCTCAGATTCTTCTCCTCCTCCCTAGCTCAGCTGGAAGAACCCTGTAGGACAGAGCAAACAGGCTGTAAGAGTATAGCTCTTTGCCCAGGGCGGGGGCCCTAGATAATCTTCAGTAAATTGTAGTAGAAATTAATAATAATAATAAAAGCACAGCCAGGAACTTAGGCACAACTGTGAGCAAGATCAGGGTGTCCATTTCAGGCCTGCAATTCCTTTTACTTCCCATCACTTTCAACCTGGCGATGCCTGTAACTGGGCTGGTTGTGGTCACAGGGGCCCTTTTACCATTTGGGGGCTGCAACCCTTCCTGGGCTGAGGATTTGAATAGGCCACCTTGACCCTGTACAGAAAAGCCTGATGGTGGGCTGGGGTCACCTCCAGGACACACTGTGCAGTAGAATGTCACCCCTGTGAGGACAAGCAGTTGTCTCTGTCATGTTCGGCATTGTATCCCAGGCTATTTATTCAGTGCCTGGTACATAGCAGGTGCCCAAGCAGTCTTTGTCAGACAAGCACTCACACTTTGATGTTCGAAGTCCTGGGGAGTAACCAAGCACCCACCCCAATAGAAAACCCACCCCTTACTAACATAAGAAGAGAACAAAATAAAGAAACCTGTAAAATGGAATACTACTCGGCCACAAAACAGAATAAAAATTTGCCATTTGTAGTGGTGTTAGTGGTAAAGAACCCACCCGCCAATGCAGGAGACTTAGGAGACTCGAGTTTGATTCCTGAGTCAGGAATATCCCCTGGAGAAGGGCATGGCAACCCGCTCCAGTTCTCTTGCCTGGACAGTTCCATGGACAGAGGAGCCTGGTGGGATATAGTCCATGGTATTGCAAAGAACTGGACATGACTGAAGCAACATAGCAGGTATATGGCAACCTGGATGGACTTGGAGGGCATTATGCCAAAAAAAATAAGTCAGAGAAAGGCAAATATCTGTATGATATCATTTATATGTGGATTTGTATGATATCATTTATATGTGTATTACTAGTTTGTTATACAACAAACTAGTCAATATAACAAAAAAGAAGCAGGCTCACAGATGCAGAAAATTAAACTAGAGGTTACCAGGGACAACATGGGGTAGTGGAGTAAGAGGCACAAACTATTATGTACAAAATAAGCTACAGGGATACATAGTACAACACAGGGAGTATAGTCAGTATTTTATAATAACTGTACATGGAGTATAATCTTTAAAAATTGTGAATCACTACATTGTACACTGGTAGCTTACATAATATTGCACATCAGTTATACTTTAACAGCAACAAAAAGAATTCTGTAGAAGCTGCTTGAGTAAAATACAGTCTGATGTTTCTTGCCAGTACCTAGAGCTCACTAAATTTAACTGAAATGACCTAACACCATGTCAAAACATTTACATATGCCTTTCTAATCAAAAGCCTAGGATTGCAGAAAGGCCTTAGCATGCTTTGAGCACCTTGTTTGATCACCACAAATTCTAGGCTTACCCATGACATTGTTTTGACGGTGATTTTGTAGCTGGAGCCAGGCCTGCCCATCAGACCTGGCTTAGCCCTTGCTTCCTGGCTTGCCTACTGGCTCAGGTGACCTCACTATATAATCCCAGTAAGCCCTGGCCATGACAACCTTGGGCAAGGTTTAAAGGAATGGTGACCACAAACAAGGCTAGGTCCAGCGTGAGTTTGGGCTTGTCTACTGAGCGATCCTATGACATCTCTGTCGATAACAGGCAGACCTGCCAGGCTTACTGGGAACACAAGTGCCCGGCGTGTGTGGTATATCTGCCATGATCCCTTTCTAAGAGTCACTTGCATTTCAGACAGAGAAACACGCTCAGAGCTGGGTATCAGTTGGTGAGGCACCGGCATTCCACAGTCAGTTGAGTTAATCCCTTGCAGAGGTCCCAGAGATATTTCCACTGCTGCTGTCTTCTCTTCTAAACTGGTCATCCGAATATGATAAATTCAAGTTTTACTGCTAAGATTAGCTATTCCGTCAGCCCTCGCCCTGTGAAGTGAGGTGGTTTTGAACATGCATGTTAAAGAAGTGAAAGGAAGGCAAGTCTTGGCTGTATCATCTAAAATATGATTGCCTCCATGGGTAAGTCAAGAGGCTTCCTTTGAATAGGAAACGTGGATGTCTTCACAAAGCCTACATGAAGTGCAAAGACAGAGGAAGCTTCCAGATTGTGCAGGTTTGTGTCTTTTAGATCCTCTTCTCACAGGGGAATTGCTCTTTTTTTAAACTGAAGTATAGATGACCTGTTACAATATTGTATTAGTTTTGGGTGGATAGCAAAGTGATTCAGTTATACATATATTTCAGACTATTTTCCATTATGGGTTATTATAAGATATTGAAGATACTTCCCTGTGCTATATGGTAAATCCTTGTTGCCTCTTTGTTTTTTTGTTTTGTTTTTTGCCTCTTTGTTTTATGCATAGTAGTGTGTATCTGTTAATCTCATACTTTTGAAATTAATTTTTATTGAAATATAGTTGCTTTACAATGTGGTGTTAGTTTCTGTTGTATAGTAAAGTGAATCAGCTATATGTTTACATACAGATCCCTCTTTTTTGAATTTCCTTCCCACTTATGTCACAGTAGATGAAAAGACAATCCTCAGAATGGGAGAAAATATTTGCAAATGAAGCACTTGACAAGGGATTCATCTCCAAAAATAAACAAATAGCTCGTGTAGCTCAGTATATATAAACAACTTAATCTCATACTCTTAATTTCTCTCTCGCCTGCTTCCCTTTCCCCTTCGGTAACCATGGTTTTGTTTCCAGGGAGAATTACTCTTATTGACAGGATTGGGTGGGAACTGTTGGGTAGCACAATGGACCGTGCATTGCCCTTGAAGGGGGAATCACCCTGCG
This sequence comes from Oreotragus oreotragus, assembly GCA_006410675.1. Lineage (NCBI taxonomy): Eukaryota > Metazoa > Chordata > Mammalia > Artiodactyla > Bovidae > Oreotragus > Oreotragus oreotragus. The sequence goes on along the minus strand of SJYX01006760.1, from coordinate 529,806 downwards.
AGGCCAGGGCCCAAGTGATGAGCATTGACTCCATGCTCAGCACTGGGTCACCAGACCAGATCACATACCCTCAGTCAGTTGAACCAGGTCAGGTCATGTAGTGTCAGCCTTCATTGGTGAGGTGAGCCTACTCCGTCCACCATCCCTGTGCAGCTGCTCCCAGGCGCGGCCTGGAGGAGCATGGGCCAGAGACCCAGCATGTCTTATGACTTCCCCTCCTGGGTGGAGAGAAGGAGTGCAGAGCAACCAGGGCCCTCAGAGATGGGAGGAGAGAGACGCGGATTCTAGGGACATGAGGGCGTGCTGGAAATTCCGAGGTTTCAGGGCAGGGCTGCTTGTTCAGGTAGGTTCTTTCCTGCTGGGCCTTGGACGTGTGACCTGTGTCAGGCACTGTCCTTGGTGTTGGGGACACAGCAGTGATGCGGAAGCTCCTAGTTAGCGAAGGATGTAGACAAGCAGATGTCAGGATGTGCAAACAGAAGCCTGGTCAAACGATAAGGGAAGTAGAGGGAAAAGGAGAGCCAGGCACTGTGGGGTTACTGAGTGGGGTTTACCTAGTCCCCAGGGTAAGAAGGTCCAGGAAAGCTTCACAGGGAGGAAATGTCACAGCCAAGTATTAAAGAAGTGGGCGTTTGTCAGGCGAGTGGGTTTGATGGGGGGTGACATCTGAGGCAGAAGGACAGCTTGAGTCCCGGGGAATCAGGATCAAGTCAGGGGGCTGGCTGTCACGTGGGAGGCCCTTAGGTGTTCCCAAGAGGAGAGGGTGAGTTCTAAGGCAGAGTCCCTGCCAGACTCTGAGTGGCTGTCGTTTAGCGAGGCTAAGGGCTTTATTTTCATGCTGCAGGTCTTTGGAAGCCACTGAAGGCTTTGGAAGCAGAGAGACCTGGATTCCAATGTGAATTTCAGGAAAATCAGCCTGGGGCGTTGCATAGACTGTGGGAGAAAGTAACAGTGAGTGGCCCAAGGAGAGTTGGGGGAAGGCTTTCCCACCCCAGCACAGAACTTGGACCAGATTTGGCACCTTGGTAGTTGCGTTGTGTCAGAGATGTGTCTGGTGGCCCCAGGAAGGTGCTGCCTGGGGGACTGTCTGTCTCTGGAGAAGCAGGAGGCGTGCAGGGCAGATGCAGTGCTCCTTGGTGGAAGGATGCTGGAGCTGGAGAAGAAGATGGCAGAGGACCACTTGGCATCTTTGGGGACCAGATCCTGAGAGCGTATGACAGTACCCTAAGGCCTCCAGAAACACACTGTAAGAAAACTTTGCAAAGAGTACTAGTGTGTAAGTGAAGTGAAGTGAAAATCATTCAGTCGTGTTCAACTCTTTGCAACCCCATGGACTATACAAGCAAGAATGCTGGAGTGGGTAGCCTTTCCCTTCTCCAGGAGTGTGTAAGTAGGGGTGAGTAAAATAGAGTAAGAACTTTTTTTTGTATAAACGTGTATGTATAACTGAATCACTTGGTGGTATACCTGAAACTAACAACACTGTTAATCACTTATACTCCAATATAAAATAAAAAATTTTTTAATTTACTTTCAAAGAAATAAATTGAAGATCATGCATGGTTTTTTACCTTATGCTGTTCACGTAACATTATTTCAAGAGCATCTGCACATGCCCTTAGATGTACCGTTATTTCTTGCTAAATTCCAAAGAATTCTTTATGCTCAAGAATAATGCTTCATAGCGCCTAACACAATCCACAGAAGGGACCTCCATACAAATAAATTAAAATATTTTACTTAGGTCAATTTAAAAGTAAAGAGGGTTGGAAAGATAAATTATTTGGCTCAGCAGTGGCACGTTGGACCAAGTATAATACTCAAAACGTCAGTCTTACAAAAAAAAGTCAAAGGAAAAGATTATGTTCAAAATTGCTCCTGGCTGACTGGCCCCCTGGTTATTAATTCAAATGTCCCTCCTATTGGTGCTGTTAATGGCTTCAAACAGATTTTGTCTCCTTTTATGCAAGGGAAAAACTGGACCCATTCCAAACAAAATAGCAGTAGCAGAAGGAAGCCAACATTTGCAGCATTGTTAGATAACTCCAACTATTAATTTTCTTCAACCAAGTCCCTTTTTATTTTTCACAGATATTTCTTACACTGCTGAACTTTGCAAGTTAGACATTCCAAGTGCTTAAAAAGATTTTTAAATGAAAAAAGAATTTTCCCATTTGATTAGCATCCTGTCTCCTTTTTCAGGCTATTTCACCAGCACCAGGTATTGCAGAGCAGTACAGAACTCAGAGGTGATGTGGTTCTTGATTCTCAGCTAGAAATAGGAGATGAGGGATGGGCAGGGGGCATTAGAACCTTTGGGGAAAGGGAGGAGAGCCAGGTTCAGGAATATCTGAAAACCTCCTCCCATGATTCTGATATCCCCAGGTTGAACATTCCATAGTTGCTGAATCTTAGAATTTAGGGGATCTCTAAGTTTAGCCAACAGTGCCTTCTACTTCAGATCTGAATTCCCCTGTTGGATCCCATGATCTAGATTGAATAACCTGAATGACCATTTATTTCATTTATTTTTTTAAAAATTTTATTGAAGTAGAGTTGATTTGCAATGTTGTGTTAGTTTCTGTTGTACAGAAAAATGTACACTTTATACACATACATCAGTTCAGTTCAGTTCAGTCGCTCAGTCGAGTCCGACTCTTTGCGACCCCATGAACCGCAGCACCCAGGCCTCCCTGTGCATCACCAACTCCCAGAGTTCACCCAAACCCATGTCCATCGAGTCAGTGATACCATCCAACTATCTCATCCTCTGTCATCCCCTTCTACTGACCTCAATCTTTCCCAGCATCAGGGTCTTTCGAGTCAGCTCTTTGCATCAGGTGGACAAAGTATTGGAGTTTCAGCCTCAACATCAGTCCTTCCAATGAATATTAAAGACTGATCTCCTTTAGGATGGACTAGTTGGATCTCCTTGCAGTCCAAGGGACTCTTAAGAGTCTTCTCCAACACCACAGTTCAAAAGCATCAATTCTTCAGTGCTCAGCTTTCTTTATAGTCCAACTCTCACTGCCATACATGACCACTGGAAAAACCATAGCCTTGACTAGACGGACCTTTGTTGGCAAAGTAATGTCTCTGCTCTTTAATATGCTGTCTAGATTGGTCAAGGAGCAAGTGTCCTTTCCTTCCAAGGAGCAAGTGTCTTTTAATTTCATGGCTGCAATCACCATCTGCAGTGATTTTGGCGCCCAGAAAAATAGAGTCAGCTATTGTTTCCACTGTTTCCCCACTTAATTGCCATGAAGTGATGGAACCAGATGGCATGATCTTAGGATTCTGAATGTTGAGCTTTAAGCCAACTTTTTCATTCTCCTCTTTCACTTTCATCAAGAGGCTCTTTAGTTCTTCTTCACTTTCTGCCATAAGGGTGGTGTCATCTGCATATCTGAGGTTATTGATATTTCTCCCGGCAGTCTTGATTCCAGCTTGTGCTTCCTCCAGCCTAGCGTTTCTCATGATGTACTCTGCATATAAGTTAAATAAGCAGGGTGACAATATACAGCCTTGATGTACTCCTTTCCCGATTTGGAACCAGTCTGTTGTTCCCACTCTTTCTAGATTCTTTTCCCATATATAGGCCAGCACATAATATTGAGTACAGTTCCTTGTGCTATACATGCACGCCCATGTGCTAAGCTTCTTCAGTCATGTCCGACTCTTTGTGATCCCATGGACTGTAGCTTACCATGTTCCTCTGTCCATGGGATTGCCCAGGCAAGACTACGAGAGTGGTCTGCCAGTTCCTCCTCCAGGGAATCTTCCCGACCCAAGGATCAGACCTGTATCTCTCACGTGTCCTGCATTGGCAGGCAAGTTCTTTACCATCAGCACTTTGGAGCCCCTCCTGTGCTATACAGCACATCCTTATTAGTTATCTGTTTTGTATATATTAACAGTACTGTGTACATATCAATCCTAATCTCCCAATTTATCCCTCCCTCCCTTATCCCCTGGTAACCATAAGTTCATTTTCTACATCTGTAACTCTGTTTTGCAGATAAGTTCATTTGTACTTTTTTTTTCACTCCACATATAAGTTCTATCATATGATATTTGTCTTGTTCTGTTTGACTCACTTCACTCAGTATGACAACTTTGAGGTCCATCCATGTTTCTGCAAATGCATTTTTTAATGGTTGGGTAATATTCCATGTATATACGTGCCACATCTTGAATGACCATTTTAACATTTAGAACCTATTTCCTCATTTTGGACTCTATCTAGTGGTCATTTCTCAATTTTTAGATGCCTCAGATCCATTCCCCACTTTCTAAGAGTACCATGATTTTCTTCAGGGGCATAACCTGCCTTGCATTGGAGCAGCCTGCCTCGGACAACCAATTCTTAATGTCTCCTACTGTGAAGTCAAAGAGATCTCTGGTAGTTCCTTCTGCCAAACTCTTTCTGTTATTTCCCTGGGACAGTCAAGGGGCAGGCATGCGACCTAAGCATGTCCAGTAAAAATCATGCTTCTGGGACTTAATATGGAGAGATACAAACACCAAGGAAATGGTGGGAATTCTTTTAATCTGGAGGCTGTGCCAGGCAGAACTGTCAAGAGGTTCCTGATGTCAAGATGTTTTAGAGCCATCTCTTTCTTGTTGGCTCCAAGTCTGGTTTCTCAGTTTTTCTAGTACCTGGTAAATTCCTCTATTCAGGTTGGGTGATTATTGTTGCTCAGAATGCCAAGTGACACCTGCTGTTCAAACTACCATCCTCATCCTAGTTCTGGTCCACGGTGGGGTGTCTGGTTGAAAACACCATGTGAGGTGTATACATGTAGAGGGCAGAGGAGCATCTCTGAAATGAGGAGGTTGATTTTCTATCTTCTTTTTAATAATTTCACCAGGTACTCCAAACAAAACCTTAACCAAAACCCCAATATGTAGAAGATAACAGTGGGTTAGCTCAGGGTTAAGTGAAGATGGGTGGACAATATTTGGCCAGTGGCCTGCTTGGCTTTCTTGGGTCACGTTTAATGGTCTCCATCCTCAATCACCCTTCTCCTCTCACTCTCTAGCACATTTTTTGTTCCTTTTAGGACTAGATCCTAGAACTAGCCCTGATCCTAGTTCTAGAAGTTCCTGATCCTGGATCTTAAGATCCTAGGATGCTAGTCCTGATCCTAGTTCTGGTCTCTGCTGTTACACGAAGTACATCTGACTCCCTTTTTAATATGACCTCTGAAAGTTTTAAAGACATTCATCATGTCCCTCCTAGATTTCCCTTTCTCAGTTGAACATCCTCATTTCCTTAGACACTTCCTTGCCTATTGTGGTTTATGGAGCCTTCACTGTTTTATTTGGCATACAACCCATTATCAAGGTCCCTCTTACAGCTTGTCATCTTGGATTGAGACTATGATCACCATCTGATACTTTGACCAGTTCAGATTATGGTGAGACTTTTCCTTCCTTAACCTCCATACTCTGTTTATATGATTGCAAACAGAACTTGCAGGAGATTTTATTAGTTTTTATGTAACCCTCGACTCGGATTGAGTGTCACATAGCAGGCATTTAAAAGGCTGAGGTTATTATTAATAATAAACCTCCAGGCTTTTTCATAAGAACTGCCGGTGTCAGGTCTCCCATTCTGTATATTTGCAATTGATTTTGAAAACTTAAAAATGAGATTTAGCATTTATTTTTGTTAAACGTTGTGCCTTTTGGATTTGCTCTATTCTTATGCCAATGTCATTAAACTTTTTTGACACTTTCTAATATTAATAGTTCCCACATCTTTTTATCACCTCCTCATTTGGTAAACATGTCTTTGATGTTTCCTTCAGATCACTGGGGGAAGTGCTTCTCAGTTCAATGGTAAAGCACCGGAGACCTCCCTGTAGGTGGAAATCAATTCATTAATAGTCTGGTTACAGTGTATTGCTTGCTGAGGATACAACCTCACTATACCAGATTTTCCCACCTTGCTTGTCCTTAAGAGAGTGATGAGTGGCATGGTGGGATGTCTGGCTGAAAACACCATATGTGGTGTATACATGTAGAGGGTAGGGGGGCATCTCTGAAATGAGGAGGTTGATTTTCTATCTTCTTTTTCATAATTTTACCAGGTTCTCCAAACAAAACCTTAAGGAAAACCCCAATACATAGAAGATAACAGTGGGTTAGCTCAGGGTTAGGTGAAGATGGGTGGACAATATTTGGCCAGTGGTCTGCTTGGCTTCCTTGGGTCATCTTTAATGGGCCCCGTCCTCAACCACCCTCTCCTCTCTCTCTCTGGCACACTTCTTGTTCCTTCTCCTGTAAAGCTCACAGTTCTGTTTGGGCAATTTTCTCCCTCAAACTTCCATTTTTGGTCCTCCTAGTTGGATCAGCAAGTTTCTTGCTGACATTCTTCCTAGCGTTTGTAGACATGTTAGCTGTCCTTTGCCCACTCATTGCTCAGTGCGATGGGCCCTGATCCAGAAACTCAAACCCTGCTCTTGGACACCATGTAAAAGCCAGCTGTTCACTCCTAATTTCTTTCTTTTTCCAAGATTGTGACACTTCATCTGGGAGAGGAAATGTAAATGCCTCCTATATTCTCAGATGCTGAGCATCTCTATCAAGGCCTAGAGATACATTCTAGAGTTCTTCCTGATTGTCAACTTTTCAAAAGAGAATTCTACATTCATTTTAAAAAATACTTTTATTTTAATCATGTTAATGCAAGAGCTTTAACCAAGCTTAGTTAAATTTTTCTTTCAAGGGAAAGTAAATTCATTTATGTATTACATACAGAGAGATATTTAAGTGTTTTTTTCTCAGATTATCAATATTATATAGAAAAGATATCTAAAGCATAGTAAACTTAATTTGAATATAATCCCCAAATCAGGTTTAAAATTTAATTTGTAGAAAAATCATAAGAAAACACCACCAAACATGGGTAAACATGGCTTTAACTCCTTAGATACATGTGATTTACAGAATGCAATTAAACACCTAAGCACGTCAATATATAGCCACTGATGCATGTCTGTTTTCTCATACCTTTTCCAGCTTTTTCTGTGGAACAGAAAATCAAGTCTTTGGTATTAAAGCAATGACTCTTCAAGTTTGCAGAGCATGTGGTTGTTCATTATTGTCTCCATTGTCCTTTTCATATATGTGATAAAAGGGAATCACCGTCTACATTTCACCTCTCTTTCCTAATGTTCTCCAAATACTGATGTCAAAGTTCAGAAGTACAAGAACTGATCTCTAAGGTCAGGGTCTGAGCTCAGCATGGCAGCCTCGCATTAGAATAGAAGTGTACTGAAGGCAGAAAGACTTATCTTCTCTTTCTTGCTGAAGGCCTTTCTGCTGTGAGCCCGAGTCAGAAGTGGGCTGACTTGCCCAGCTGGTGAGCTGGCCTGGTTTCTATTCCACAGCACCTCCCTCTCCTGCAGCGAAACCACAGACTGTGAATACACAAAAAGCTCCAGGGAGCTAAGTGGTCTGTTTTCAGTTCCCCTAAGCTGCCAGAATACCAACCTGACTGTAGAAAAACACTTAATATAATTACCTAACCTTTATTGTGAATGCCAGTGTGTCAAAAGTGGGGTCAAATTCCTAGGACAAAAATAGACCTTCCAGTTCACTGCACAGCTCTTTCTTATGGTCTTGTAGGGCAAAAAGGTTTCCATCAAAGCCAGCTTGTCTGTGGGCTGGTGAGATGGCCCAGTTTATTCAGTTTACAGATTTCCTGGTGCTCTGTGGATTATAGCTGGCTTGAGTCATCCATTAGCTTATCATCAAGGAAATGGAGTTGGCCATTGCATGGATCAATGGGCTTGACTCTGATCCCTAGCTAGAGAACTTGATGCATTTATTTTTAAACTCTACTCCTTGCTTTAGGCAATTGACTTGGGGAAAAAGTATTATTGATCTGGTGGTGATCGGACTTTTGCAATCTGGGCTTCCCAGGCGGTGCAGTGGTAAAGAACCCACCTGCCAATGCAGGAGATGCAGGGGTCATGGGTTGGATCCTTGGGTCGAGAAGACCCCCTAGGGGAGGAAATGGCAACCCACTCCAGTATTCTTGCCTGGAAAATTCCATGGAGAGAGGAGCCTGGCAGGTTATAGTCCACTTGAAGATGACTGAGGCTGAGGACGCACAGCACATTACCGATCTGGGTTGCACCAGAGACCGATTTATTATTAGTCCCTTTTGCAGAACAACTTATCAGGGAGAAGGAAATTGAGAAACAGCTGGCCCTCCAGGTCTGGGAAGAATAGCACAGCTTCTCAGGCTTGCAGAAATTTGGGGTTTTCCACAGGTTGGCCCTTCTGAGAAGAGGGGGAGGGAAGGTCATCCCTGATAAAGGGATTCATCACTCTCCCTGTCATGACTAGCATCTGGGAGGGGGCTCAGTCATCGAATACATGATCAGATGAATTAGTCAATGATTGCCCATGTTCATGCAGGATGAAACAGAAGAGATAGCCATTATTACTTGTCAGTAGCCTATGCAGTAAATATTCCTCATCAGTGGAATACTGCAATTAATACTCCAAAGCCTCTTGCTTTGCTGAATTTCATCAGTTTCATCTACTATATTTGGCCTGGAAGAGCAGAGAGGGAAGCTGGGATTTCATTACACAAAGTCCATTCAGCCAAACATGGGCTTTTTGACATTCCACTGAACTTGGAGCCAAGTCTTTCCGTTATTTTAACTTCTTACCCACTTCTGGGAGAGGTGCTCAAACACATTTCCAGAACTTGAAACTAACCAATGTTCTGAGAAAATTGCAATTAGAATCAGGGGAATTGAAACTTGGGTCCAAATGATAACATGACAAGTAAAAGAACAAATAAACCAACACAACAGCAATGGTTTGAAAACTTAACTGAGGCTGACACTGTAGGCCCCCAGCAATGGCAACAAGAAACTGAAGATCAGAACTTGCAAGGCTTTAGACCAGAGTCTTACTAAGCCAGCTGAGCAGGAGACGGCAGGTCTGATTGTCTACGATACCCATTGAGTCCCAGATTACTGCCCCTCTGGGAAGCCATCCATTGCCAGGCCTCCCTTCTGGGCACAGCTGAGTGTGCAGGCTCCAGTTTCCCCCACGGAACGATGCTCTTGCAGCACTGATGTGACTTTCGGCATCCCCGGCAACCAAACATCTCTGGGTACCGGCGGCCTGCCTCCAGCAGACAGGGTGGGTCTGCAGTTCTCAGGAGGAAAAGCCAAGTGCCAAGGTGGTGGTGAAGGCTGTCTATTGTTGCCACCACCCTTTAAAATATATATATATATATGTGCAAGCCTTTCTTCATGTTTACTGGGCNGGCAACCAAACATCTCTGGGTACCGGCGGCCTGCCTCCAGCAGACAGGGTGGGTCTGCAGTTCTCAGGAGGAAAAGCCAAGTGCCAAGGTGGTGGTGAAGGCTGTCTATTGTTGCCACCACCCTTTAAAATATATATATATATATGTGCAAGCCTTTCTTCATGTTTACTGGGCTGTCCACAAAAGTGCACATTTTCTTTGTCAGCAAAAGCACAGTGCCAGTTCAGTGTTTTACTTTGCATCTTTGTCAGTTTCATCCTGGCTCTTGTGTTTGCTTTCTGACACCACGTATTTTTTTTTCTTCCCTCTTGGTTTTGGCATCTCTTGTGTTTTCCTCCTTTATCTGTCTTTCCCGCTCCCCTGCCTCATCCACTCCAGTTGTGGATGGCTGGCTGGTTTGCTTTCTTTGTGCATTATGTTAATACTAGGTCTCATTAGAAATATGAGCAAAGCATGTGGCAGTCTGGATGGGAGGGGAGTTTGGGGGAGAAGGGATATGTGTATATGTATGGCTAAGTCCCTTTGCTTTCCATCTGAAACTATCACAACATTGTTAATTAGATATATCTCAATGGCACCCCACCCCAGTACTCTTGCCTGGAAAATCCAATGGACGGAGGAGCCTGGTGGGCTGCAGTCCATGGGGTCGCTAACAGTCGGACAGACTGAGCGACTTCACTTTCGTTTTTCTCTTTCATGCATTGGAGAAGGAAATGGCAACCCACTCCAGTATTCTTGCCTGGAGAATCCCAGGGATGGGGGAGCCTGGTGGGCTGCTGTCTGTGGGGTCACACAGAGTTGGACACGACTGAAGTGACTTAGCAGCAGCAGCAGCAATATACAATAAAAAGCTAAAAAACAAGAATCCTAGTTTTAGGCTCACTCCTTTAAAAGTTCCCTTTGTGCTAACTTTCCTCCTATATTTTATTATCCGAGACAGTCTTTACTACCATCTATCTAATTGTTCTTTCCCCTTTGTTTCAACTTCTCAAACAGAAAAGGAACAGTTCAGTTATGCCTGGGGCTTACTCTGCCCTCTCTCCAGGGGGTTCTTTCAGCATCTGTGTTCATTCTCTGAACGCACACACACACTCACACTCCCTCTTGTTAACTAATTGGCCATGGCTATCCTGGGGGTTTCTGTGGTTCTTAGGGGTCAGTGTGATTGAATTGGCACTTCGGGACTCTTAAACTGAGCAGGTTTAAAAGGTTGATTTAGAGAGAGCTTTGACAAAGGCTCTTTTAATTATTTTCTCCTCTGCTTTGCCAGCACGCACTGCTGTAGCCTGTCAGAGGCCAGGCCCAGAATCATTAGGGGGCCAAGCCATTAGGTGTTCCTGCTTACTCTGCAAATATAACAGGCTTATCACGTAGAACTCTGTCTCCAGCTGGTTTAAAATGTAGGTGGTGCCAGTGGGTAGCAGCTGTTACAGGCTGGGCAGCCAGGAGACAGTGGGGACGTTTTATGGTACGAGGAGGTCAAAGTTGATGACTGCATACAGTATAAGGGGCCCTTCCATTCTTCCACCCAAGTGGCCGAGGATTCTGATGGGCCACCTGACTCCCAGAGTCCCTCTCTTGGCCCAGCGAGATCCTGAGCAAGCTCAGTACTGGCTCTCAATGTGCGGCCCCCAAATATTCAGTCACATTGCAAATAATGAATAATTCATACATTAGTAATTGAAATGGTCATGGTGATGCATAATTCAAGTGGAAAGTTGTTATTGTAAATGCGGAGGAAATGGATTCATTTCAGAGATTAAAAACATTTAAATTATTATTTTCCCTAGGTTTCAGGGTTGGAGCAGCCTCTATTTTTGCAGTTGTTTGATTGGAATTGGGGCTGGGCTGAATGACTTTGCCAATGTTGATTGAATAGGATAGTGCTTAACTATGGGGGTATTTCACCCAACAACAGGTACTGATTTGCTTTCTTCATTCTGAGAAATAAAGTTCACATAGACATTCTATTTGTTCCCTTTCTACAGCTGTGCTTGCTTCCTGCCCCAACTATGTTAGCAGATTTTTACAAAAGCAAACCATACAAAGAGATTCAACCATACAAGAACTATAAAGACAATAGCATAATGAACCCCCAGGGGTCCATGTTCCAATATTAATACTAACTATCAAGACATCCCCCTTTATCCCCACAGATTACTTTAAAGCAATCTCACATTAAAAAACCATTTCATCTGTTTCAATCAGTACATATTAGCATGATAGCAACTCTTCTTGACTTTTAGGAAGGAAGGTCTATATGGCCCATATTGTACTCAAGGTCCAGTAAAGACCCGTGGGTGATGTGTTTCAGGGCAGCTGTAGTTTCATGGGAGTGGAGGGCAAGTTGCAACCTGGCTTCACCCCCAGTGACATCACCTAGGAAACCAATCCCTTGAAGGAATGCCCTGAAGTGCCTCCACTCCCCAACCCCCGCCGGCAGAGGCCTGGCATCACGGGAATCTGCCTTGTCTGCTTATTGGTGGTAACATGACTCTCTTTCTCTTTGAGCCCATATCAAGTTTTTTAAGTCTCTCATACACACTGATGGTTGGGATGCCGAGGAGCTAGACTCTTTGCAAGCAAGCTTTCACTCATCTTTCATATTTTCAGTACAAAGCAGACAATTAACATTGTGGTTAGGATGATGAAAGTTTACTGGAGCCAAGAAAAGAGTGTCATTTTAAGATAGTGCCCCTGGACATAATACTTAGTCATGTACAGGAAAAGGCTGAAGAGTTGATCATTTCTAAATTCTTGTAATTCGGATAACATGGCAGAAAAAACCCCTCTGTAATTCTAATATTAAACTTTGTTCACAAGAGGTAAGCCTTACTTTCTGTAATATATCTATTCTTATATATATAATATATATCTCCATATATATATATGTGAAAAGCAATGGATACACTATTGTGTTTAGTTTCTGGTGGAGGGGAGTGCTTAGCCATTTCTGTTGAATCTGGAGTTCTCCACAGGGATTTTGAAATAAATCTATTTGAGAAGCAAAGGATTCTTTAAACCGAATGAACACCCCCTTCGTCCATCCATTCTTTCATTCATCCATCACTTTTGAGCTCTAATTACTTTGTGAACTTGTATAATTTGTAAATTTGGGTTTGAGTGCATACAACATTATCTAACTGGCCTTTTTTTTTTTTTTTCTCTCTCAGCAGTGGCCCTAAAGTACTCTCTTAGCAGAGTAACTAATATAAATCTCATGAGATAAAAGCACATCAGTATTCAGAAAACTCGAAGGCCTTCTGTTTGCTTTCGCTCTTACTGTCTTATATAGGCAGTGGTGAGTGAAAAGACATAGCCTGGTGTGAGGGACTAAAGGGTCAGAGATCTGCCTGTCTCCATCTATCTCTACTTTCTGGGTTGTTCCAGAGGAGGCTCCAACAAGAAAGTGTTTCCAGGGAAAGTGAGCAAATATCTATTTTTCTAAATTAGCATTTTATCCTAAGGAAGTACATGAATGTGAACATGTTAGTCACTCAGTTAGTCAGGCTCTTTGTGGCCCCATGAACTGTAGCCCACCAGGCTCTTCTGTCCACGGAATTCTCCAGGCAAGAATAGTGGAATGGGTTGTCATTCCCTCCTCTAGGGGATCTTCCCAAAGTAGGAATCAAACCCGGGTCTCTTGCACTGCAGGGAGGTTCTTTACTTCCAAACCACCATGAGATGGTAAGAAATTACAGGGCAGGGATCTGAGGCAGTGGGGACTGGATGCAGATCCATGGGCTGAAAAAGTCCACAGGTGTCAGGTAGGGTGCCTCTGCATGTGCGGACACAGGCTTGTGCACGAGCGTCAGCGTGCACACACACACACACACACACACACACACACACACACATAGGTGTCAGGTAGGGTGTCTCTGCATGCGCAGACACAGGCTTGTACCTGAGCGTCAGCGTGCACACACACACACACACACAGGTGTCAGGTAGGGTGCCTCTGCATGCGCAGACACAGGCTTGTGCACGAGCATCAGCGTGCACACACACAGCCGATGGCTGATAGGATCATATTCTTTGGAGTCACTGAAGAATGGAAGCAGATATGGGTCCTCACACCTCCCTTCACATCCTTCTTTTGGATTCACCCTCACCCACAGCCCTGCCATAACTGAAGGTGTTTCCTGGGTTCTCGTGTCAAGGGCAGACACGTGATTGACCAACAGCAGTTGCAAACTTGCATTTCTAGAACTAGGACATTCTTCCTGTGTCTCTGCCTGATCTAACTAAAATGACGCCTGCTCCTGGTGGCTGCTCTTCTGTGCTTTTGTCCAGGGCTTTTGGACTTTGCTTGCTTGACCAGCCCTCCAACAAAGACTCCCCCACTCCCCCAGTTCTGCCTTTGGAGGGCCTGAGGGGAGCAGCGTCAGCAGGACTTGAGTCCTTTTCACTTCAGCAGCCACCCTGGGCCGGGTGCCTGCTTATTTTCCTTGCTTATCTCCTTGAACTTCTAATGCTTTGATCTTGGCTTCTTAGCTGTTAATATTCTGCTTCTCAAATTCTGCTTGTTTGGGGAATGCTTGAAATGCTACGCTCTATTTTCTCCCAATTCTTAAACACTGGGACGACCTAACACCAACACATTCTTGTTCATTCACAGGCTCCCACAGAGAGAAAGTCCTCTTTTCGCTGACTGCCTGGTGACTGTAATGGTTGATAAAGTTGACCCCATGAGGGGTGATAAGGAAGGCCCTTCAGTTTAAAATTGTCCCCAGCTTTGGGACAAATAAAATTCCCATTCTTTCTCTTTTTTTAATATTTTTTTATTCATTTGTTTGTTTTTGGATGCCCTGGGTCTTCGTTGCTGCTCTCGGGCTTTCTCTCTTTGCAGCGAGCAGGGTCTACCCTTTGTTGCAGCCCACAGACTTCTCATCCTGGTGGCTTTTCTTGTTTCGGAGCACAGGGTCTAGGAGCTGCAGACTCAGTAGTTACGGCTCGTGGGCCCTAGAGCACTGGCTCAGTAGTTGCAGTGCCTGGGCTTTAGTTGCTCGGAGGCATGAGGAATCTTCCTGGACCAGGGGTCAGACACATGTCCCTTGCATTGGCAGGTGGACCCTTATCCACTGTACCACCAGGAAAGTCTCCCCATTGCTCCTCTAACAGAGTGATCGATCCATGAGAGGGGAGAAGTCCTAACAGAAGCACCCAGTCACCGTGTGGCCCGGCTGTTTGATCCTGCCCAAAACTGCAAGAAGATATTTATCTAGTCTTCTTCGCTGCCTGGTGTTCCCTGAGTCATGTCAAAAAAACTTTGGGCTACATTTGGCATCTGGCAAATTCTAAAAATTTCCCTGAGCCATTGAGTTCCACTTTTTCTTTTCATTAATAGATCCATATTCTTTCCCCTCCAAGTTTTCTGATGTACAATTTGGATTTCATGAGGGTAGATCTTTAAAACCTAGATGGATGTTGAAGGCCTAGAAACAACTCCTCCTGCTGTTACTTCTGATTTTTCAAGAGATTCGTGTCCCTGTTGTTTCCTTTTACAAATAATTACAAATTCTCCATTTCTGTAATGTAGCATGTACACACCTGAAAGCAGAGAGAGGGTCTATTTGCTATTTTCTGTTTGGCTTTAACATGCCTAGCACATTGAGGTTATAAATATACTTTAACTGAAAAATACTAGATAAAAAAAAAAATCTTAATAGAAATCATAGGCACTTGACCAAGACACAAATTCCAGAAAGAGACAATTAATCCCAACATCCTGTATCTAAATAGAAATGAAAAATGGCCCAAGAGCCTTGTACGCTATCAGTTACCCTTGACACATCCTAAAACAGCATGTATGTAGGGGAGGATACCTTAATTCTTTTGTCAGTTCTTTTACCTTTCAAGAGTCTGCTCAACTCCTCCATAAAGGTTTGTAGGGCAGCATTAATCTGTGTATCAACCTGTCTATGATTTAAAAAGGCAAAGCAAAGAATCCTCTTCCCTTGCCATTTGACGGACTAGTTGCTTCCTGTTGCTCTTTTGTTCTTTGAGATATTCACGTTTGCCCTCCCTTCTGTGGCACCGTGGCCTGGCACACTCCCCTGTACAGGCACTGGGCCAGCAGGACGAATGTTCCCTTCATTTAATCTGAGTGAGAAACCCAGTAAGTGGTGCTGCAAGTTACACTAAACCAAGGATTACCAGGAGCAGAAGGAAAACGGGATCCATCATTTCAGAGTTCAGCCCGGGAACCACTGACGCACATGTCAGCATTTGACAGTACAGATAGGAAGATTGATGGGGAAAAATCCATGTGATTTGACCTGATCCAGAAAGGAGTTTTTGGAGTTTCAGAGTGCAACACGAATGCATGTTTGCTAAAAATAGAGCATCTCTTCCAAAAGGGGAGACTTTGGTTATCTTCCAAGATGATTGGGTCACCATATTGTAAGATAATACTTAAATGCAATTAGCTCCTTGTAGTATGCAAAGTGAGTGCCAGAAATACATGACTACATCTCATTCATTATCACCTTTCCCAGCTCATGGGCCGCTATAACCATCATTTTCTTCCAAGGTCAGCTGTGGTTCCCCCACGGAGGACTGTCTAGGTATATTTAACTTTGGGGATGGGTCCAACATGCCACTTTAAAAGATGATCGTATTGTTTTTCCTGCTCCTCATTTCTGAAAAGGCGAGGCTTTGGCTAGTGGGCACTCGACATATCTGGCTGCAAGTAGGTTACTAAGAGCCAGGAAATGTGGTGCCTAATTTCAGCATTCACTTAAGTAAAATTATTTATGACAGTCCCTCCAGTTTTTTTTTTCTTTTCCTAATGGGGAAGATGTGTAGTCACAGTCAGATTGAAGGCATATTTGCATCCAGTCTCAGCTACTGATGCCTTTAAAGTATGGGCTGGAAGGTTTAAACTAGGTATGGTATATAAGAAATTGAATGAAGTGTTAAAAAAAAAAAAGAAGGCGTTCATCTAAAACATCACTAAATCAAATTCTCAGATAATCACAGAGTATAACTTTTTCTTTTTCTTTTAACCTAAGCAGCTGAAACAACAAAAGAACTCTCGAGAACAACAGAGTCAATCAGTCCAAAGCAGGCATTTGGTCACCGAAGCCACAGAAAACCTGGATGATGGAGATTTGAGTTGAGAGAATTGTCATTTATAACCATCTAAGTTTGCACTGGAGGAGAAGGGGACAACAGAGGATGAGATGGTTGGATGGCATCACCGAATCAATATACGTGAGTCTGAGCAAGCTCTGAGAGACAGTGAAGGACAGGGAAGCCTGGTGTGCTGCAGTCCATGGGGTCGCAAAGTCAGACATGACTGAACAACCAAACGACCACAAAGTTTGCATTACAAATTGAAAGCGTTTTCCAGTGGGTTGGGATGGGGCACAGAATCTGGACCATTCTTTGTGAAATGGCAGGACAATGAACAGCAAGCAACACAGGCTCAAAATTGGAAACTAATGAGGGTTCTAGAATGATTACGTATCAGAGTTGGATGAGTCCTAGAGATGAGCTGTTTTAATTTCTATCCAGTTGCGCCGATTCTGCAAGCCAAAACAAAGGAAAGGAGGTGCAGGAAGAGATCATCTGAGTTGTTGTCCTCATTGATAGATCAGAAAGTTCTGAGAATCCAACGTCACAGGAAGAACACAGAATAGCTCTATTGTTTGCACTAAGACAGAGCCAATGAAGTTCCACATCTTAATCCCAAAGCTTTTGGTGATGAAATGTTCCTTTTGACATTAGTAAGATAGTTTTTTGAGTTTATAATTCATTGCATGATCGTTGTTACTCTGCAAAGAAGAAAAATTGTTCTTTTTAGACTTGATCTTGGTTCAGAAAATGAGATAGATGGAGCATATAATGAATAGAAGGAAGGTAGTGGTTACCATCTAACAGGAAGATGAATTTATAATACTGTTGATTTTCCTGTTAACTTTGCTTACTAATCAGTAATTCCTAACAGATGGGATATAGATTACTTAGGAAAAATGATTCCAGCAAAATAGCTTTTCTAACTGTACAGAATCGGAGATGTATGTGTGTATGTGTGTGTGTGAGAGAGAGAGAGAAAGAGAGAGAGAGGCAGTATTATACAGCTGCCTGTGTGGCTGGGCATCAGCAAGAAAAGTACGAATAATACTTTCAATCATCCATGAGTTCCTTATTCTCAAAGGGAGTAATTGTTACATATATTCGTGTGGTCAAGAAGGGATGAGTAATGTTCCCAAGTTTGGTAGTGGAAGTGGAAATCAGAAGTTGGAATCCTAGCATTTCTGAACATCAGACTTGGACTCAACTAATCAGGAAATCATTTTTGCTTTTATTCCAGGATTGATTACTCAGCAGAACCTATTCTGTGTGTGTTAGTCACTCAATCATGTCTGACTCTTTGCGATGCCATGTATTACACAGTTCATGGAATTCTCCAGGCAAGAATACTGGAGTGGGTTGCCATTTCCTTCTCCAGAACCTATTCTACCTAAACTTTATAAAGAAATGTTTTACTCCCTCCTTCCTAGAATAAATAGACTTTTACTCAGTTGGTTGCTGCTGCTGCTGCTGCTAAGTCACTTCAGTCGTGCCCGATTCTGTGTGACCCCATAGACGGCAGCCTACCAGGCTCCCCTATCCCTGGGATTCTCCAGGCAAGAATACTGGAGTGGGTTGCCATTTCCTTCTCCAATGCATGAAAGAGAAAAGTGAAAGTGAAGTCGCTCAGTCTGTCCGACTGTTAGCGACGCCATGGACTGCAGCCCACCAGGCTCCTCCGTCCATTGGATTTTCCAGGCAAGAGTACTGGGGTGGGGTGCCATTGCCTTCCCCGACTCAGTTGGTTAAATGCTGCAATTAGAGAGTATATTAATTGTTTCATTATCGGGGGGTGGGGTTGGGGAGTGGCAGGGACAGACAGCATCTGGCCTCTGAGGGTTCTCCCTAGGTTCAGGGTGGATGTGGTTCTTTCTCCAAGTGTGATCTATGGATCCCCGGGGATCCCCAAGCCCTTTATAGGAGATTTGTGAGGTCAACGCACTGAGAATTTGTTCACCCTTTTCACTGGTTGGCTTTGGCACTGATGATGCAATAACAATGGTGGGTAAAGCTGCCGAAGCCCAGAGTCAAGCTGGTGATATCAACCTGTCCCAGCAGCTCACTGCAAATGTCACTGTCCTGTGCTTGCTTGTGAAGTATGTTAATTCCACTTAAGAGTGCCCTTATAAGCAGTTAAAAGTACTAATTGCATTCATCTTGATTCTCAGTTACAGGTTTTTAAAAACATATTTTGACAAATGGGAAGTACACATAAAGCACTTTGCTGTGTAGCTTTGCAGCATATATATTACCATATGCAAAACAGGTAGCTAGGGAGAATTTGCCGTATGACGCAGGGAGCTCAGCCCAGTGCTCTGTGACAACCTGGGGGGGTGAAATGGAGTGGTGGAAGGGAGGTTCAAAAGGGAGGAGACGTATGTATACCTATGACTGATTCATGTTGCTATATGGCAGAAACCAATACAACATTGGAAAGCAATTATCCTCCAATTAAAAATTTAAAACAGCATTTTGCTGCATACAAAAGTGCCATCACTGTGGTACTTGCTCTTGAGGCCTGAGCTTCACCAGTTGCTTTTTTCATGGGATACTGCTTTTTCTTGGAAGAATGATTGACCGCAAACCATGGTTGCTCTGACTTGCATATATGGCAGATGTATTATTTTTTTTTCCTTTGCCGTACCATGTGGCTTATGGGATCTTAGTTCACTGACCAGGGATTGAACCTGGGCCCTTGGCAGTGGACATACATACTCCCAACCACTGGACCACCAGGAAATACCCTGGCAGATGTAATCTTGAAAATGAATTAAGCAAACTGTCATTTCAAGGAAAATAACCCATAGTAATTGTTGCTAATGATAAAATCCAAGTTTTTAAGTGAAGATTAGATGTTTAAAATACCTGTGCTTTCCACTGTGGGTTTGATAATTTCCCCAAACTCTGGTATTTTTCTAACAAATTTGTTGTTATACTGACCTTACAATTTTAAAAAGGATATTATATAATAATGGAAGACTCAAATAACTCGCTGAGTTTCCAAGTGATCCATGCAGGATATTACAAAATCACATATGGGTTCATAGGGAAATACACTCCAATAACAGAGTGAGAAAATTTTCACTGATAATGGATTCAGATTCCATGTGCAGCTAACCTTTTGAAGAGAAACTCCCACTTGGCGAGTTTTGGTATGGCATCAAAGAGGAATATCCATGGTTATCTGAAAAGATTATGAAAATAGTCCTCCCTTTTTCAAACACACATCTGTATAGAGCTGAATTTGTTTCAATGAAAACAATATATCACAACAATGTAGAAAATATAAGAACCTAGACAGTCATTAAAGAGATTTGTAAAAATATACATCTCACACTAATTTCTTCAGATCATGGTAACTTTTCATGAAAATGTTGCTTATATAAATACACAATGGTGTTATTATTTTTAAATGAATCAATCAATAGCTTAAAATTGTCCCAGCTGAAGATTCTAAAATGGTGAAGTATCAGTAGATATAACCTACATAAGATTTCCCAGCGGCACTAGTGGTGAACTCACCTGCCAATGCAGGAGAGGTCAGAGGCGTGAGTTCCGGCCCTGGTTCTGGAAGATCCCCTGGAGGAGGGCATGGCAACCCACTCCAGTATTCTTGCCTGGAGAATCCCATGTAAGTATCAGTAGATATAACCTACATAAGATTTCCCAGCGGCACTAGTGGTGAACTCACCTGCCAATGCAGGAGAGGTCAGAGGCGTGAGTTCCGGCCCTGGTTCTGGAAGATCCCCTGGAGGAGGGCATGGCAACCCACTCCAGTATTCTTGCCTGGAGAATCCCATGAACAGAGGAGCCTGGTGGGCTTTGGTCCTTAAGGTCGCACAGAATTGGACACTACTGAAGTGACTCAGCACACACGGAACCCACATCAACAAAAACTCTTTGAGATCCTCAGTAATTTTTAAAAGGGAAAAAGAGTCCTGAGATTAAAAAAAAATTTTTTTTATAAGTGCTCTTATACAGGTTACAGTAATGTCCATTAGAAATATACTGGGAAACTATCCAAAGTCATGGAAGAACTGAGGGCCCAGGAGATGGGGAAGAGTTTCTTTGAAGCAAGGGTGAACTGTTTCTAGGATAGCATGTAAAAGCCTGAGGTTTCATGAGTGATTCAGGTTGCTGATTGGAAATAAAGGTAACATAAAAGTAGCAGAAACAAGCTGCCCTTCCCTTAATTAATCCTAAAACCTTTTTTAGCTCTTCATTTAAAAAAAGAATTGCAATTAAAAAAGCAGGTTTTAAATGAACAGAAACTTGGTTGGAATCTCAGCAGGGCCACTTCACCAGCTGGGTAATTTGAGCAGATCTTAGTGTTTACCTTATCTGTAAAATGGGAGAGAAGCATCAAAAGTTACCGGGTCTAAAGTGTGGCACTCCATTCTTATGTGCCCGACTCAGTGCCTTGCACATGGTAAGTGCTTAATAGATGTTAGCAAAACACACACACACATACACACACAGTCACACAGATAGAGAGGCCAGAATATGAAACATCTAGGAAAACAAGAGTTAATTTCGGAAATAGATCTGGCACAACTATGGCAAATGGTGGCCCTTCCTCATCTAGACAGAGATTTTTCTAACTATGAAGCTTCTGGACTCTCTGGGCTTGAGTTCCAAAACACGGGTCAGTGGGCCCTTTTATCCATCTGACCATCACCGACAGCCCCCTCCTCCCCAAACCCTCCCCAGAGACTATTGTAGTGAGTAACTGAGCAAGTGACAATAAAAGAAAGTTTATAGAGAAAAGATGAGTGAACAAAAAGAGAGTTCACGAGTTCCCTGGACACAGCTCTTGCTTTCCCAAATCTGGTTTATGCTGGCAGTATACCAGCGGTCTCTTTTCTTTGCAGTCAGGGATTTTAATGACATTTTACAAAGTCTGAGAGTTCCCTTCTGTGCTCATTAGCAAATTTCCCAGGCCTCACCACTGAAGCTCAGCTGACCGAGGACTCAAGATCACAGAAGACTCTTTTTCCAGAATCATTGGCTGTTCCTGTATTCTTGGTTGGCTTGCTCCAGAGAAGCAAGCTCAGTCTCAGGTCCTCCTGGCCCAGGAGAGTGGGGTGAAGGGGCGTGTCCTGGAGGCAGGAAGGTGGGATTCGCTCTTCACCAGCTGTGTGACCCCTGATGAGTTGGTTTCTCTGAGCCTCAGACTTCTCATCCGTAAGACAACGAAAGCAGGGTCTTTTTATCTTTATTTTTTACCTTGCCAGCTCAGAGCCCTTGCTTCTCAGGGGAAAGCCCCTTCTGGGAGCTAGGGCCTGTTTTAGCCTCTTTGGCTGAGAGCACCAGAGACCCAGCTTGAACTGCTGTGTGCATGGGATTTGAATGTTGTCACTCTCCCTCTCTTTAAATGTCCTTCTAAACCTTGATTCCAAATTAATCTTTCTTTCCTGCATAAACGTTTTAATAAATCTTTTTCTCCTGAATGAGCATTAATCTTTTTTCCTGAAAAAGTATAAAACATGTGCAATGTTCTTTTGGCATTCTGCAAGAAGTGGTCTGTGTGGCCAAGAACCAATTTATTCAAGTACCAAATTTACTACAAAGAATTTTTTGGGGTCATATGTGAAATAGGAGCCCTTGAGAACTAACGATAAGCCTTCTGTTCTTCCAGGTGGGTTCGGCTAGTTTGTTTATTAGGATTAGGCTCACAGCTGAATGCAGACGATTCCAAATAGGGATCTGGGAATGCTACTGGGTTAGGATGTAAGTCTGCAGTGACAGGGATGCGGGCTGCTCTTTCGGTGGCCCTGTGCTGAGTGGCCTCCATTCTCAAGGTCACGTCATGGTGTAAGGCCATCCTTCCAGCTGGGGCTTTGGCCCTCACGTCACATTCTTAGGGATCAAGAGGGAGGGGAGGGAAGGCCTATAAGGGTTCTTTCTAGAAATTGTATAAAGCAGCAGTCCCCAACCTTTTTGGCAACAGGGACTGGTTTCATGGAAGATAGTTTTTCCACAGACGGGTTGGGGGATGGTTTCAGGATGATTCAAGTGCATGACATTTATCATCCACTTTATTTCTGTTATTATTACATCAGCTCCACCTCAGACCACTAGGCATTAGATCCCAGAATCTGGGGACCCGTGGCTTAAAACACTTCACATTACACTCCATTGAGCAGGGCTTAGCCACGTGGCTCCATCTGGTAGAAGAGAGTGTGGAAAATGCAGTTTTTATTCCAGGCAATCATGTGCAGGCTAAACATGGATTCTATTACTCTAGGAGAAGAAGACAAGGAGCAGCTTCCACCACCTATAGTTTTTTACGTTAATCTCATCATGCAGGGAGTGGAGCCATGGGCTAAACTTTGGTGTACTGTCAAGGGCCAGATAGCAAATATTTTAGGCTCTGCAGCCATACTGTCTCTGCTGCAATTACTCCATTCTGCTACTGTAGTGAACGTACACGGACAAGATGTAAGTGTGTGTGGTTGGATTTGGCATTAGTTTCTTTCTCCCTGGGTTAAATAAGCAGTGATACTAATACTAAAAATAATATTTATTATCCATTTACTGTGTATGTGTTGGGCTCTGTGCTGAGCACCTCGCAGGCATTTTCTTAACTATTCTTGCAAAAACTCTATGAAATAGGTCTCATCGTCATCATCATCAGTTTTATCTATGAGGAAACCGAGGCTCAGAGCAATTAAGTGATTTTCTCAAGGTCACACAGCTGCTAAGTGACAGATGGGCTTTGGTTGGGGTCATTGACTTTGCAGCCCACTCTTCTTTGCTCCCCCGAGAAGGCTGGACCAAGGGGCAACCAGAACCATGCAACCAGGGATTTGCGCCAAGGCAATGAATTTAGAGGGCACAAAAGACTTAGATAATGAGTTTAAAAGCTTAGCACATCGTTAGCAAGCATAGTTAAAATGGGAAGAAGCTTTTGCATAGAGATGGTTGGTAAGGAAACCCGTTGTGAGCCACATCACGAATTACATTGTTGGTTTAAGAGCTGCTTTAAGTGTTCTCCTGGGCACCCTACTTTCTCTGGATCAGGATAACTTGCTTATAGACATCGCTGGGGTTCTTGGTGGGAGGGCCTTCTTGCACAGAAGTGTGTGAGTCAGTTGGGAAGGCCATATGCTACCGCGTGACAGTGAGGGGTATGCGGCCCTGTGGGGCTGTGCAGTGCACTTTTGCATCACTGTCTGAGGTGGTCCCAGGGTTAGGTGAGGGCAGAAAGAGAGCTAAGAAAAGCTTGGTTGAGTCAGAGAAATAAAACGGAAACGTCCGCCCATGTCACTGGAAGTCAGAGCCCAGGTGAGGCTTCTTTCAAATATTTCGGTGGGAGGAGAGACAAAGGAGACAGTGCTCGCTTTGGTGGAAATGCTTGAACCCAGCAGAGAGCCTTTTATCTCTAGAGGAACCGGCAAGTCACTTTCCAACATCTAGTGGCTTTGTGTGATGTGTAAACAGATTTCCCTGGAACGATGTTTTCTCCCGGGAGATCTGCTCATCTCAGCAAAGCCCGGGCCTCCTCTGCTAGAGCGATGCTCAGCTGTTTCAGGGCCAGAACTCCTTTCCAGTTCCTTTATGAATCCTGGAGAGCCACCTGAGTTCTCAAATCAGGGATAATTTATTAGGAAATCCTGTCATTTGTGACAACATGAATTGACCTTAAGGGCGTTATGCTAAGTGAAAGAAGTCACACAGATAAAAGACAAATAACTACGATCTCACTCACAGGTTGAATCTAAAAACTGAACTCAGAGAACAGATCGGAGGTTGCCAGAGACTGGGGTGTGGGCTGTGGGTGGGTGGCAGAAAGGGGTGAAGAAAGTCAAAAGGTACCAGCTTCCAGTTATAAGATAAATGAGTCCTAGGGACGTGACGTACAGTGTGATGGCTATAGTTAATAATATCATTGTTCTTTTAGTAGCTCAGTCGTGTCTGACTCTTTGCAACCCTGTGGACTGTAGCCCGCCAGGCTCCCCTGTCCATGGGATTTCCCAGGCAAGAATACTGGAGTGGGTTGCCATTTCCTCTTCCAGGGGATCTTCCTGACCCAGTGATCAAACCGGAGTCTCCTGCATTGGCAGGTGGATTCTTTACCAGTGAGCCACAAGGGAAGCCCCCATAGTTAATCATACTACATTGTATATTTGAAACTTGATAAGAGGGTAGATCTTAAAAGTTTTAACCACTAGAAAAAATGTAAAACTATGGGAGGTGATGGCTGTTAACTAAACTTATTGTGGTGATCAATTCACAGCTTATGATGCATATTAAATCATTACTTTGTACACCTTAAATTGATACAATGTTATATGCTGATTATATCTCAATAAGATTGGAAAAAATACAATAGAGAAAAAGGGGGAAGCTTATTATTGATGTAATATCAATACTCTGAACAATATATATATGATTTTCAGATTGCTTGTATATGCCATATCTCATTTAATCTTCATAAACACTCTAAAGGGAAGGGTTAAGCAGAATAAAACTAATGCACATTGACCTTGGATGTTATTGGTGTGATTGTCTGGGTACTTTGACATGAACTCAGTCTTCCTAGGAAGCAGGTATTATCGTGGGCCCATTTTACAGAGGGAGAAGCAGAGTCAGAGGAGGTAATTTCCTTGACAACTCTCAACACAGATTCTATACAGCTGGAACTTGAATTCAGTCTTCTAAAATCAGTTTCACTGCCCCTCTTAGTACTTTTCAACTGTGGGGCCCTTCAGAGTGTATACAGTGTGTGCTGTATTCTGAAGACAACAGATTCTACCCAAACACCAGGGGTACTAGTCAAAATAACAGAAAAGCAGTGGTATTTCTTGAAAGGAATAAACCGGTGGAAGAAAACCAAGGGCCTCATAAGGGGTAAAAATCAGGCCTGGACATATGATGGGCATCTAATGTGGCGGAGGTCTAGTCGCTAACTTGTGTCCAACTCTTTCAAAAACTCTATGAAATAGGTCTCATCGTCATCATCATCAGTTTTATCTATGAGGAAACCGAGGCTCAGAGCAATTAAGTGATTTTCTCAAGGTCACACAGCTGCTAAGTGACAGATGGGCTTTGGTTGGGGTCATTGACTTTGCAGCCCACTCTTCTTTGCTCCCCCGAGAAGGCTGGACCACGGGGCAACCAGAACCATGCAACCAGGGATTTGCGCCAAGGCAATGAATTTAGAGGGCACAAAAGACTTAGATAATGAGTTTAAAAGCTTAGCACATCGTTAGCAAGCATAGTTAAAATGGGAAGAAGCTTTTGCATAGAGATGGTTGGTAAGGAAACCCGTTGTGAGCCACATCACGAATTACATTGTTGGTTTAAGAGCTGCTTTAAGTGTTCTCCTGGGCACCCTACTTTCTCTGGATCAGGATAACTTGCTTATAGACATCGCTGGGGTTCTTGGTGGGAGGGCCTTCTTGCACAGAAGTGTGTGAGTCAGTTGGGAAGGCCATATGCTACCGCGTGACAGTGAGGGGTATGCGGCCCTGTGGGGCTGTGCAGTGCACTTTTGCATCACTGTCTGAGGTGGTCCCAGGGTTAGGTGAGGGCAGAAAGAGAGCTAAGAAAAGCTTGGTTGAGTCAGAGAAATAAAACGGAAACGTCCGCCCATGTCACTGGAAGTCAGAGCCCAGGTGAGGCTTCTTTCAAATATTTCGGTGGGAGGAGAGACAAAGGAGACAGTGCTCGCTTTGGGGGAAATGCTTGAACCCAGCAGAGAGCCTTTTATCTCTAGAGGAACCGGCAAGTCACTTTCCAACATCTAGTGGCTTTGTGTGATGTGTAAACAGATTTCCCTGGAACGATGTTTTCTCCCGGGAGATCTGCTCATCTCAGCAAAGCCCGGGCCTCCTCTGCTAGAGCGATGCTCAGCTGTTTCAGGGCCAGAACTCCTTTCCAGTTCCTTTATGAATCCTGGAGAGCCACCTGAGTTCTCAAATCAGGGATAATTTATTAGGAAATCCTGTCATTTGTGACAACATGAATTGACCTTAAGGGCGTTATGCTAAGTGAAAGAAGTCACACAGATAAAAGACAAATAACTACGATCTCACTCACAGGTTGAATCTAAAAACTGAACTCAGAGAACAGATCGGAGGTTGCCAGAGACTGGAGTGTGGGCTGTGGGTGGGTGGCAGAAAGGGGTGAAGAAAGTCAAAAGGTACCAACTTCCAGTTATAAGATAAATGAGTCCTGGGGACGTGACGTACAGTGTGATGGCTATAGTTAATAATATCATTGTTCTTTTAGTAGCTCAGTCGTGTCTGACTCTTTGCAACCCTGTGGACTGTAGCCCGCCAGGCTCCCCTGTCCATGGGATTTCCCAGGCAAGAATACTGGAGTGGGTTGCCATTTCCTCTTCCAGGGGATCTTCCTGACCCAGTGATCAAACCGGAGTCTCCTGCATTGGCAGGTGGATTCTTTACCAGTGAGCCACAAGGGAAGTCCCCATAGTTAATCATACTACATTGTATATTTGAAACTTGATAAGAGGGTAGATCTTAAAAGTTTTAACCACTAGAAAAAATGTAAAACTATGGGAGGTGATGGCTCTTAACTAAACTTATTGTGGTGATCAATTCACAGCTTATGATGCATATTAAATCATTACTTTGTACACCTTAAATTGATACAATGTTATATGCTGATTATATCTCAATAAGATTGGAAAAAATACAATAGAGAAAAAGGGGGAAGCTTATTATTGATGTAATATCAATACTCTGAACAATATATATATGATTTTCAGATTGCTTGTATATGCCATATCTCATTTAATCTTCATAAACACTCTAAAGGGAAGGGTTAAGCAGAATAAAACTAATGCACATTGACCTTGGATGTTATTGGTGTGATTGTCTGGGTACTTTGACATGAACTCAGTCTTCCTAGGAAGCAGGTATTATCGTGGGCCCATTTTACAGAGGGAGAAGCAGAGTCAGAGGAGGTAATTTCCTTGACAACTCTCAACACAGATTCTATACAGCTGGAACTTGAATTCAGTCTTCTAAAATCAGTTTCACTGCCCCTCTTAGTACTTTTCAACTGTGGGGCCCTTCAGAGTGTATACAGTGTGTGCTGTATTCTGAAGACAACAGATTCTACCCAAACACCAGGGGTACTAGTCAAAATAACAGAAAAGCAGTGGTATTTCTTGAAAGGAATAAACCGGTGGAAGAAAACCAAGGGCCTCATAAGGGGTACAAATCAGGCCTGGACATATGATGGGCATCTAACGTGGCGGAGGTCTAGTCGCTAACTTGTGTCCAACTCTTGTAATCCCATGGACTGTAGGCTACCAGGCTCCTCTGTCCATGTGATTTCCCAGGAGAGAATACTGGAGTGGGTAGCCATTTCCTTCTCCAGGGGATCTCCCCAGCCCAGGGACTGAACCCAGGTCTCCTGCCTTGCAAGCAGCTTCTTTACCTACTAAGCCACCAAACCCTTCTTTATTAATATAGACCCATGGGGCTTCCCAGGTGGCGCAGTTGTAAAGAATCTGCCTGCTGATGCAAGAAAAACAGGAGATGTGGGTTTGATTTCTGGGTCAGGAAGATCCCCTGGAGTCAGATACTGCAACCTGCTCCAGTATTCTTGCCTGGAAAATTCCCTGGACAGAGGAACCTGGCAGGCTATAGTCCATGGGGTCACAAAGAGTCAGCAAGTTAATATAGACCTGGTAAGCTACAGTCCATGGGGTCGCCAAGAGTTGGACACGACTGAGCAACTTCACTTTCACTTTTCCCTTTCATGCATTGGAGAAGGAAATGGCAACCCACTCCAGTGTTCTTGCCTGGAGAAACTCAGGGATGAGGGAGCCTGGTGCGCTGCCGTCTATGGGGTCACACAGAGTCGGACACGACTGAAGCGACTTAGCAGCAGCAGCAGCAGTACTCAAGATGGAGCAATGAACAGGGACATTTGTTGATTTATTCATTCATGCCTCTGGCAGACAACTGTTTAGAGCAAGCCTCTGTCAGGATGCTGGGAATAAGAATAAGAAGGCTGATATTAAGTCAGTGCATTGAGATCCATGTCCTTTCTGAGGTGTTGTAGTCTATGCTCCACCTGTTTTAAATAATTTGAATAGTACCAGTGAATACATAAATAATTTCTTGCCCTTGTGAAACTTATATTTTCATGAGAAGGGAGAGTCAGTGGGGCAAAGAAAATCAACCAATAAAGAAGTCACACAGCAGAGAGTGCCACAAAGCAAATAAAACAGGGTGATGCCATGGGGTGACACCTTTCCTGATTTTTGTCTTGTACTTAGATTACTGTATTAAGATATTTAATCTTTGATTGCATGAACGTCAATAGAAATGAAATGCAAACTTGGATAAAAGGCAGCAGAAGCAACAACAAACCGGGATGGTGCAGTGGAGGT
This sequence comes from Oreotragus oreotragus, assembly GCA_006410675.1. Taxonomy (NCBI): domain Eukaryota; kingdom Metazoa; phylum Chordata; class Mammalia; order Artiodactyla; family Bovidae; genus Oreotragus; species Oreotragus oreotragus. The sequence continues at coordinate 501,058 of SJYX01006760.1, read as the reverse complement.
TACTTTAGACACGGTGATTGGGAAAGGCATTTCTGAAAAACGGGGACCTGGTGTCAGGGAGGAGCCAGGCTCTGAGAGAAGGACTGGGATGAGGCTGGTATGCTTGGGGAATGAAAAGAAGCCCAGTGTGGTGGGAGAAGAGGAGAAGGGAATGCCAACCCACTCTAGTATTCTTGCCTGGAGAATCACATGGACAGAGGAGCTTGGCGGGCGAGAGTCCACGGGGTCACACAAAGCTGGACATGACTGAGCAACTAACGCGTGGCTGGAGCACAGGGGTGAGGGGGAGGCAAGGGTGCACAGGAGGTTGGAAGGGGGGACATGGCTGATTCACATGGGGCTGTGAAAGGGTTTGAATTTCACTGTGAATTTCAAGGAAGCCATTGGAGGGTTTTAAACAGGTGAGTGACATGATCTGAAAACAGGGGAGTGACATGGTCTGATTGATGTTGTTAAAAGTTCATGCTGGTTGCACTGTGGAGAATGAATTCTGAGTGGGCAAGACTGGATACAGGACGCTTGCTGAGTAGTGTTTACAGTAATCTGGAGCTTAGTGACATGGAAGAAACTGGATTGCTTGGGCACATATTTGACGTATGGAGTTGACAGATCACTTCGATGTGTTGGAAAGGGAGAGGAATCCTGTCTACCTCCTAGGTTTTTGGCCTGAGCAAAGGACATAGAGAAGACTGGGAAAAAGCAGGTCTTACATGAAATTCTGTTTTGGACAGGTTAAGACTGAGATGCCTGTTGGGCATGTAAGTCAACATGTTTTTATGTGCAAGGCCCATGGTATGCAGGGTGAGCTACACACATGTTGTTGTTCTGGCACTAAGTCATGTCTGATTCTTTGGATCCCATGGGCTGCAGCATGCCAGGCTTCCCCGTTTTCCACTATCTCCCAGAATTTGCTCAAGTTCATGTCTGTTGAGTCGGTGATTCGATACAACCATCTCATCCTCTGTTGCCCTCTTCTCCTTTTGCCATCAATCTTTTCTCACATCAGGGTTCTTTTCCAATGAGTCAGCTCTTCGCATCAGGTGGTTAAAGTACTGGAGCTTCAGCTTCAGCATCAGTTCCTCCAATAACCATTCAGGGTTGATTTCCCCTCAGATTGACTGATTTGATCTCCTTGCAGTCCGAGGTCCAACCGTCACATAGCACACAGAATACCACAGTCAGAAGATGAGGAAAAGGAGTGAACATCAAGGTGATTACTGATATTGGGAGCTAAGACTTGTGCAGGAGAGGAGTGGGAGACATAAAGGGGAGGAAGGCAGGAGTCAGCTCACAGAAGGCCCTGGAAGCAGACAATGGGAAGTCTCGAAGAGATTTGGAAGGAAAGTGATGTGACCACACCGAATTTTTCAAAGATAACTCTGAAAGCATCATGCATGGGAGACAAGAGGGGAGTGAGACTGGATTCAGGGTGAACAATGAAGATTTATTTGCAGCAGTCCAGGTGGAGAGATAATGAAAGCTGAAGCTCAGCCAGCGACTCTCTAGAAGAAGAGGAGGAGGCAGATTTAAAAGATTTTCAGAAGGTAGATTTGACTATACGTGGGGAACTTTTGGCTGTGAGAGTGAGGAGTCCTCCCTGAATTAGTTGTTTAGCCTGGGGGCCTGGGTAGATGTCAGAACCGTTAAATGGGATCCAGACTATAGATCCTCGACAGCGGGGTAGATCTGATCTGATCCTTTGTTTCCAGGGCCAACCTCAGGGACCCTTTTCATTCTGAGGAGCTGATTTAATTTGGCTTTTCCAGGATGCTCTTCCTTACTAAGGAAGTCTTGTTGAATGGATTACAGAGAGGCAAAGGGAGAATCTGGGGGAACGTCAACATTTTAGTGAAAGTAAAAGTTGCTCAGTTGTGTCTGACTCTGCGATCCCATGAACTATTCAGTTCATGGAATTCTCCAGGCCAGAATATTGGAGTGGGTAGCCATTCCCTTCTCCAGGGGATCTTCCCAACCCAGGGGTCAAACCCAGGTCTCCCGCATTGCAGGTAATTCTTTACCAGGTGAGCCCCCCAGGGAACATTTTAGAGGTAGACATTAAGGAGGCTTGGTGAAAAGTGAGAGTGAAGTCGCTCAGTCGTGCCCGACTCTTAGCGACCCCATGGACTGCAGCCTACCAGGCTCCTCCATCCATGGGATTTTCCAGGCAAGAGTACTGGAGTGGGTTCCCATTGCCTTCTCCGAAGGAGCCTTGGTAGGTGGCAGGAAAACCAGAAATCAGAGGATCCAGAAAACCAGCAGAATAGAAAGTAAAGGAACTGGGACTTCCCTGGTGGTCTAGTGGTTGAGAATCTGCCTTGCACTTAAGAGGACTCAGCTTCGATCTCTGGTTGGGGAATTAAGATCCCATGTGCCACAGAGCAAGTAAGTCTGCACACAGCAACTACTGAGCCCTCGCTGCAACACTGCAGTGGAAGCTTTTGCATGATGCAACAAAGCTCCCATGTGCCGCAACTGAGGCTTGATGCAGCCAAACAAATAAATGTTACAAAAAAAAAAAAGAAACTGAAGAAATGGTCAAAGGCAGTACTGGATGCCAAGGTAAGGCCAAAGGAGATGAGGCCTTACAAGTGTCCACTGGATCAGGGCTTTGGCAGTAGCATCAGCCAGAGGTGGTGGCGAAGGTGTGAATGTCAGGTGGTAGTGGGTAGAGGGACAAATGCTTCGGATGGGGTTGATCCCAGTGGGTGGAGGCAGGCTTCCCTGGAGACTCAGTGGTAAAGAATCTGCCTGCAATGCAGGAGACTTGGGTTCGATCCCTGGGTTGGGAAGATCCACTGGAGAAGGGAATGGTAACCCACTCCAGCATTCTTGCCTGGAAAATCCCATGGACCGAGGCGCCTGGCAAGCTACAGTTCATGGGGTCACAAAGAGTCAGACATGATTGAATGCACACAATGCAGTTGGGGAAATCTAGGCTGACGAGGGGGTAACCAGACACACTGTGATGCTTTTGAAAATGAAAAAAGGTGAAGAGTGGCGGGACAAATACTTAGGATGGGGCTAGGGAGTGGAAAATACCCAGCTGGAAATCTGCAGGCAGGGTGGACCGAGGATTGAGAGATTTCTCCCCCACGTTGCTGTTTTCTCCGTGAATCGGAAACAGGCAAATAATGTCTTGAAGCTAAGGGCAGTGACGTGGAAGACGAAGATCAGGGGCCAATTTGAGAGACAGGCAATTTAAAAAAGTCAGCTTTGAGGAAACAGAAGACTATATGATTCATTTCAATTTTATCCTGACCCTTAGATTTGTCCTTCAAGGAAAAACCTCTCTGCCCAAGAGACTCAGCTGGAACTCTAGTTAACCGAGTCATGAACTCTCCTACCCCGGGTCATGGAACGAGTCTCTGTCAGAACTCAGAACTGATCCTGTGAGGGTAGCCTTGGCCCTGGCCGTTCAGCCGCTTCTATCAGACTTCAGTTTCATTGAGTATTCTAGGTCAGGCCAGTTGGCTGTTCGCAGTTTGCTGAGTTGATTTGCTTTTGCACTTTCGTTAGACACAAAAGAGCCTGAATCTGGGGCCTTGAGCCATTGCTGACACCGGTAGAGGCTGGGGAGGCCTGTTAGGAATTCTAAGTGTGGCTCTTCAGAAAGAGATGTTAAGCTCGTGTTTCTCCTGATAGATGTTGGTCGCCGTCCAGAAGAAAGTTAAAAGTTCCCATTGCTTTTTCCAGAAAGAATAATGGGGAGCCCTTGTGCTCAAGCCAGCAATCCCTCTTCTCAATAAAACAAATAGGTTCTAATGTTGGCAGCTTTCTGAGCTGTTGTGAAGACATTCAGGCTGCTCTGTCTTTCTCTGTGGTAAATGTACGGCAGGCGTTTAACTCATTACTAGATAAACCACACTGCAATGGCTCAGAAGAGGCATCGGTGCCAGTTTAAAATTCTGTCCTTTCTTACTTTATGTTCTTTTTCTTTATGCTTTATTTCTGACAAATAAAACTGTTATGTTTTAAAGTGATGATTTGATAAATTTCTCCTTTCTTGACTAATTTGGTTCCTGAAAGAGACACTGATAAACTTAGTTAATAAAGGTGATTTAAACGAGCTGCTTGATTTGATTAATGAATTGTTTATAGACATGCTGTGGTGAGATTCTTAGTGTTCACCTGAGGGTCAGGGGGGTGGGGGGCTGCTGTGCATTTCCTGGCTCACACGGTCCATGTGGCATCATGGACTAACTGGCCAACAGGGAGATGGACAGACGTGATCTCAGCCATTGCTAGGCCTGGCACTTAAAACCACCCCACAGGAGTCTCCGGCTCTTTTCCCACTTGTATGAGGACGAAGGAGGCCATGTGTTCTGGTTGGTATGCACTGAAGATGGAAGACGGCCACCCAATCCACATCAGGCATTATGTGATCAAGAAATAACTTTTGTTGTGTTAAGCCATTGAGTTTTCAGGGTTTTCCTATTATTGCAGCAATGCCTAACCTCGCTAATACAGAAATCAATTGATAGCACTTTATCAGGAAAGACAAGATCTTCTACGAGTCCCCAGAGATCACAGGTACTGAAATGAGACACCAGGGTTTTCCCATCTCAGAGCTGTCTGCAAAGCTCTGCCCTGACTTTAAGATCATAGTCTACATATCTGTAGAAATTTCCAGAGGGCTTTACACTGAGTTCTTATTATGGACCATAAGCTGCAATAATAGGCTTCTGACAGGAAACCAAGGTTGTTTTCCTTTAAGGTGACAAAGAGTGGCAGTCCAAAAATGACTATTTCTGTATAATTTACTCCTGTGCTGGAATCTCCCTAAGCCACACTAGCCCATGAGTAAGCTGTAGCTGGGATCAGAGTAACCTCCCATGTTTCGCTGTCTCTTCTGGCTGCCCTCTGTTATAGAGCCCGTGAAAATCTCTGCAAGCGTTCCTCGGGGGGTGGGGCGGGGGTCTCTAGAGGAGAGCTCCTACTGAACAAGTGGAGTTATCTCGAGCTATCAAATGGCATGTTCCATCCTCTCTTTTGTGCCAGGCTCCTCCCTCAGGTATGACCCTCTCTGCCAGGTATTCTTTCGTGCTTACCACAGATGGTGCCAGTGCTACATACATCTGAGGGACTATCTGTAGTTGGACATCATTTCTGCTATTTGGGGGCATAGGCAGTAGATAATTCTTATTATTATCCACAGTGCTGGATAGTCAGAGTCACCCTCCCCTTCAATCACCAAGTCAAGCTTGTCTGATTTGCCTAACTCCTAGAGTAAATATCACACAGGAGACTTCTATCGGGCCCACCTCACCGGTTTTCCATAGAATCTAGCCGTGTTTACAGGGCTGTGATGACTTTCCCACCACACCTATAATTGTTGCTGTTTAGTCACTAAGTCATGTCCAACTCTTGGCGACCCCATGGACTATAGCCCACTGGGCTCCTCTGTCCATGGAATTCTCCAGGCAAGAATACTGGAGTAGTAGCCATTCCCTCTCCAGGGGATCTTCTGGGCCCAGGGATTGAACCTGGGTCTCCTATGTTGCGGGCAGATTTTTGACCATCTGAGCCACCAGGGAGTGCCTCATGTAAATCTGATTCCTGGAACCACAGTTGGCAACAAGTTGGCCTGAGAAGGCTGGCCTGCTTGGGATCATTCCTGTTGTCATCTTACTCAAAACCCTTGGTACAACAGTCAGTAAATACATTTTGCAGGGATTAATAAACAAGCTAGTGCTTTGAAAAACCCACTAAGATCTAAGAATCCCACTCAGTGGAGTTTTTGTACATGTACAACAAAGATACAGAATCTCATTTGACCTCTTTCCTCATCAGCGATGGATGCATTTGACTGAGGTCCTCCTATGTGCAAGGCATCCTGTAAAACTCCTTGCATATATTATCTCATTATTTTTTATGACAACCATATGGACTAAATGTTGTTTCTCCATTTGCCAGCAATGAAAGTTGAAGTTCAGAGAATCCAAGCAAATTGCTCAAGGTCATAGAGGGTAACCCTGAGATTAAAATGTAAGCCTGCCTCTATACAAAGCTTATGTCTTCTTCTTTTTTTTTTTTTTAAATTTAAGCCATACTGAGCTATTGTGGAGGAAAGTTTCTAATCATCCAGTACTATTTATCTAGCCTATGCAACAATTCTGGGGCTCACTATAAAAGTCCAGAGTAGGTTTGAGCCCCTTTGGCTCTGGTACCTTCCCTGTTTCCTGATTTTGGACAGCAAAAGTAGGAGTGTGGATTAAAAACAAACAAACTAGATTGAGGATACTGAACACATCTCCCAAGAACAAACAGTAATTCTCAGTATCATCGTATTAAGAGAGATATTTTTCCTAAATTGAAATATACTTTCATGTATTTCCCTCATCCACATTGTAATATGTAAAGCAGTTTAAAGCAATTCACTCATTTAATTAATGAGTAGTGTCATTAGCTTTTTTCATGTACCTGCTTTCAAACTTTGTTACTTTTTTCACTCTTCATCCTCCCCTGGTCCATTCAGAACATAAGAATTTGGACTGGAAAAAAACATCATTTGGTCCTTAGCTATTCTAAGAGGCAGTCAGGGGACTTCCCTAGCTGTCTAGTGGTTAAGACTCCACATTTCCAGTGCAAGGAATGCAGGTTGAATCCCTGGTTAGGGAACTGAGTTCCCCCAAAAATAAGTAAATAAAATGAAACTTAAAAAAAAGACCTGGTCAAAATTTGAAATTATTACCTAAAAAATTAAGAAGTAATAGATGTATAAGCATTACAAAATGCAAACAGCTTAGAGGAGATAAAAAAATAAGCCTATTCCACCTCAATCTGAAGTCTAAGACTGAAAGATAACTATTTTTATTTATTAATGTCTAAATAATTTTGGGAACTACTAGAAATATGCTTAAGGCTTCCCCAGTGGCTCAAAAACCCACCTTCAATGCAAGAGACTCAGGTCTGACCCCTGGGTCAGGAAGATCCCCTCTGAGAAAGAAATGGCAACCGACCCCAGTATTCTTGCCTGGGAAATTCCATGAACAGAGGCGCCTGGAGGGCTACAGTCCATGGGGATCGCAAAAGAGTTGGACATGACTTAATGACTAAACAACAACAAGAAATATGCTTATACCTCTTTTTCTTAATTTCTCAGCTTTGATTAGTATCTAAGAAAGAGGAAGGATTTTTCATACTTAGGACTGTTAATTCCCATGTGCCCTCCTCCTGACAATTGCACTGTATTTTCTGAGGAGGGAGGAGAGAAAGCTGATCTGTCCATCTGTCTCATTGGCAGTCCTTTCAGCAGTTACCCTGGTGTCTGCCCCCGGTTCACCCCTGTTCTGTGCCGGTTGACTCCGAGTTTGGCATTTCTTGGAACTTGTGTCAATCCGGGGTCTCATCAGGAAAACAGGACTCGTGCCAGATAGTTCAATAGAAAGAATTTAATTAGTGGGATTAATTATAAAGGCTTTAGAAGAGCTGACAGAGCAAACAGGAGGATGAAGCAGCTCAGAATTAGGAAGCAGACGTGGGCTGGGGGATGAGAGTTCATTCCCCTCGCTGGGCGCTGGAACTCCAGCGTAGGACACAGGTAGGAATTGGAACCATGGAGCAGATGGAGCTACTGGTGGAGGCTTTGCTCAAAGCTAAGAAAGAAGGGGAAGAAACACCCAAATTTCTTCTCTCCTCCTACTGTGCATCCCTCACTAATGCCTCCCCTCAGTTGAAACTGGCCAGAAACCAGTTTGTCAGGAGAGTCTGGAAAATGTAGACTGGAGGGCTCAGTGACCTGAGAGACGGAAAGAGTAGGAAGAGAAGCTGAGAGCAAACAGATGAAGTATAATGGGCTGACCTTAACCCTACCCCTACCCCAAAAAGACATGTTGAAGTTCTAAGCCCCAGTACCCCAGAACAGGAACTTATTTGGAAATAGAATCATGGATGATGCAATTAGTTAGGTTAAGATGGGGTCATACTGGCGTAGGGTGGCCTTCACCTAGTATGACTGATGTACTTATAAGAAGATGAATGACACAGAGACACGAAGGCAGAGTGCCAGGGAACAACAGAGGCAGAGCCCAGAGTGATGCATCTAGGGGGCAGACAACACCCAGGACCACGGGTTGTCACAGAAGCTAGGGGAGAGGCATGGAATGGATTCTCCCCACAGCCCTCCAAGGGAACCACCCCTGCCAACACCTGTGTTTCAGACTTGACAATTCCAGAAGTGTGAGAGAATAATTTTGTATTGATCTAAGAATCTGATTTTGGGATACTTTGTTACAAATAGGCACAGGGTTCTTCTGAGAAGAGTGCTCACACTTCTTGCACCTGTATTCTGGGCTACAACTTTCTCAGCATTGACTCTATATCAGTACAATCTCATGTACTTCTTGGTTTTCAAAAATATGTCAAAATACCTAGTCCATCGTACTCAGGACTCTTACGGCTTCATGCTGCTCTGTCATTTCAATGGAATTCCATGAATGAGAGCAAGTCTGCTCTCCTAAAGCGGAACACTCCACCCAACAGGGGCCAGGTTCAACGTTTAGGGCATCCTCACTTCCTCCTGTCCGGGGATGAGGTCTTCCAATTACACATACAGTGAATACAAGGCATATCAAATACAAAACAAGGTTTTACATAAAAGCAATCACTATACCCCATTTAGCCTTCAGGAGGGCATGGCAACCCGCTCTAGTACTCTCGCCTGGAGAGTCCCATGGACTGAGGAGCCTGGGGCAGGCTACAGTGCACAGGGTCGTAAAGAGTCGGGCATGACTGAAGTGACGGAGCAGATTTGCACATACCCCATTTTGGAGCTTCCCTGGTGACTCAGTGGTAAAGAGTCTGCCTGCAGTGTAGGAGGCGTGGGTTCAATCCCTGGGTTGGGAAGATCCCATGAGAAGGAAATAGTAACCCACTCCAGTATTCTTGCCTGCGAAATCCCATGAACAGAGCAGCCTGCCAGGCTACAGTCCATGGGGGTCACAAAGAGTCGGACACGACTTAGTGACTGAACAACATCAATACTCCATTAATAGAAGACGAAATCTTTGAATTTTAGTTCACTGATTGATGTAACGTCTCAAAATAATTAGGATGCTGGAACTTAGTTATGAAAATACTTATCTAGAAAAAGAACTGCTATGCCCTTCCTTAATGTTTCGATGATTAGTTTATGGTTAATGTTTTTGAGAACACTGTTATTTAATGTCTCTTATAAAAAACCAGTTTGGATAATATGTTCTGCTCCTCTGTCTAAATCAAATTCTATGCTTCTAAAATTTCTCAAAGTTCTTGAAAAGCAAATAGCAACAACAAGAGCGACAATAATATGTACAAACCCCATGTGGCACCAACAGCCTGGGACATGACTGACCACTGGCTCTGAGCAAAGTTACTAGTTATATGCCTACAGACCCCCCAGGTTTAAAGGGACCACGGAACCACACAGCTTCTAGAACTCCCGTATGTTCTTATCATGAGCACTGAATCAGCTGTTTAGTAATTGCTTAGGGTATTCTTGTCTGATGAGAAAAAATAAAAGCAGCCTTCTAACACATGATATTCCCTAAAAATGACTAAATACTAAAGATTTATAAAATATGAAACCATTATTTTGAAAGACGTTCTTACATGAATTCGTGGTATTAAAGGGCATGATTTTTAAGATCTAAAAGAAGAGAAACAAAGCTATCCAGATGCAACCTTTTAGCTGCTTTAAATTATTTTTCTCCACCTCCATGCTAGTAAAGTGATTTCCAGTGGAAACACTCCTTGAGAAAATACATCTTACTTTTTTTTTTTTTTTTGAGCATGGGGAAAGAGAGAGGGGTGACCTGGTCTTAAGAATCCTTAACAAGGATTAAGAATCTTTAACAAGGATTATTTTTATATTGCAATCCCAGAGGGTTCTGCATATACTTGCTCATTTTTTCTGGCATTATACATCAATGGATTGGATTTGGTGATAGAAAAAACAAAAAACAAACAAACAAACAAAAACTGCTACTGTTTTTAAGGGTTAAGTTGGCTAAATTTGCAGACTTCCCTGGAAAGTTGTGATCTTTATGATAGCGTGTGTTCCATAGGAATGGGAATTATTGTCTGGCTTCCACAGTGTTTATGTGACGCCAAGGTCATGTTCTAGTTCCTGGAAGAGCTGAGACTCAGTTCCCAACAGTGTGATCCTACATGTTCTCACAGCTATCTCACAGCTCACGGTACCTGCCAGAGCACAGTAACTCAGCTTCCTGGAGAAGTAACATCCCTCCTGGCAGGGTTCCAGGTTCTCCCCACTGCCCAATGTAAAGGTCAGGGGCCGTCACCTGAGCTCTAGTGTATGGGGCCCTGAGACTTTGAATTCAGACTCTCCCTAACTGATACTGTTTCTCCTGAGCCTAGAGCTCCAGACTCAGTTTCCCTATGGTACTTCTTCATAACCTTCCATGACGAGATGCTCAAGGCGTCTCACCTTTTGCTACAAAGCTTCCTTAATCATTCACTCAATAAAAATGTGCAGAATGCTTACCTTGTGTGCTGCCCTTTGCTAAAGCACAGCGAGAATGACCCACAAATACATGACATGGGTCCTATGTAGGCACTCGATTGGTGGATCCATAACCCATTCTCCATCCCTTTTCCCTTGTCTGCTTCCACTTCAAATACTGGAAAAACTAAATATCTGTTCCCTTAGCCTCTTTTGCAGCTGACAGTGGCCATGTGCCACACAGTTTTGACTGAGACAGAGTTGTAACAGGGCCAGCATCTTTGCTCTTCCTTCCGAGTCAGAGCTATAGCTAACTCATTATTTTTAATGTTTGCATGACAGTTCATAGTGTGTATGTACTACACTCATCCAACCATTCCCCAGGTGAATGATGTTGTTATTTCTTATTTCTCCCAATACAACAATGCTGCAATAAACATTTCTTTTCATGTATTCTATGTATTGGTGCTTTTATTTCTTTTAGGTTAGAGTCCCAAATGCTATATTACTTGGTGAAAATATATATGTCTTTAAATTTCAAAAGATATTGACAGTTTTTCAAAAAATATAGCAGTCCCAATTCTCAGTGCTGCTGCTGCTACTAAGTCACTTCAGTCGTGTCCGACACTGTGTGATCCCATAGACGGCAGCCCACCAGGCTCCCCCATCCCTGGGATTCTCCAGGCAAGAACACCAGAGTGGGTTGCCATTTCCTTCTCCAATGCGATAAGTGAAAGTGAAGTTGCTCAGTCTGTCCAACTGTTAGCGACCCCATGGACTGCAGCCCACCAGGCCACTCCGTCCATTGGATTTTCCAGTAGCTATATATAAATGTGCTTATTTCACTGCATTTGTATCAGCACTGGGGTTATTTCTGCTTTCAAATTTTGCCAATTTGATGAATGAAAATAGATAATAATGTTGCTTTAATTTTAATGTCCCTGAATCCTAATGAAACTGTTCATCATAGATTTATTAGCCATTGTACCCTCATCTGTGAATCTCCTGTTAATATCCTCTGCCAATTTTTCTAAAGGCCTGTTTGTTCTTTTTCTAGTCAACTTGTAGACACTTTGCTGCATGTTAGAGAAAATCCTATGCCTACCATATGTATAGCAAGTATTTTTTCAGTCTACTATATGTCTTTTGAATGGAAAAAGACATAAACAGTTTTTTAAAAGTTTATATAAGCAAATATGTCTTTCCTTTCCTTTATGACTTTCTTGTTTAGGAAATTCTGTCCACTTCAAGGAATTTGTTTTCTGAACTTGGTTCAACATTTTAGTAGTATATTCTTTGGGGGCCTGTAATGTGAGACATACCAGTCATTAAGAGAACAAGAGTTGCAAAGGCATATTTGTAGAAAAACAAGCCAGTCTATGGGTAAGGGAGGCTTCCCTGGTGGCTCAGTGGTGAAGAACCTGCCGGCCAGTGCAGGAGATGTTAAGAGACACAGGTTTGATTTCTGGGTCAGGAAGATACCCTGGAGGAGGGCATGGCAACCCACTCCAGTATTCTTGCCTGGAGAATCCCAAAGACAGGGGAGCCTGGGGCTACAGTTGGGAAGTCAGACATGACTGAAGAGACTTAGGATACAGCACTAACAACTAACAACAACGCATAGAAAGCATTTAGCAGAGGGTTTAGCACACGAGTGATAACCATTGTTACGACTGTTATTGGTGAAGAAAAACAGTAGGAGAGAATTTCAGAAAAATAGCCTGAGGTTAAATGGAGTAGACATTAATCCATAAGGAGTGGAAAACAAAGGAGAGTTTGGCAGCAGAAGAGTAAAAAGGGAGAGGTGGTGTTTAATGAAAATTGACCTCTTTCAGAACCCTCAGTGGCTTAGATTGTAAAGAATCTGCCTGCAGGGAGGGAGACCTAGGTTCCATCCCTGGGTCGGGAAGACCCTCTGGAGAAGGGAATGGCAGCCCACTCCAGTGTTCTTGCCTGGAGAATCCCAGGGACCTCTCCTGGCGAGCCACAGTCCATGGGGTCACAAAGAGTCAGACACGACTGAGTGACTACACTTTGTTAAAGTTTTGGGGACCCATGGTTCCCTAAATGCCACCTTTAATTTATGTATTTTTTTATCGCAATATTCTAGAAAAAAAAAGGAGTTGTCTTAAACCCAACCATACTTAAAAAGTCATTGTGACATAGTCAGGTTGTGATTATTCTATCAATCCACATCTGACTTTAGGTGAAAATTTTTGTCTCATAACTTAAAATATATTCAGTCTAAAAACAAAACAAAACTCTACAATTTGAATTTTTTGGCAACATCGCAAAGCTTGTGGGGTTAGTTTCTGTTCAGGGATGGAACCTGGGCACCCAGCAGTGGAAGCAGAGTCCTAACCACTGGACCACCAGGGAATCCCAACAACTTGAATTTCTGTATCCTCATTGGTAGGGAGCTTGGTGTTGTTATTCAGCTAAGAACAGTTGAGGGTCATCTCACTGGTTCTTACAGCATACCTACAGGCAAATAGGATTCCACTTGCAGAGAGATGTGTCCACCTTCCACAACTACTATGGACCGAATGCTTATGTCTCCTCCAAGTTCATATGCTGAAGTTCTAACCCCAGCACGACTGTATTTGGAGATAGGGCTTTTGTGGAAGTAATTAAAGTTAAATGAGGCCATAAGGAGAGGTCCTAAGCCGATAGGATTTGTGTCCTTACAAGAAAGGCATCAGAGATCTTGCCCCTCTCTCAGTGCTCACACAGAAGAAAGGCTACATGAACACACAATGAGATCATGGCTGCCTGTAAGCTGAGAGGAGAGGCCTTAGTATGAAGTCAAACTAGCCAGCAGCTTGATTTTGGACTTCTAGCCTCCAAAACTGTGATAAAATAAATGTTTGTTGTTTATGGCCCCAGTCTGTGATAATAATTTTTTATGATAGCCCGAGCAGACTAATGCAACATCCAGCATCAAACTCTCCTTCTATATATGGATGCTAAGGGTTATTTTCATCGAAGTAAAGATGATTTTTTAAAGAATGCAGTTTCCCTATTCCTACCAAATCAAGGTTGCTTTGTCTTCAAGGAAAGAATGTCTGGAGCTCAAATTCTGGGGGAGGATAAAGAAAGAGTCTCTCCCCACCCTCCTGACTCAGCAGAATGTTGCCCTCCTTCATGAAGCAATGGGAGACTTAGACCATTGGCTTCTGCCACATGATCAAGTAAACCAAGCACTTGGAAGAGTTATAAAATACAGGAGAAAAAAAAAAAAAAAGCAACCACATCTTGACCTTAACCCAGCCTCATGAATTCCCAGTTATGCTTTCTTTCATAGGGAGATGACATGGCTTGACTCATAAGCTGCTCTTCCTACCTGATGATCTCCTTGTTTCGGAAGATCCAGAGAGACTGTATAGGCAAATGGACAATGGCCAGAGCCTATATAAAAAGATCTACAACATGCCCAGGAAACCAAGCCCTTTATCTACAATAAGCAGTCCAGGCGGGCAGCCTGCTGTGAGGCAGATTTGTGGATTGCTATCTCTAGTAACAATCCAGAAAGCTGAAGAATAACTTCTATGACAATTGGCCTCGAGTCACCAGGACTTGATTAATAGCTTCCAACTTCTGTAATTTTTGTTGTTGCTTCAAACTTAGGATCAGCCAGGGAAAGCTAAACTCCACTTTCGTCAGCTCACCACAGCTTTCCTGGTGGTGAAAGGCTCCACTGAGGGCATATCTGAAGCCCTCTCCTTTTCCACTAAAAAATTCCCACTACTCTGCCTGCCTATATGTGTGTGTGAGTTGCTCAGTCATATGTGACTCTTTGCAACCTCATGAACTGAAACCTGCCAGACTCCTTTGTCCGTGGGATTCTCCAGGCAAGAATACTGAAGTGGGTTGCCACTTCCTTCTCCAGATCTTCCTGACTCAAGGATTGAACCTGGGTCTCCTGCACTGAAGGCAGATTCTTTACCATCTGAGCCACTAGGGAAGTTTCTCTGAGCCACTGCCTTTGAGCTGTTGAAATGTAAATTTCTTTGGCTGACTGCCTTGTTACAGCAGCTCTGAATACATAGTTTTTGCTTCTTCTCCCTTGGTTGGTCTTCTTTTATTTCTCCACTATATTTTCCTTAGAAGACTTGAGAAATTCTTTTCTTCCCTAATTGTGCCCAGAATGTCATATTTGGGGTAGAGATAGGGTTGCCCTCCCCTTCAGGATTGTAAATTGTGGGTTTGATCCCTGGGTTGGGAAGATTTCCTGGAGAAGGGAATGGCAACCCACTCCAGTATTCTGGCCTGGAGAATCCCGTGGACAGAGGAGTTTAGAAGGCTACAGTCCATGGGGTCACAAAGAGTCAGACACGAGTGAGCAACTAACACACGCGCCCACATGATATAGTATAAAAAAATCATGCGAGATGTTTGCGAAGTTATAAACCAATGCTTAGCATGAGGCAGAGGTGCATCGGGTTATCCTGTCTTTGGGTAAATGTGGACTCGGAACACTGCACACAGGGATCATGTCCCAGGGTGATTGTTCTAGCCTGGTAATGTGCCTACGGGGGCCCCTGACCACCTGTTCCTGCTCTCTCCCACCCCGGTCACTTTTTCAAAGGTATTTATAGTGACTTAAGCCTGTGCTTCTGAGCTCCAGGATCTGACCCCTGGCAGCCCGCGGCTGCCCTGCCTTCACTGAGTGCTGTCCCTTATGCTGTTCTGGTTGTGTCGTCTCCTGAGTGTCCCCTCGGGG
This sequence comes from Oreotragus oreotragus, assembly GCA_006410675.1. Taxonomy (NCBI): domain Eukaryota; kingdom Metazoa; phylum Chordata; class Mammalia; order Artiodactyla; family Bovidae; genus Oreotragus; species Oreotragus oreotragus. Next base: position 485,894 of record SJYX01006760.1, on the reverse strand, counting down.
ACTGAACACGGTTCAGATGCTTGTTTTGCTCAAGCCAGTGAAAGAGGCATGAGGAACACCTCAAAGGAGCCTTTCCACCTGCTGATCTTGGCAGTTCTGCTGTTTTGAAAGACAACAGATCAGTGGGAAGGAGGAAATTTCATTCTCTTAGGGCTTCTCTGCTTAGCGGCCCTGACAACAACAGTAACCAAGTGCATTTTAGGGGAGTCGTTAGAACCAGGTCCTTATCTGCATCATTTGGAATAAAGTTTGATAAAAACAGAAACATGAATTCTAAAAACTCTCCACTAAATTCAGACTGATTCAGCACTCATTTTAGTCTGTTTTTCCTCGTTAATAAGAATAAAAAAGTAACTCCCTAAAGTTAGGTATTGCTAATAAGTAGAAATCCACTTAAATGAATTTGGAAACTGTGGGATTTTTAATGTAACCCTATAATCTACTTCACTGAAGAACTTTAAATGACTTGACAAAAAATGGAGATTCCAAGAAGCTGAAGCTCCAATACTTTGGCCATCTGATGCCAAGGGTCGACTCATAGGAAAAGACCCTGATGCTGGGAAAGACTGAGGGCAAGAGGAGAAGGGCATGATGGAGGATGAGATGATTGGATGGCATCACTGACTCAATGGACATGAATGTGAACAAACTCCAGAAGATAGTGAAGGACAGGAAAGCCTGGCATGCTGCAGTCCATGGGGTGGCAAAGAGCTGGACATGACTCAGCGACTGAATAACAAGGAAGGTGCCATTTGATGTTTAACAGCTTATCCCTTTGTTGGTAGATGGGGAGGGCACTTCTCAGGGTTTCCTCGGCTTCACCTAGGCTGATATCAGCACTCAGCAGAGGCTCCACAAAGCACTGTATATTGATTCATCAGCAGTTTCCAATAAAACAATGCTAGTGGTTGAACAGGTTAGAGTAAGAATTTGAAATAGAAGGACTGACACAGGCACAAGGTACCAACTTATCTCTGTCCACATTTAGATATTGGTCAGTCAGACTGGAGACCTAGGGTACAAGCACCAATGACAGCACAGACTGGAAATTGTGGCTCCTCCTTTTGTGTGTAGCCATCTTTGAATCACAAATAGTCCTTAAAACTGTCCAGTTATCAGTTATAAACAGCTGAGAGACCTTTAAGGAGAGGGATCTAGAAAGAGGTCCATAAGTGCAATTAATGGGAAAAATAAAGAAGTAACTTTCCAATGTACTTTCCTGGCACTACTCCCCAATGTGGAAGAGAGGGGGTGGTCAGCCTCCCCTAAGTGACTGTTGTGTGCCTGCGTGTTCAATGACTGCTAGCAATCATCAGTAGCGAATCTTTTGTTTGGGGGTCCAGTCTTTACCACACAGTTTGATTTTCCTAGTATTTTCCATGTACAACCCTTCTTTTCTTCTTACATGTCCCTGCTTATGTTGCCTCCTCTCTGTGGGATGCTTGCCTCCCCACCAGTGAAAATCTCACACCCTTGGGGGTCCAGTTCTCAGCCGTGTCTGACTCTTTGCAATCCCATGGACTACAGCCCTCCAGGCTCCTCTGTCCATGGGGCTCTCCAGACAAGAATACTGGAGTGGGCTGCCATTCTCTTCTCCAGGCACCCTTGGGTGTCCAGGTCACCCTTAGGATTTCTGTGTCCTCAGAACTGGTACTGGGCTAGCCAATTTAAACATACTTTTGATTTGATGAATGTTATTCTTGCTTCTGTAGCTGGACATCCTTCATCCAGATCAGGATGATGCTGGAACTTGTCATGGGTCTTGTCTGGGGCTGAGAGGAATAGACATGCTGTGAATATTTTTTGCTCTCATTCTGGGGTTGTGAACACTGTCTGTGGGTTGATGACATCCTATTAGCCAGGATCATTCTATACTGATGATTTAACACTGTGGCATTGAAACCCACATGGCTTCTGCTTAAATTGAGCCTCAATTCAGATCACTGTCAGCCCTCCTGAGTCAGGTGACTGCCTTTGTTTGCACTGGATGCCATGGGATGCTGGAACTCCATATGTCATTTTAGTATTAGTGATGCTTTAAAACTCACCAGACAGGTTTTATAACTTTCCTGCTTCTCTCGTCCTGCATGCTCTGGCTGGTCAGGTCCACCCAGGCTGGCCTGGTGTTCTGTGGAGACTTGCCTCAGTGGGTAGGCTGTGTGTACTCCAGAATCATACTTCAGTTGGATAATGTGGCTATAAGAGGTGCCCACTGAGAGTGTGTCTTTTCCCCGATAGGCATGGGGCTGTCAGTAACACAGTGGCACCTAGAGTATCTAGGCAAGCTCTCAACATGTAATTGCCAGGATTTAGGATTACTGTGTTGCTTTTGATTCGGCCTATTGCTTTCCCCAGAAAAAGCTATTTCCAGGCATCTCTGACACAAAGAGGTTTCTGGGAAAGGAAACATATTTCTCCCTTTCCAGGGAAATCAGAAAACTTTTAACTTTTCCTTCTCTAGACTAAGTCAGCAACCCCTTTGCCCTAAGTATCTTCTTTTTGAATCTTGGGGCTTGTTTTAACAATTCCTCGTGATAACAACTCCCATCTTAAGAGGTGATATGAAGATAAGAAAGGCATCAGCCTGGTGTAAATTCCATGCATGTTCTTTCATATGCATGCTTTCAGGGTCTTTTATGCGTGTTATGCATGCTTTTCGTACATGTTTGATATATGTTTTTCAGGTCCTGTTATGAGATAATTGCCAAAAGCAACAAAGGAAGTAATTGAACATCAACAAGGCTGTTTTCCTTAGAAGATTCAGACTTCAGGGAGTCTAATTCTAAGTTCTAGGACCATGGACTGAACCCTCATTTTAGCATTCAGATCAAGTCTGTGGCCTAGATCACCTGTAGGAAAGGTGACTGTCTGCCCCCCTTAAAGTTGTACAGATGTGAAGGCTACACGGTGAAAGACCCAAAAGGGCAAGCCTCTAACTTGGGAAGAGCTTTTATTATATTTTCAGTAACACTCTAAGGCACAAATTGTTTAACAAATTGTTTAAACTAAATTTTCTTTCTTCAGATTTATAGTTATATTAGAGCTTGTATATTCTTTCTGCTTTCATTAAGTCAATTACCTAGTTAGAAATTCTGTAGCGCTCAGCAATATGTTGATAAAAGCTGAAATTTAAAATCTACTCAGTCAACTGTTGGTAGACTGGAGCTGTATTGCACAACTCAAAATGAAATACATTTTGGGGTGTGTGTAACCTTAAGTCCAGTTTCAACCTTTCATTACCTGGGTGAATCCTGCCCTGCGGTAACAGGTATGGGTCCAGGTAGTCAGATGACTGGGATCTGCAGGAAGTTTACAGTGGGACAGCGTATTTGTTCTCCTGCTTTGCAAAGGTAGTCATTGTTGTTAAAATTCCTTGGGACTTGGAATGTACTATTTGAGCACGTTATCACCTCTATCCTGAAATGAAGTCTGTTAGGTAGCGGAAGGGCTAAAAACTTGGCTGGTAATAGTGGTGGAGCAAGCCTGCCCTCTTACCAGCCCAATGGGGGAGAGGATTTACTGCTTGTGTAGATAAGATTTGACGTAGTTAGGCATTGTCAGCATGTCCTGGTGTAGATGCTGTGTCCTTCCTTGACTTTCCCAAGGGAAAAACAGATCTCAGGACATTAGCTTTTATTTCTCAACATCTAAAGCATCTTCTCTCATAAAGGGGGTGAGATATTGGCCTTTAAAGGTTTCCATCGTCGGGCAGTCTTAGAAACATAATCAGATATGCAGTTTAATTGTTCTAATATGAAGATGCTTACAAAGGCAAGCATTACTTAATTTTATACTTATTTTTAAGTTTATTTATTTTTGGCTCTATGGGTCTCTGTTGCTATGTGTGGGCTTTTTCTAGTTGTGTATAGCCAGAGTTAGGCTTCCTTGGTGGCTCAGCAGTAAAGAATCCCCTGCGATGAAGGAGCTGCAGGAGATGTGGGCTCGATCCCTGTGTCGGGAAGATCCCTTGGAGGAGGAAGTGGCAACCCACTACACTATTCTTGCCTGGAGAATCCCATAGACAGAGGAGCCTGACAGGCTACGGTCCACGGGGTCACAAAGAGTCGGACACGACTGAGCGACTAAGCACGCATCAGTTCAGTTCAGTTTAGTCGCTCAGTCATGTCTGACTCTTTGCGACCCCATGAACTGTACCCCCGACAGGCTCCTTTGTCCATCACTAACTCCCAGAGCTTGCTCAAACTCATGTCCATGGAATCAGTGATGCTATTCAACCATCTCATCCTCTGTCGCCCCCTTCTCCTCTCGCCTTCAGTATTTCCCAGAATAAGGGAAAGGGTCAGTTCTTCGTATCAGGTGGCCAAAGTTTGGAGTTTCAGCTTCAGCATCAGTCCTTCCAGTGAACACTCAGGACTGATTTCTTTTAGGATAGACTGGTTTTATCTGCTTGCTGTGCAAGGGACTCTCCAGAGTCTTCTCCAACACCACGCATGCTTCGCTGGGGCTATTTTGTTTTAGTGCTGGGCTGCTCCTTGTGGTGGCTTCTCCTTGCGGAGCATGAGCTCCAGGGAGCCAGGCTTCGTTAGCTGTGGCTCACTGACTTAGTCGCTCCACGGCATGTTGGATCTTCCCGGATCAGGGATCGAACTCATGTCTCCTGCCCTGGCAGGTGGATTCTTCACCACTGAGTTACCAGGGAAGCCATTTATTTAGTTTCTAAGTTAAAATTTTTAATTAATTAAATTTTAATTTTTTCGTTTAAATTTATTTTTTACTGAAGGATAATTGCTTTACAGAATTTTGTTGTTTTCTGTCAAACCTCAACGTGAATCAGCCATGAGGTGAAGTGAAGTGAATTTGCTCAGTTGTGTCTGACTCTTTGCGACCCCATGGGCTGTAGCCTACCAGGCTCCCTGGTTCATGGGATTTTCCTGGCAATAGTACTGGAGTGGGTTGCCATTACTTTCTCCAGTGGATCTTCCTGACCCAGGGATTGAACCCAGGTCTCCCGCATTGTAGACAGACACTTTACCGTCTGAGCCACCAGGGACGTCCTACAGTCACAGGTGTGCATATATCCCCTTCTTTTTGAACCTCCCTCCCCATCCCACCCCTCTAGGTTGATACAGAGCTCCTGTTTGAGTTTCCTGAGCCATACAGCAAGTTCCCGTTTAAGAGTTCTGGAGTGGGTTGCCATTTCCTTCTCCAGGGGATCTTCCCGACCCAGGGATCGAACCCAGGTATCCAGCATTCCAGGCAAATGCTTTAACCTCTGAGCCACCAGGGAAGCTATGCATATCAGCATAAAATGTATTTGTAACCAAAAAGGTAAGTTAAGTCTCATAATCATCAGAAAAATAACTTGGGTGGGGAAAGAAAGGGAAGAGAGAGAGGAAATGAAGGATGGGGTGAGAAGGAGGAAGGGAAGAAAGGAGAGAGCATCCTGCCTTTCTATGTAATGCAAGTTCTATAAGTCCTGCCCTTAGACTACTGATTCTGGTCATAGTATCTTTAGAGAAAATTTGTCAAGAGCAAAGGGAATTGGAAAGGAGTATGAGAATAACAAGCTCATTATTTAGTGTTTTAGAACTGGCAAGAGACAAATTTAGGAAAGCAGAAAAGTATAGAGCTTTCTCAAGGAAGAGCAAACTACTAGAGCTTGCTACTCTAATTAAGAGGTACAATAGTGCTCCTGCACGGAGGAAGCCCCGGCGGGGCTGTGAGACCCCAACAGCAAAGAACTGGGAACTCTGGGACTCAGCCCCGATCCCCGGGCGGGGGTCAGAGGAGGAGGAATGTGGGCGGAAATGGTCGCCCTGGGGCAAGACAAGGCTGAGGGCTGTAGGACCGAGAGAGACTCCCAGTCCTGGCAGAGAGGAGACCTGGGTTGTGGTCTGCACTCTGCTGCGGACTCGCTGGATGACCGGTGATCATGAATGTCCCTCTTGGAGTCCTGGCAGGGCTCCAGCCAGAACTGATCACTAGCAGGCATGTAAAGCTGGTCATGATTCAACACTGCTGGATTCAATTCAAGCCCAGTAATAAAACAGCCTCACTGAGCTTGTGGTCGCCATACCTGCCAATCATCTTCCCAAGGGCTGAGATTTCAGAGTGAGTCCTCAAGGACTTCTTTCAGGACTCACAGAAACCACCACCCTGGTGACGGCACTCAGGGACTGTTTTCTTGTTCTTAGTCTGAACGACTGCCAAGAAGGAGGGCAATGGTAGAACAGTCAAATCCCAGGCTTTCCCCATAGCTTCTAATCTCAGACCTTGTTAAACTCCTTTCTGAGCCCAAGGACAAAAATCACTTGAACAAATGAGTTTGAGTCATGAATGAAAACTCTCACTCTTTCCGTGAGAAAGAATTAAGAGATGGACAGGTTGAAAGTGTGTCTGCTGGGCCCCCTCCACCATGTGACAAGGACAGCAGTGCTCTTCTGGCTTTCAGAGGAATTTCCATCTCAGAGTTGAAGAGCCGCAATGTCCTCCAGGCCCTGACAGCAGAGGCGAACGGCTGGAGCCCGGTGTTGTGAGTACAGAAGTCCTCCAAGCCCAAGAAGAATGGGAAGCTGTGGACAGCATCCACCCAGAGACAGGGAGCCGGGCCAGCATGGGCCAGCCTGGGCGGCTCATCTCCTTCAGTGAGGCCCTGCAGCATTTCCAGACAGTGGACCTCTCCTCCTATAAGAAAAGAATCCAGCCCACCATCCAAAGGACCGGGCTCGCTGCCCTCCGGCACTACCTCTTCGGGCCTCCAAAGCTCCACCAGGGCCTCCGTGAAGAAAAGGACTTGGTCTTGACCATCACTCAGTGTGGCCTGGATAGCCAAGATCCCATGCATGGCTGAGTCCTGCAGACCATCTATAAGAAGCTGACTGGCTCCAAGTCTGACTGTGCCCTCCACAGAGACCACTAAGGAAGATCTGAGCTTTCAGGGAACAAATCCAGCCACAGACCTCAGAGGAGCAGGCTTCCTTGCCCTCCTGCATCTCCTGTACCTGGTGTCTCAGCAATATGTTGATAAAAGCTGAAATTTAAAATCTACTCAGTCAACTCTTGGTAGACTGGAGCTGTATTGCACAACTCAAAATGAAATACATTTTGGGGTGTGTGTAACCTTAAGTCCAGTTTCAACCTTTCATTACCTGGGTGAATCCTGCCCTGCGGTAACAGGTATGGGTCCAGGTAGTCAGATGACTGGGATCTGCAGGAAGTTTACAGTGGGACAGCGTATTTGTTCTCCTGCTTTGCAAAGGTAGTCATTGTTGTTAAAATTCCTTGGGACTTGGAATGTACTATTTGAGCACGTTATCACCTCTATCCTGAAATGAAGTCTGTTAGGTAGCGGAAGGGCTAAAAACTTGGCTGGTAATAGTGGTGGAGCAAGCCTGCCCTCTTACCAGCCCAATGGGGGAGAGGATTTACTGCTTGTGTAGATAAGATTTGACGTAGTTAGGCATTGTCAGCATGTCCTGGTGTAGATGCTGTGTCCTTCCTTGACTTTCCCAAGGGAAAAACAGATCTCAGGACATTAGCTTTTATTTCTCAACATCTAAAGCATCTTCTCTCATAAAGGGGGTGAGATATTGGCCTTTAAAGGTTTCCATCGTCGGGCAGTCTTAGAAACATAATCAGATATGCAGTTTAATTGTTCTAATATGAAGATGCTTACAAAGGCAAGCATTACTTAATTTTATACTTATTTTTAAGTTTATTTATTTTTGGCTCTATGGGTCTCTGTTGCTATGTGTGGGCTTTTTCTAGTTGTGTATAGCCAGAGTTAGGCTTCCTTGGTGGCTCAGCAGTAAAGAATCCCCTGCGATGAAGGAGCTGCAGGAGATGTGGGCTCGATCCCTGTGTCGGGAAGATCCCTTGGAGGAGGAAGTGGCAACCCACTACACTATTCTTGCCTGGAGAATCCCATAGACAGAGCAGCCTGACAGGCTACGGTCCACGGGGTCACAAAGAGTCGGACACGACTGAGCGACTAAGCACGCATCAGTTCAGTTCAGTTTAGTTGCTCAGTCATGTCTGACTCTTTGCGACCCCATGAACTGTACCCCCGACAGGCTCCTTTGTCCATCACTAACTCCCAGAGCTTGCTCAAACTCATGTCCATGGAATCAGTGATGCTATTCAACCATCTCATCCTCTGTCGCCCCCTTCTCCTCTCGCCTTCAGTATTTCCCAGAATAAGGGAAAGGGTCAGTTCTTCGTATCAGGTGGCCAAAGTTTGGAGTTTCAGCTTCAGCATCAGTCCTTCCAGTGAACACTCAGGACTGATTTCTTTTAGGATAGACTGGTTTTATCTGCTTGCTGTGCAAGGGACTCTCCAGAGTCTTCTCCAACACCACGCATGCTTCGCTGGGGCTATTTTGTTTTAGTGCTGGGCTGCTCCTTGTGGTGGCTTCTCCTTGCGGAGCATGAGCTCCAGGGAGCCAGGCTTCGTTAGCTGTGGCTCACTGACTTAGTCGCTCCACGGCATGTTGGATCTTCCCGGATCAGGGATCGAACTCATGTCTCCTGCCCTGGCAGGTGGATTCTTCACCACTGAGTTACCAGGGAAGCCATTTATTTAGTTTCTAAGTTAAAATTTTTAATTAATTAAATTTTAATTTTTTCGTTTAAATTTATTTTTTACTGAAGGATAATTGCTTTACAGAATTTTGTTGTTTTCTGTCAAACCTCAACGTGAATCAGCCATGAGGTGAAGTGAAGTGAATTTGCTCAGTTGTGTCTGACTCTTTGCGACCCCATGGGCTGTAGCCTACCAGGCTCCCTGGTTCATGGGATTTTCCTGGCAATAGTACTGGAGTGGGTTGCCATTACTTTCTCCAGTGGATCTTCCTGACCCAGGGATTGAACCCAGGTCTCCCGCATTGTAGACAGACACTTTACCGTCTGAGCCACCAGGGACGTCCTACAGTCACAGGTGTGCATATATCCCCTTCTTTTTGAACCTCCCTCCCCATCCCACCCCTCTAGGTTGATACAGAGCTCCTGTTTGAGTTTCCTGAGCCATACAGCAAGTTCCCGTTGGCTATCTGTTTTGCATATGGTAATGTAAGTTTCCCTGTTACTCTCTCCATATAGCTCACCCTCGCCTCCCCGAAGTATAGTTGCTTTACAATTTTATATTAGTTTCAGGCGCTGCGGTTCATGGGGTCGCAAAGAGTCAGACACGACTGAGTGAACTGAACTGAATACAGCATAGTGATTCATAAACTTATAGACTACACTCCATTTACAGTTATTATAAAATATTGGCTATATTCCTTGTGATGTATGCATTTAAAAATAAGTCAGCCTCCTTGTGGCATGTGGGATCTTCGTTCCGTGACCAGGAATGGAAACCATGGCCCCTGCATTGGAAAGATGGAGTCTTAACCACTGGACAGCCAAGGAAGTCCCTGCATGCATTATTTTAAATGTAAATTTAGGCACAGAGGAAATTGGGCATACCCACAGGAAATAAGTGTTTACCTCTTAATGGCATTAGGATCAACTTAGATTATAATGACAGGGGCTCCTAGATATCTCTAGAAGTAATGGCCTAAGCCCCATTGTAGCCAGTTTTATGCTCGCTTTATTGTCTCTTTATGTCGTCATTTACTCACTTGTTCGTCACTTTGTGCAGGCACTGGGCTGGGTGCTAAAGACAAATCTGGAAAACACAGATTGCTTCCTTGAGAGATTGTAGCAGAACAGGAGAGACAAAATAAACAGGCACTTGCTATACAGTAGGAAAGAGCGGGGCATGGCGATGCATAGCAGAGGTTGCATTCAGCTTCTGGTTGGGGTCCTGCGAAGGAGAAAGAATCCTGGTGAAAGTGCGTGCGGCTTTATATTGTAATATTTGACAGTCTAAGGTTCACCTTCTCTTTGGTTCCCCCACTCCTGTTCTTTAAACTTTTCTCTCTTGTTTTTCTATGATTATTCTTCTATGAACTTTCTATTATTTTTTTAATCAAATTTCAAATTTGGACTGCATTGAATTTATTTACAGAGAATCACTGTATCAGGACTGAGTTTTATGAACAATATACTTTTATCCATTTGTTCACATCTTTTAAAATGACTTATGTGCTTAGTTGCTCAGTCGTGTCTGATTCCTTGTGACCCCAAGGACTGTAGTCCACTAAGTTCCTCTGTCTGTGGGATTCCCCAGGCAAGAACAGGGAGTGGGTTGCCATGCCCTCATCCAAGAGATCTTCCCAACCCAGAGATCAAACCCAGGTCTCCTACACTGCAGGTGGCTTCTTTACCATCTGAGTCACCAGAGAATGACTGCCGGTAGAGTTTTATTAATATATGTCTTACGCTTGTCTTGTTAGGATGGTTCCTAGTTATTTTCTCTGTGTATTTTTTGCTATTGTGATTGGGATTTGTTTCATTATGTTGTACCACTGGTTATTTCTGGTAATCAAGAAAGCTAGTGATTGTAGGTATATTTATTTTTCACTTGGGCACAGAGAAATCATGCTAGACACAGGTGAGTCCCTTCACGTTTACTGATTGCTGTAGGTCAGGTTACCTGGGAATCAGAGTAGAAGACGGATCTGCATGCAAGAGATTTATTGACGTGTTCTCTCAAGACAACATGTGGGAGCAGTAAGGGCAGCAGGACTGGGAGATTCTTCATAAAAATCATTCACAACGAAGCTGAGCACAGTTGTGGACAGATTACCCTACTCCAGTCTGCAGATATTAGGGGCTACATTGGCTTTGGTGTTGGATGAGCTCAGTGTCTGAGAGGATATGAATTTCAAACATAGGGAGGTCCTTGTTATCCTCTTATTCACTAGAAGAATCTCTACAGTTATGAGGATGCATAAGGGAGCCAAGTCGGGGCAAACAAAACCCATCAAGGCTGGGGCTACATTGGCTTTGGTGTTGGATGAGCTCAGTGTCTGAGAGGATATGAATTTCAAACATAGGGAGGTCCTTGTTATCCTCTTATTCACTAGAAGAATCTCTACAGTTATGAGGATGCATAAGGGAGCCAAGTCGGGGCAAGCAAAACCCATCAAGGCCTGAAAGTGTCACTAGTTCTCTGAGGGCTTAGGAAATTGGTCCTTAGGCAAAGGACTGTCCCAGGTTAATGCTAGACTATTCTCTGCTTACCATGTCAAGGCCTTTCATGGCCTGTCTCTTGTTAATGGTCAAATATTAATATAACAACAATAAAACACATATTCAATAGATTCAGGAACTCATACAGTAATGATGGTAAATTGCTGGAATCACACTCAAAATTTTAAACAATGGGACCTTGACACAGTTAATGAATACTTGAAGGAGGGAAATCTAATGTAAGTAAAAAAAAAAGATGAAAACTATTAGTTGCTCAGCTGTGTCTGATTCTTTGAGACCCCATGGACTGTAATTCGCCTTGGTTCCTCTGTCTATGGAATTCTCCAGGCAAGAATACTGGAGTGGGTAGCCATTCTCTTCTCCAGGGGCTCTTCCTGACCAAGGTAGTGAACCCAGATTTCTTACACTGCAGGCAGATTCTTTATAGTCTGAGCAACCAGGGAGAAAATTGCTGGATTCTCACAATTTTAAACAATGGGAGTTTGACACAGTTAATGAACACTTGAAGGAGGGAAATCTAATACAAGTAAGGCCAGGATATATCCTCAGGCAGAAACTGATTCGATTATCAAAGGATTAAGAGAAAAGCGTGGGAAAATTAATGATGGCCTACATATTTTTTGAAATAGCTTTCTTTATGGCCATACTGAAAAAGCCAAATGTAAATATCAAGTGAACTACATTTATCACCCAATTTGTTTGAAAAATGATAATCTTGCCCTCAAGAAAAACGTCATGCAGTTTATCTTTTTTAAATTAAGGCATAAATGCAATTTACTGTAAATTTTGTTAAGTAGAAAATAAATTTATCTTTTATAAGTTTTAGTTTTATTATTCAAGAGTTAGTTTTCATCCAACAGTTTTTCTATTTCGTGTGAAATTTTGGTCTCCGTTTTAAAAGAGTTTACTTTAGCTGACCTTTAACTGATTGTGCTGCTGGAGTTTTATACAAAAGAAATTTGATATTGCAGTTCTTTAGTAAATTGAGGATCAAAAGGAAAAGCCCTTGGGTGACTTTTCTAGTATGGGGAATTTGAGATGACGATCAGTCTATCTGGAGATCTGTAGAAGGGCAAATCACACATGAGAGACCAGCTGCATTAACAGATACTGGGTATAATTCATAGCTCTGGCCCAGCAGCACGTTCAGGCCTTCTTTATGGCATGAAAAAGAGGACCCTGCCAATCTGGAACCTAGAAGGTGTTTCTGCTGTGGCCCTGCTGTCTCCAGCTTCATCTCCCCTGCCCATCCTCCACAGGTCTCCCCTCCTCCACTCTGATCTCCTTCCTACACAGGCCACTCTCCTTCCTGGCCTGGAGACATTCCAGCGCACCAGCAGTCATCTTGACCGTTGTCCGAGTATGTCACTCAGCTTTGGATATTCACAACTAGAGATCCTTTGCCCTCCTCCCGGCCTTGAGACACAAACAGAGCCACCTGTCTTTCACTTAGTTTCTCCAGAGCTGCACTGGGCCACCGCTTCCCTTCTCTTGCAGGAAGTTGATACTCCTTGCTCTTGAGCTCACCTAACCCCACTCCTACAATTCCTTAAGCATCTGGGAACTTGTTCAGTTCAAAGGGTCAATAGGTAAAGAACTGAAACGTCTGTTTAGTCTGCTTATAGGTCCTAGTTTTTTGTTGCCATGATCCATTTTCAGCCCTCCAGTGGCTTCACTGCTGAAAATGGACCTGAATATTCGAACGTGTCCTTGTCCAGGGCTTCAAGGATGCCCCTTCTCAGCTAGATCTGCTCCGTACTGAAGGTAACATTTTTTTTTAAGTTTACACTGACATGCTCAACCAAGTGCAATCTCTGTGCAAAAGGGCTGTGTCTGAAGGAGTTTGGAGTCTCTGTCATCTCTGTATCCTCCACTGTCCTTTCCCCATCTACTCGGTGCTGGAGTTGAGCCTGGGTTATCAGCCCAAACTCCCCATTTCTCCCTGGGAGGCTCCCTTTGGAGCCTTAGGGGCTTCTCTCCTGCCAACAGACCTCAGCAGAGCACCAAAGAACTCATGCCTTCGAACTGTGGTTCTGGAGAAGACTCTTGAGAGTCTCTCGGACAGCAAGGAAATCAAACCCTGAATACTCACTGGAAAGACTGATGCTGAAGCTGAAGCTCCAGTATTTTGGTCACCTGATGCTAATAGCCGACTCAGTAGAAAAGACCCTGATGCTAGGAAAGACTGAGGGTAGAGGGAGAGGAGGGTGTCAGAGGAGGAGATGGCTGAATGGCATCACTGACGCAATGAACAAAATGGGCAAACTCTGGGAAACGGTGAGGGACAGGGAAGCCTGACTTGCTGCCGTCCATGGGGTCACAAAAAGTCAGACATAACTGGGCCACTGAACAACAACAGCAGCAAGAGGCTTCTAACTTATCAGATCACTTCTCCATAAAATGGAACCTTAGAAAGGCTGTCTACTTGGTAGTGAAGAGAGCCACAAAATCTCTGAACTTACAAGCAGTCAGTCTAAACACTTTGTTTTAGAGAAGCAGGAAGAAATTAAAACAAGGGTTCCAAATAGAGCAGTAGATCAAGAGAAATGGGATGGGAGCTCCCCAGTCTTAGCAGGGCACTAATCCACTACCTTGACTTCACATTCCAGGATGTCTGGCTCGAGGTGAGTGATCACACCATCGCAATTATCTGGGTCATGAAGGTCTTTGTGTAGTTATTCTGTGTATTCTTGCCACCTCTTCTAAATATCTTCTGCTTCTATTAGGTCCATACCATTTCTGTCCTTTATTGTGCCCGTCTTTGCATGAAATGTTCCCTT
>SJYX01006760.1:425336-468497 GCA_006410675.1 Oreotragus oreotragus | reverse complement strand
AAAAAGCAAGAGAGTTCCAGAAAAACATCTACTTCTGCTTTATTGACTATGCCAAAGCCTTTGATTGTGTGGATCATGACAAACTGTGGAAAATTCTTAAAGAGATGGGAATACCAGATCACCTGACCTGCCTCCTGAGAAATCTATATACAGGTCAGGAAGCAACAGTTGGAACTGGACATGGAACAACAGACTGGTTCCAAATCAGGAAAGGAGTACATCAGTGCTGTATATTGTCACCTTGCTTATTTAACTTATATGCAGAGTGCATCATGAGAAACGCTGGACTGGATGAAGCACAAGCTGGAATCAAGATTGCAGGGAGAAATATCAATAACCCCAGATATGCAGATGACACCACCCTTACAGCAGAAAGCAAAGAACTAAAGAGCCTCTTAATGAAAGTTAAAGAGGATAGTGAAAAAGTTGGCTTGAAACTCAACATTCAGAAAACTAAGATCATGGCATCTGGTCCCATCACCTCCTGGCAAATGCATGAGGAAACAATGGAAACAGTGGCACATTTTATTTTGGGGGGCTCCAAAATCACTGCAGGTGGTAACTACAGCCATGAAATTAAAAGACACTTGCTCTTTGGAAGAAAAGTTATGACCAACCTAGATAGCATATTCAAAAACAGAAACATTACTTTGCCAACAAAGGTCCATCTTGTCAAAGCTATGGTTTTTCTAGTAGTCATGTATGGTTGTGAGAATTGGACTGTAAAGAAAGCTGCTGCTGCTGTTGCTGCTAAGTCGCTTCAGTCGTGTCCGACTCTGTGCAACCCCATAGACGGCAGCCCACCAGGCTCCCCCGTCCCTGGATTCTCCAGGCAAGAACACTGGAGTGGGTTGCCATTTCCTTCTCCAGTGCATGAAAGTGAAAAGTGAAAGTGAAGTTGCTGAGTCGTGCCCGACTCTTAGCGACCCCACGGACTGCAGCCCACTAGGCTCCTCCATCCATGGGATTTTCCAGGCAAGAGTACTGGAGTGGGTTGCCATTGCTTTCTCCAAAAGAAAGCTGAGCACAGAAGAATTGATGCTTTTGAACTGTCGTATTGGAGAAGACTCTTGAGAGTCCCTTGGACTACAGGGAGATCAACCAGTCCATCCTAAAGGAGATCAGTCCTGAGTGTTCATTAGAAGGACTGATGCTGAAGCTGAAACTCCAATATTTTGGCCACCCATTGCGAAGAGCTGACTCATTTGAAAAGACCCTGATGCTGGCAAAGATGAAGGCGAGAGGAGATGGGGGTGACAGAGGATGAGATGGTTGAATGGCATCACTGACTCCATGGATATAAGTTTGAGTAAACTCCAGGAGTTGGTGATGGACAGGGAGGCCTGGCGTGCTGCAATTCATGAGGTCGCAGAGTCGGACATGACTGAGCAACTGATCTGAATTGAACATACTAATTTAGTAATATCATGAAATAATCAACGAAAGCTTTATCTGGTATTTTGCCTGAAGGGCAATCGAAGAAGGTCATGGGTTTCTTGGAATTGTAGAGCCATTCTTTTATATTTCCTGCTTTGTTGTATATGACAAAAGCACTGGATGGTAGCTGGATATTAAAGCGACTTTCATAGATATACTGATTTTTAAAATTATTTTAAAGATCAAACAACATCCTTTACAAAAGAGGAGGGGTAGTGAAATACAGAATTGTCACATATATATGTTTGTGTGGGTCATGCTGATACAGTAACGTATTGTCCTTCGAATATCACTGAAGAGAATGAATTCCTTTAGGACAATCGATTCCATGAGTTAAGCTCAAACCACTGCAGTCATGTTAGGATGGCAGATTGAAAATTCTGATTGAATTTTTGTCTCCTAGTACATATTCATGTATCTTTACGTACAATAGAATCTTATTTCTGATTGGTGCTTTGGGCTTTCTTCTCAGACTGTGTAGCTAGAGTTTCCTGTTTTATCTCAGAGCTGTACGTTTTCCAGGTGGCTCAGTGGTAGAGAATGTGCTTGCCAATACAGGGACTTGGGTTCGTTCCCTGGGTTGGGAAGATCTCCTGGAAGAGGAAATGGCAACCCACGCCAGTATTCTTGCCTGGGGAATCTCATGGATAAAAGAAGCTTGTAGCTACCGCCCTTGGGGTCACAGAGAGTTGGACATGACTTAGGGTCTGGGTACAGCTCCTCTTCCAAGTGTGAAGACACGACAGCAAGAACTAGTTCACGGATCTGGAACTTCAGAGGTTGTAGTGCCACACTTTCTACCCCGTGGACACTCGGGACACTTGTAAATTTACCCATTTGCAAACTGTGAGGTGCCATTTAATCAAACCATAGTAAGATCTAGGGGGCTCAGGCAGTAAAGAATCCGCCTGAAATGTAGGGTACTTGGGTTCAATTCCTGAATCAGGAAGATCCCCTGGAGACGGAAATAGCAATCTACTTCAGTATTCTTGCCTGGAAAATCCCATAAACAGAGAAGCCTGGCAGGCTACAGTCCATGGGGTTGCAAAGACATGGACATGACTGAATAACTCACACTTTCACGTCTTTCACTTCACCTTACATTGGCTTAACTAAGAATACTAAAAGCAGATCATGCCAGTGACTCCTCCCTGAACTCTGGAAAGCCTCTACAGATTGAATTTACGCAGACCGGAAGGAGACTGTTAAAAGTCTCTTGCTAAAAAACGTTCAATCTGCATGATGTGACCTCTGCTACAATTTTTGCCTTTGGATCCAGCTCAGCGCCTGGCACATAACAGACATTCAGGGAATATTTGTTGAGTAAAATATTTAAAAAATTAGTGACCCGATTGAATGGAAAACTCTGCTTTGGGTTAAAGGGAAAAATGGAGGTGGTGAGTGGGGGTTGGTGAGGGTTGGGTATGCCGTAGGCAAATATAAGTGTTGGGAGTGGTTAATGTTGGTTTCAAGGATGAATTAAAACATTTGATAACCTCGTAAATAGACTACTGTACCGTTACATAAATGACACTGTTAGCTTGTAGTTATAAGGTGCTAAAATAACTATGAAAAATGAAAGAGCCCATCAATCAAATGGTTGTTTTGCCTACGTGAAAGTCAAACAACCAATGTGACTGATTTTTTTTCTCTTCTGAATTGACCTTTTGTTTTGTGACCCAGCACTGTGGTGTAAACTGCCAGCTTAAGGTAACGCGGACTGTTGTACTGACTACAGCATTTTGCAGTTCCCTGTGTGGAAAATGAAGCAAAGAGAATCTGCTAGATCGTGATGCTGGCTCCGAAAACATTTCCTAAAGTTGGTGATGAAAGTCGTTTCTACCATGGAGGTTATCAGGTTTCTTCTTCCAGGGTACTATATAGGAGGTTAAAGGGAAAAGTGAAGAATCAATGTGGAAAGTTCTATTTTATGATCTCTCCAATTGAAAGGCAGTTCAACGGAATCAGTTCTTTTCTGAGTTGCAGTAGAGAAAGGTATGTTTTTCTATCTGTGTAAACATGCTCTGACCTAAAGACCCAGCAGTAAGTTGGATAATAGCTCCCCAAATATCCAAGTTCTTATCCCAGAGACCCGTGCATAGGCTACCTGAGATGGCAAAGGTCCACTTCCTCCCTTAAGGTCCACTTCCTCCCTTTCCCTCCTCCCTCCCTTCCCCCTCTCCTCTTCCTCTCCCTCCCTCTCATTCTTTTCTTCTTCTCCTTTTCCTCCCTAATCTACCCCTCCTCCTCCCTTTTTGCTTGTAGCCAGTGTTTACTCACTGGACACTCTGATGTTTTCTAAGAGAATTCAGACTGTGAGTGGCAGCAATGTCATATGGACTCCACTTTGCCTCCTCCATCTCATCTCCTCTTTTCCTTGCCCCATCCCAGGCAGGCGGGCACCATCTTGAGAAAAAGTTTGAAGTTTTATTTAGCTGTGCTGTGCAACTACTGGGCCATAGTTCCCCAACCAGGGATCGAACCCATGTCCCCTGCACTGGGAGCATGGAGTCTTAATCCCTGGGCCGCCAGAGAAGTCCCAGGCAGCATCTTTATAATACCCCTCCATGCAAAGTCTCCTGGTCTATCACCTGTCCACCCCTGCCCTTTCTGGGCAAACTCAGGACTCTGGGACTTTCCTGAGCTCCCTAAGGGCGCCTGTGTTGATTTCCTTTGATTTCCTAGGACTTGTGTAACAAATTGGAGGACAGAGGAGCCTGGCAGGCTGCAGTCCGCTGGGTCACAAAGAGTCCATGTTAGCAACTGAACAACAACAAGAAAACAAAAGTGTGCCAGAGTGCAGAACCTGGCTGAATATAACAGGAATCCATGCTTTCAGGCCGCAAGTCTGAAACCAAGGTGTCAGCAAGGCCGTGCTCTCTCTGAATGAGGGCATGAAGAGTCTGTTCCACTCCTCACTCCCACTCTCTGGTGATGCTGGCAATCCTTCGGTGGCAGGACTCCAGTCTCTGCCTCAGTCTTCACAAGGCATCCTGTGTGGGTGTCTGTGTCTTTTTCCTCCTTTTCTTAACACACTGAATTAAAAGCCCACCCTTTTCTAGTATGACCTCATCTTAAGATACATTTTGATTATATCTGCCGAGGTAAATTCACATTCTTAGGTTCCCAGGATTAGAGCTTCAGCATATCTTTTTGGGGACACAGTTTAACCCATAGCAGCCATCTTTCCACGTGGGTTAGCTCTCAGTTCACTCAGCCTTTGAGATGGTACTGGATCCCAGTGGCTGCTCCAGTCAATCTTGGTTCAGACTAACTCAGGTTTACTTTAGGAGTAAACAATAAACAGGAGTCATAGTTGGCACCCTGGAACAAGAGTCTACAGGACTGTTCCTGGAGCTAGAAGGAGGAGATTCTTGATTTTGGGAGGCCCTAAGCATGGAAATCCATTCTTGTGCTCTGCAATTAGCATACTTCAACTGGACTCCAGCGCTGTTTTTTTCCTTTTTCATGACAAGAGTGATTTCCAGTCTCTTCTCATTGATTTTGCTTCCCACCCTAAATGCAGCTTGCGTCTGATTTGGCTTTTCCAGGCCTGAACTTGCTTCATGACCTTGCAGCTGCACGGTGCACCATGAACTAATGCATTCATATCATGTTTGTCAGTTCTCATGCTGCTTTGGCCTGTGTGTTTGTGTCCCCTCAAATGTCTGTGCTGAAGTCCCAACCCTGAGTGTGATGGTATTTGGAGGTGGGGCCTTACAGACATTCCTCGTTTTATGGTGCTTCACTTTTTTTTTTTTTTTAGAGCTTCCACTTTACTTTATTTTACTTTACAGTACTCTATTGGTTTTGGCATACATTGACATGAATCTACCACGGGTGTACATGAACTCCCAAACATGAACCCCCCTCCCACCTCCCACACCACATCATCCTTCCGGATCATCCCCATACACCAGCCCCAAGCATCCTGCATCCTGCATTGAACATAGACTGGTGATTCGTTTCTTACATGATAATATACATATTTCAATGCTATTCTCCCAAATCGTCCCACCCTCTCCCTATCCCTCTCCCTCAGGGTCCAAAAGTCCGCTCTACACATCTGTGTCTCTTTTGCTGTCTTGCGTACAGGGTCCTCATTACCATCTTTCTAAATTCCATATATATGTGTTAGTATATTGTATTGGTGTTTTTCTTTCTGGCTTACTTCACTCTGTATAATCGGTTCCAGTTTCATCCATCTTATAAGAACTGATTCAAATGTATTCTTTTTAATGGCTGAGTAATACTCCATTGTGTATGTGTACCACAGCTTTCTTATCCATTCATCCGCTGATGGACATCTAGGTTGTTTCCATGTCCTGGCTATTATAAACAGTGCTGTGATGAACATTGGGGTACATGTGTCTCTTTCTATTCTGGTTTCCTCGGTGTGTATGCCCAGCAGTGGGATTGCTGGGTCATAAGGCAGTTCTATTTGCAATTTCTTAAGGAATCTCCACACTGTTCTCCATAGTGGCTGTACTAGTTTGCATTCCCACCAACAGTGTAAAAGGGTTCCCTTTTCTCCACACCCTCTCCAGCATTTATTGCTTGCAGACTTTTGGATCGCAGCCATTCTGACTGGTGTGAAGTGGTATCTCATTGTGGTCTTGATTTGCATTTCTCTGATAATGAGTGACGTTGAGCATCTTTTCATGTGTTTGTTAGCCATCCGTATGTCTTCTTTGGAGAAATGTCTATTTAGTTCTTTGGCCCATTTTTTGATTGGGTCGTTTATTTTTCTGGAATTGAGCTGTATAAGTTGCTTGTATATTTTTGAGATTAGTTGTTTGTCAGTTGCTTCATTTGCTATTATTTTCTCCCATTCAGAGGGTTGTCTTTTCACCTTGCTTATAGTTTCCTTTGTTGTGCAGAAGCTTTTAATTTTAATTAGATCCCATTTGTTTATATTTGCTTTTATTTCCAGTATTCTGGGAGGCGGATCATTGAGGATCCTGCTGTGATTTATGTCGGAGAGTGTTTTGCCTATGTTCTCCTCTAGGAGTTTTATAGTTTCTGGTCTTACGTTTAGATCTTTAATCCATTTTGAGTTTATTTTTGTGTGTGGTGTTAGGAAGTGATCTAGTTTCATTCTTTTACAAGTGGTTGACCAGTTTTCCCAGCATCACTTGTTAAAGAGATTGTCTTTACTCCATTGTATATTCTTGCCTCCTTTGTCAAAGATAAGGTGTCCTTATGTGTGTAGATTTATCTCTGGGCTTTCTATTTTGTTCCATTGATCTATATTTCTGTCTTTGTTATGGCGTTTCACTTTAGGGCAGACATTGTGCTTCCACAAATTGAAGGTTCGAGGTAAAACCGTGTCAAGCAAGCCTATCAGTGCCAGTTTTCCAACTGCATTTTCTCACTTTGTTATCTGTGTGTCACATTTTGGTAAATCTTACAGTATTTCAAAGGGGCTTCCCAAGGTGGCGCAGTGGGAGAGAATCTCCCTGCCAATGTAGGAGATGCAGGTTCGATCCCTGGGTCAGGAAGATCCCTTGGAGAAGGAAATGACAACCCGTTCCAGTGTTTTTTTCCTGGAAAATTCCATGGACAGAGGAGACTGGTGGGCTACTGTCTATGGGGTCTCAAAGAGCCAGACATGACTGAGCATGCTCGCCCACACAGTGTTTCAAACATTGTCATGAGTATTATGCTTGATACAATCATCTTCAATCAGTGATCTTACTACTATGACTCACTGAAGCCTCAGACATTGGTTAGTATTTTTTAGCAATAAAGTATTCGTTAATTATGTACAATGTTTTCTTAGAGACATATTATACACTTGATAGAATCATATAGTATAGTATAAATTTTATATGCACCAGGAAACCAAAAAATTCAATGACCTGCTGTATCGCAATATCAGCTTTATCATAGTGGTCTGGAACTGAACCTACAGAATCTCTGAGGTCTGCCTATACTTAGGTTTAGATGAGATCAGGTGGGTGGGGCCCCCATTATGGGATTACTGCCCTTATAAGAAGAGGAAGGGACACCAGAATGCACTCCCTCACTGTCTCTCTCCTACTCTCTGCCATGTGAGGACGCAGCAAGAGAGTGGCTGTCTGCAAGGCAGAAGGAGGCTCTAACTAGGAGCCAAATCTGCCAGAACCTTGATCTTGGACTTCTCAGACTCCAGAACCGTGAGAAACAAATGTCTGCTGTTGAGGCTGTCCCATCTCTGGTATTTTGTTACAGCAGCCTGAACTGGCTGAGACATTGGCCTTGTGGAGTGATTCTTAGTGACGCAGTCTCCCGGGCAGGCCTGGTGAGGGTCAGACCTTGGGAGAGTCAGGCCTGGGGTGTTGACTGAAAGTGCTCATCTTCCCTGGTCCTGCGGTTGTGTACACACATGTGTGCATGTGTGTCTGGGTTGCATTTTAGTAGGAGCTGGTGGTCTAACCCTCTGTGATGGTGGTATCTGAAGCTTGTCTGTAGGCCACTGAGACACCCCAAGGCTTCTCAAAATACAATGCTGAGGCTACCTCTGGTTCTCCTAGCTCTCATCAGGTTAGAGACTAAATGACTCAGGGTTCTCAGCACCCTTACAGGCAACACTGACAATTTCAGTGGGCGTGTCTGTGCTGGGGCAGATGCTCATGCCTCTGGCGTGGCAGGAATCCTGCATCTATGGAGGAAAAGAGGACTAGCGGACACAGGACACTCAGTGTGGCTCTGTCCATAGGCGTGAGAGCCAGGTCTGTGGGTGAATCATTGTTCGTGCACTTGGCTGCACTGCACGGCATGTGGGATCTTAGTTCCCCAATCTTAGGTCTAACCAAAGGGTTGGACCACCATCTCCTACGAAAATGCGGCACAAACACAAACACACACGCACACGTGTGCATACACAACCGCAGGATCAGGGAAGATGAACACACTGAGTCAACACCCCAGGCCTGACCCAACCAGAGATCCAACCTGCGCCCCCTGAGGTGGAAGCGTGGAGGGTTAGCGTGGGCTGCTAGGAGAGTCTGTTCTTTTGCTTTTTAAGCTGCTGAAGCAGGCATTCTATTTCATGATGAGTAGAGGCAGCCAACATATGGCTCATAGGCCCCGTTTGTTGAACCTATCCCAGCTCGGAGATGTGAGCCCCCCCTCCTCAAGTGTAAAGAAGCCCCTTTGCTCACGTAATTGAGATTTTAAGTACCACTCAGGTCTGGTTTCAAGTCTGGCAATAAAAACAAAATCTTTCTCACCATTTCATAGATTGGGCCTCCTTGGTATGTTTTAAGTGAACGCAGTTAGCTGAACTCTCTGATAGTTCTGGGGATGAAGTAAATAGGGGTAACTCAGCCTCACCAGCTCACTGGCATCTTGCTTGCCTTCACTTAATCACAGCTCTGGAAATGTTTTGGCTTGTCTTGCTGCACGAGAAAGCTTGATTACGACAGAATCCGGAAATATAAGTTAGGCATACTTATGAAGTAACACTGAGTAGGCTATAACTTATATTGGTCTATAAATCTTTAAAAGTCATTGATGGGAAAGAACGTATTTCTTCAATTCTTCTAATCTTCCCATTTGAAAGAAAATTCTTCACAGAACAGTTTGCATGTGTTCCAGGTTCCAAAACAAACAGAAGTAAAAGTTTCAGATTACCAGAAAGAAGTAAAACATATGGCCTGTCATAAATGTGTGAGTGGACTCGCAGAACATCGTAAGGGGTTAAATGGCAAAAGTAAGACCTCACAGCACTTAAAGTACCTCCTAGGACTGCTCTGCTGGGCTCTTTTAGGGATACAAGAGCTAGAAGTGCTGGCCCTCTGGGGACTTACAGTCCAGGTGGGGAGACAAGATGTGTTGTAACTCAGAGAAAAGTTAAACAACATGAAAGTGTGTGACCGGATTTCTCTGGTTGCTCAGATGGTAAAGAAACTCCTCAATGCAGGAGACACAAGATTGATCCCTGGGTCAGGAAGATCCCCTGGAGAAGGGGATGGCTACCCACTCCAGTATTCCTTCCTGGAGAATCCCATGGACAGGGGAGTGTGATGGGCTACAGTCCATGGAGCTGAAAAGAGTCAGACACAGTTGAGCGTCTAAGCATACAAAGTGTGTAACCATTTACAAGAGAGCAATGGGCGAACAATTTCAAGGTTTCCTATCAGTTGCCGTTGTTCTGCATTGGAAAGACGGAACCGGGGCCAGAAAAACAGTAGGACTTGACCGCAGACATGAGTAAGTGGCTCACAGATGAAAGGATGGGACTTTTTCTATGTGGGCAGAGTGAAGTGGGCAGAGGGCAAAGAGGGGAGATTGAAAGATATGATCCGGAGAAGCAGAAACTGTGTAGAGATGCTGGGAAAAGCTCAGGCATTTGAACCTCATGTTTTACAAATTTTACAAATATGCCGAGAAAAACTGGAGAAAAAAGAAATCTTTCCCACAAAGCCTAGATTTTGTAATAACTACTGGTCATCTGGGCTTATTTACTGCAGAAGAGTTTAAACACATGTTTTATTGTAAAACTTTATTTAGAATATTATATACAGCCATTCTGAGATATAAAATATAACAACAAAAAACAGAATTTAAAAGGCCAGTGCTTATATGCTTTCTGTGATAGGTTTTTCCGTGTCAGGTCTTTTTTAAAAATTATAGACTGAAATGTTGCTTTGTCCAAAGTGGTTTGAAATATCTCACATGGAAAGGTTTCTCAGTGAGAAAACAGTTATGTAATTATACTCATGTTTGCCTCGCTTCTGTGCACTTTAATTTATTAGAAGTAAATCTTCTAACTGAGGGAACCTCCCCAGTCCAAGGCAGAACATCAGAATCTTACCATAGGTTAGGAAAACTGATGTTTTTATTTTATTTATTTTTTACTTCATACAAATAATTTTATTAAAATTTTAATTTTCTCAATTACAATGACCATATTGCCTATTAAATCTAATAGAAATTTTTGAATGTTTTAGAAGAAAATACTTTAAACATTAAGAATAATTTTATTTTTAATTAACTATACTATTCTTTTTTGATTAAGGTATATTCAAATTTTTACAAGTGCCATTCTTACACCTTCAGCTCAGTGGGCTACAAGAAAACACAGAAAAACAATGAAAAAAAAATCAGGAATTCAATACACAAACAAAATGAGAAGTTTAACAAAGAGATAGAAATCATGGTGGTTTTAGATCTAGGGTTTGGGTCAGTTTACAAAAGGTCAGCTGGAGGGAAGGAAGCTTGGCTGCCTGTTTCTCATCCAAGTTAAACTGGCTTCGAGCAGGCAGGCCTCAGGATGGCCCCAGAACCCCTGGAAACTGCTGGCCACCCTGACCCTCTATTACTGTCCTTCTCCCAACTAACTTTGCAAATGATTCACGTTGAGTTTGCCAGCATCACGGAGTGAGGAATACAAGGGCACCTCTGAGGTGTCTCCTTGGTATCTCTTGGTGCTTCTGCCCACCCTGGCACAGCACAGGGATGAATCAGGGGGCTTCAGCTCTACCCAGGAGGCATTTTAGCTCTTTGCCCATATGCTGAGTCTGGCCAGCTTCAGAGCTCTGCCCTTGCCCTGCCCCTCTAAGAGGGCATAGACCATGTTCCACAAAGGCCATTGAAATGTAAGCCCAGATCCAGAAGTTCATATCTGACTGATGAATGCATGCATTGTGAGCCTGTGAGTGTCTTTGCCGCCTGTGGGTATCCAGTAAAAGGCCGGTTTGTATACGTTAATTGAAAGGACTGAAGTGTGACAGAGTTGCTGCCGCCGGTGAAGCAAGGATGGAGAAGCCAGGCTTTCCAGGGCCGGCCAGGGGAGCCTTGACAGCGAGGTGTTTGTGGAAGAGGATGGGATGAGGTGGGCAGGAACAGCATGACACAGGTTGGGGGAGAGGAAAAGGCTGGCTAAGTAGGAAGCTGGCTAAGTGGTGCTGGTGAAGACTCTTGAGAGTCCCTTGGACTGCAAGGGGCTCCAACCTGTCCATCCTAAAGGAGATCAGTCCTGGGTGTTCATTGGAAGGACTGATGCTGGAGCTGAAACTCCAATACTTTGGCCACCTGATGCGAAGAGCGGACTCATTTGAAAAGACCCTGATGTTGGGAAAGACTGAGGGCAGGAGGAGAAGGGGATGACAGAGGATGAGATGGTTGGATGGCTTCTCCAACTCAATGGACATGAGTTTGAGTAAGCTCTGGGAGTTGATGATGGACAGGGAGGCCAGCACACCAGGCCTGTGTGCTGCAGTCCATGGGGTCGCAAAGAGTCGGATACGACTGAGGGACTGAACTGAATTGAACTGAACTGGACTGAGGTAGGAAGTGCCGGAGCCTCACGGAGGTGGCGGTGACGAGGGCGGGGAGAAAGACAGTCAGGCCGAGCGCGCCTGCACAGGTGCTTCTAGGGAGGCTGGCTTGTCTTCCTCCCCCGCTGCGTTCTTCCCTCTGTCTACCGCCGGTGCCCCACGCCTTGGGGTACTAACCAGGTCTCTTGTTTTCTGTCTTCTGATGCTTTGACATTATGGCCTTGCTGACTCTAGAAGGCCTGACTCTCTCAGGGCTGGTCAGTTCTAGAGACAGTCAACAACTCATCCACAAGTGCACATTTCAAATACAAACCAACCGATCCAGGGTCCCCTTCCAACCACGTTATTGTCTAGTACAGTAGAAGAGCCCCTTGTGGGACAGAGATGGACCTGTATTTAAATTCTACTCTATCAGATTATTAGTTGTGTGACTTTGCTAGTGATTTGACCATCTATAATCTAAGGGTTCATCTATAAAATAAAGGTGATAGTATTTATCCAATAGGGCTGTTTGGAGGATAAAATCAGATGATAATCATGAAATGAAAGCTCTGAACACTCTGGGACGTGAAGAAATGGTGGTGCCTCTCCTTTTTTCCTAAGCAAGACATACCTAGGGACTTCCCTGGTGGTCCAGTGGCTAAGACTTTGCGTTCCCAGTGCAGAGGATCTAGGTTCAGTCCCTGGTCAGGGAACTAGATCCCACATGCAGCAACTGAGAGTTAGCATGCTGCAAATAAAGACCCCACACATTGCAACTAAGACCAGGTGCAGCCAAATAAATATTTTTTTAAAAAGACATAGCTGGTCATTGTATTAATACTTATACACCAGTGATTCTGCTCATACCTGAATTAGCCCACATGGGTAGAGCTGAGAAACGGGAAAATGTATTGGTAGAAAAGTCTTACTTCTGAGGAAAGGGATAGGCAGGCAGGGCTGACATTCAGCCAGCCTGCTCTGGTATATTCAGAGCAGTTGTTCAAATAGGAGCAACATCCACCTGGGTGGATGCTGAGCCGCTTCCTTGGGCCTTCTTCCCGCCGTGGCTCCCATCACTCCAAGCACACAGGTTGGGCCTCCAGGATGAGGCTGACAGCACCGCCGCTGCTGTCCATTCCGCCAGTCTGTACCCAGGCTGCTCTGGTTGCTAGCCACCTAGCAGGTCACCACTGCAGGCAAAAGCAGAAGAAGGGCTGCCCTGCGGCCCTCAGATGAAGAGTCCCTATTCTTGGGTAGGGGCCGGTCAAGGTGGAAATGTGCACTGGGCATTTTGCCATCTTAGAAGGCCTGACTCTCTCAGGGCTGGTCAGTTCTAGAGACAGTCAACAACTCATCCACAAGTGCACATTTCAAATACAAACCAACCGATCCAGGGTCCCCTTCCAACCACGTTATTGTCTAGTACAGTAGAAGAGCCCCTTGTGGGACAGAGATGGACCTGTATGTAAATTCTACTCTATCAGATTATTAGTTGTGTGACTTTGCTAGTGATTTGACCATCTATAATCTAAGGGTTCATCTATAAAATAAAGGTGATAGTATTTATCCAATTGGGCTGTTTGGAGGATAAAATCAGATGATAATCATGAAATGAAAGCTCTGAACACTCTGGGACGTGAAGAAATGGTGGTGCCTCTCCTTTTTTCCTAAGCAAGACATACCTAGGGACTTCCCTGGTGGTCCAGTGGCTAAGACTTTGCGTTCCCAGTGCAGAGGATCTAGGTTCAGTCCCTGGTCAGGGAACTAGATCCCACATGCAGCAACTGAGAGCTAGCATGCTGCAAATAAAGACCCCACACATTGCAACTAAGACCAGGTGCAGCCAAATAAATATTTTTTTAAAAAGACATAGCTGGTCATTGTATTAATACTTATACACCAGTGATTCTGCTCATACCTGAATTAGCCCACATGGGTAGAGCTGAGAAACGGGAAAATGTATTGGTAGAAAAGTCTTACTTCTGAGGAGAGGGATAGGCAGGCAGGGCTGACATTCAGCCAGCCTGCTCTGGTATATTCAGAGCAGTTGTTCAAATAGGAGCAACATCCACCTGGGTGGATGCTGAGCCGCTTCCTTGGGCCTTCTTCCCGCCGTGGCTCCCATCACTCCAAGCACACAGGTTGGGCCTCCAGGATGAGGCTGACAGCACCGCCGCTGCTGTCCATTCCGCCAGTCTGTACCCAGGCTGCTCTGGTTGCTAGCCACCTAGCAGGTCACCACTGCAGGCAAAAGCAGAAGAAGGGCTGCCCTGCGGCCCTCAGATGAAGAGTCCCTATTCTTGGGTAGGGGCCGGTCAAGGTGGAAATGTGCACTGGGCATTTTGCCATCCTTTCACCTGCTTTATCAAAGAGATAAAGAGAGCTAGATGCTGCTTCCTCCTTTCTCTCCTCCCCTCTCTTCATGTTCACATTTGAAAGCAACCTCCTAGAGATAAGTTAACATTTTAGACCCTAAGGAAAAAATGAAAATGTCCATACTTATGAAAATATTGTTTCAAAGCAGATCTGTGCTACACTAGACTGACCCAAGAGATAAAATCACCTCTCTCTGGGCTTAAGTCTAATCTCATATGGCCTCTCTGAACTGTAACTGCTCACAATTCATCATAAGGGCAACTTCTTAAAAATCCCCCACCACAAATTCCATCTGTGCCGAGACCACCCAGCCCCTTCACATTTACTACCAGTCTGGATACTATTGGCTTCGATTAGATCTTTTGAAAACATAGCTCCAGTTTTCTGTGAGCTCAACCATGAATCCAGGAGGCATCTTAGTCACATTTGAGCTGTTGCTTGGGGCAGGAAAGGTTACTCTGGAGTTTGAGCCAAGGATCTCACCCCTTTGCTATGGGCATTTGGGAGAAGGCTTCTGAGATCTGACAAACTCAGCTAAAGATGGTTCATGAACTACATTCATCTCACCACTTTCAGAAGAAAACACTCAACTCATACTTTCTTTCATATATAATAACTGCATAGCTTTCCATGTAATCTTAATATGTAACCTTCTCTCCTTTCTTAAAAATCCTATGAAGTACCCCATTTTACAGATGAACAAAATGAGATTTAGAGGCATTAAAGTTCCTTGTTCACAGACAGACTAGAAATAGAATCTTTCTATATGATACTCTGCCCTTAACCAAATTGCTTTGAATTGAGGAATTACAAGTAGGAAGTAGGATTCCTTTTAAATTATTTTGACCTTACTTTTAAAGATAGCATTGATTAACTTTATCCACACTCTCCATCAATAAATTGAAAAGCTAAGAAGTGGATACAGTAAGCTTTTATGTGAAGACTTACTATAAGAACTGGAAAAAGCCTTAACCATCATCTAGTCCAGTTTTTCCCAAAGGACATGTCTCAGGATGTTGACAGACATAATGCATTAAAAGAATTTCATAAAAAAGAAAATAAAAGAATTTCATGAGCAAATAAAGTTCAAAACAGTCATTTAGATGATTAAGCAGGGGTGTTTACAGAAGGCTATCAGGATTTTAACAGACTGATATGTTTGTGATCAGGCGATCACATGTCAAATGTTTAACAACCAACTCTACAGAGATAAATCTCTGCTTTGCAGGTGATTTCTGTGTTTGGCCTCTGTGGTATAAATACTCCCACTAAGGTCCATTTCCAGCCACCAGCACAACATCAGTGAATGTGAAGCTGGAGAGAGATGCACAGAGTAGTAAGCATGTCACATACTCTATGAAACATACCACAGATGTATACAACCTCAAGAGCAAAATGAAAACAAGACGCAGTAAATAATTAGGAAGCATTGCTTTGAGTAATTATTACCTTGGTCTTTAATACGATTCATTTATTTTAAATTATATCTTTAATTTTTAATAATAACCATGTGTAACATTTGGCTCACAAAATTCCTGAAAGTTCAGCAATTGACTTTTGCAAGTGGGAACAAACTGGCCCCAGCACATCACTGCTTGTGATCCCCGAAGGGACTGGGTGGGTGTCTATCACGTGGTACCTTCCAAAATTATTTGACCCAGGCTCCTTTCTTCGGGTAGTATTTTATAGGATTTGTGTTCCCTGGAGCATTTGGAAATTGCTGATCTAGTGTAACTGTGTCCTTTTCCCCCTTGTTTTCATTCATTTTCAAAGTTTCTGTTTTCCTGACTGCTAGCTGGGAGTTTGACATACCGCACTTTCACCCAATTCAGATAGGTAAATACTTATTGGACTTCCGTAATATACAGAATATTGTGCTCATTCTGTAGAGGATTCTAGATGACTAAGAGTTCTTGTGCATGGCAGGTAAATTGTAGGATAAATCCATGAAGAACTGCAACGGAAGACAGCACATGGCTAGTGTAGGGGAAAGGTTACAAGCAGATAAGTTAGGGAGATCAGAAGAAAACAGAATCACATTCAACTGTAGATGTTATAGTGGGAGGTAATCGGGTACAAAGTGGGGCCTGAGATCCAGCAATGCCTCTTGCTTGAGACTGGAAGATGTACACAGGTAGACAGTGTTTTTCCTGTGAAATAAAAGTCATTCAGTCGTGTCTGATTCTTTGCAACCCCTTGGACTGTCACCCACCAGGCTCCTCTATCCATGGGATTCTCCAGGTAAGAATACTGGAGTGGGTTGCCATTCCCTTCTCCAGGGGATTTTCCCAGCCCAGGGACTGAACCCGGGTCTCATGCATTGCAGGCAGATTCTTTACCTTCTGAGCCACCAGGGAAACTCTTTAGTGTTCTTCCTGTTCAAGGTATATTCATTCACTCATTCATGACTTCTTCAGCAGACAAGGGGGGAGATCCTGGTGCAAGGCCAGTGAAGCCAGTGTTTTGAAGGATATGCATTTTAAAAAATTACCGGTTAGGCTGGACGCTTGTTCCCAGGCTAGCTAGCTACTTGGGCTTTTTCTTCTGTGAATTGTCTGTGTATATCCTTTGCCCGGGTTTCCCAGGTGGCACTAGTGGTAAGGAACCTGCCAATGAAGGAGACAGAAGAGACACAGGTTCGACCCCTGGGTCGGTAAGATCCCCTGGGGGAGGGCATGGCAATACACTGCAGTAGTCTTGCCTGGAGAATCCCATGGACAGAGGAGCCAGGCGGGCTATAATCCACGGGGTCGTAGAGCTGGCGACGATTGAATGGACTTGGCATGCACGCATCCTTCGCCCACTTCTGTACAGGTGTTCCTTTTTGTTCTCCTGCCACTTTGCAGCACTTTCTTGCATGTCCTTTCGTGTAAGCTACAGGCGTTTGAAGCTTGAAATCCTCCATTTTGATAACATCAAATCCAATAATTTTCCCTTTTTTGTGGTTTATGCTTTGGGGGACTTTTTCAAAAATCCTCCAATGCTTTTTTCTATTAACTTTATACCTTTATTTTCACATTTCTATTTTTAATGAGATTTAGATTTAGTGAGATTGGTGAAGTAGTCCTCCAACTTTAGTATTCTCTGTGTCATGAGGTAGCACCCTTTTAAAATAACCCATCTTTGCCCAAGAAATATACCTTGTGATTTCTTTTACTTTAAATTGCTTTCTCTGTTATTGCTATTTGATTAATTCATTATATATAAATACTAAAATTCATTGCATCTTTATTTGGTCTGTGTTACATTCTTTTTCATCACATTCTTTTCAACCTTTCTGTATCTTTTAATAAAATAAAAATATTGGGGATAACAGTAACAATGAATAATTAGCACAGTGAGTAAGCACAGCCTTAAGGCCTAATTGACCATTGTTATCTCTGGGGGAGGAGGGTGTGTTCATCAGAGAGACACAGTAAAAAGGTAATAGTGGTTCTCACTCCTCAGTTATCATTCTGTTCTTTGCATCTCTGTCCCAAGAGAAAAAATCCCAACAAGGGCCATGATAGAACCCATATTTACTTTGGACTCATTCCATTTATTTTTCCTTCCATGGACCATTCAAATTGTAACCATTGGTCAGTCATCTGCATGGCTTGATAATTAATGAAATTTGATAATTTAAGTGGCCTTCCATTAGAAAAAATTGCACAATAGTCCATGAAATTATGATTTTGAATTGCATTCTTGAAACAGGCCTAGAAGCCACAGAATGAAAGCAATGGGAAGTGTGAGTTTGGAACAGGCAGATCTGTGAAACTGTGTTCCTGAGGTCTGGAAGCAAAGATTTGGCAATGGGATTCACAGACTCGAGAGGGCTTCAGAGTAGGGAGCTCACGCAGCCCCCAGGTGCGGCTCCGATTTGTGTTCCATTCAAACAAAATACCTTGCTTCCTGAATGCTGCTTTGGCTTAATTTCAGCAGAGTAGCCATTCTTAATCCAAAGCAATCAAGAAGAATTTGTTCAGTGGTCAAACAGCATTTTTCTGAATGCTTGGAAATCACGAAGATCCGCTGTTACACAATACTCTCTAGCAAACAAAGCAGAGAAAACCAATAAACATGCCAGACAATGCCAGGGTCAATTGGACCGCCCTGAAATGGACCAAGACTCCAGAAAAGTGCATGTCTCCATTACCTCAACTGTGAAATAGGTACACGATACAACTTCACACTGAAATCTGAAATTGTACTTTTACAGGGGAGCATATGTGTGTGAGAGTGTGTGCGTCTTCATGATTCATCCACGTTACAAATGCTCTTTCAACTTAGTCCAAAGGTGGCAGAAGTAACTTTGATTAATCCTGAATTTTTAAAGAATAAATTATTCAGTCTCCTTTCAGCCTCCAAAGCACTTTGTCCATGTTTTCATCACATTCTGTCATAGTTAATAATCTATTCATCCATCTTTGCAGATAGACTTTAAGTTCTCTGAGGCTGTATATTCACATATTTTCAAAGTCCAGTGCATATATTAGTCCTGGCATATATTAGTCGCTACATAATGTCTAAAGAATGAATGTATAAACCAAAGACTGAAGTCTACCTATATTCTGATCATGCATTTACAAGATACTTTGAAAGAGTAAATATAGCAGTCACTATGCATAGATTCAAAAAAGATGTGTAATAATATGTTAACAGACAAGATACAGCAGGAAACTGTTCGCTGGATGACGAAGAAAGAAATTTGCATCATCATCTTTTTTAGATCTGAACAAAAATTGAAGGCAATTTCCATTCCAATCATTTATTATCTAAATTTCTCACCACTGAGGTGACTGGAATGTCAAAGGCAGTACAAATTTGCATGACTTAAAAATATATTCCTAAAGCTCTTTGGGACATTAATAAAATCACAGAAAAATCCAGTGGCTTGGGTCAGTTTCAATTTTCACTTTTTGTTCACAAAACGTCCCTATATGAGAAGAAATTATTTGAATTTTTACCCACCTTGAACCATTAATCTCAATAATTTAATTCTAGTACATGTATATTTCTAATATCAAATTAATTTAATAAACAGAATAGACAGTGTCAATCATATCCCTAAATTTCAGTCACACACATTACTCATCTATATAAGGGTAACTAAAATGGAGAATTTGTATGTAATTTATACATACTAACATATTCACATGCTTCTGTGTTGAAAGGAACTTATACTTCCAGAGGGTGGAAAACTTCATTTTTCAAGATAGGAGAAACTAATTTGAATTAGTGAGATTTTAGGAATGGGTTTTAGACAACTGGGTATAACTGGTTAATATTTTCAGAGTTGGGGATGATTGATTAATACTGTCTAACAAAGACAGAATCTCTGGGTTGGATGAATAATTTTCCTTAGTTTGAGATTCAGAATCCACAATTTTGGTGCTTGCTCATCAAAGAGATTTGGGGGCAGAGAGAGTAGGAGGCCAAGAGTGCCAAACCAGAGGCTGCTACGTAGCATCTAAAGAACCTTTTAAGGTTTTAGTCCTTTATCTTACAGTAGCCACTGTGAATCAGGGAGGTAGTTTCAGTGGCATATTCCAGATTGAGTAGCCTCCCAAATTCTTAGAGGCTATCTAGGCATTCAAATTAAACCCAGCTAGACACAAAGGTACTTCCCTTCCCGGCTTCAAAGACCAATACAAAAACAAACAAACAAATAACGAAAACAAAAGCCTAAGAGCAAAAACAGAAGAGAGGACTTCAAGAGTTTACTTCTTTCCAACGTTCCAGGCACCCTATTCTAAGCATAGCTTTTCTGAAATAGCTCAGATTAACATAACTCTATAATATCATTTTAGATCACTTAAAATTTGTTCCTTCAAGATTTTTCTAGGCACAGAACAAAGGCTGAACAAACTCACAGAACAGTTTCTATAGGCACAGAACACGCAATGTTTGCTACTGCGTGCCCTGGAAAAATGCCTGGCATTCACTCTCCACTAGTTGAATGAAAGAAAGCTAGGGTTTTGTTCTTTTTTAATTGAAGTGTACCTGATCTTACAGATCCAAATGCCAGGTTCAGAGTTGTTAGGTTGGAAGGCTGTACACTTATTCCAGTGATTCTGCCATTATTCTAATCCCTTTTGGAATTCTCTTATTGGAATTCCTGTCTTAGACCAAGGCATGTGGTTTTTGAAGGATTTATTGGTGGCAAACTTTGGTTTTGTGAGAAGATCTGCTATTCAGAAAATGCAAAATGCATCTGGAGCCCAGTCTGGTAAGTGAGTTTAGTAATTTAACTTTTTAATCTCATTCATATGTGATTAGAAACTAACCAGACTGATTTTCCAATGCATTCCATAAAAATATATCTGAGAGCAGCTCCAAATAGGAATGTCACAGATGTTTTGAAGAATGGTGGTACCACTGGAATAAGTGTAAAATCTAGGTGGGCAACCACCTTAAATAAAAATATATCCCTGTTATGTTTCTTTAAAAGACCTTTTGCAGTTTTGTCACATTAGAAAAACCAAAGTCCAGGTGATTCTCATTTCATATCTACAAACAGTGCCTATAGAGTATTTGGCACTGACCACGGCCGAGCCCTTTTTCTCCTCCCCAGGACCAGTGGCCCTGATTGCTCTGATGGGGCTGAGTTTGTGGTCATCTTCCTTGGTCTTTCAGGACAGCAGAAAGAATATCCTTGCTTCTTTAGCCAGCTGCGTTTTTACTGGAGTTAAAATAATGAACTTCTGGGCTACCTGTTAACTTCTTACGCGCTGAGATGAGAATAGGTTGAAACTGAGGGAAAATGCTGATATACTTAAAACAAAGAACCAAAATAGCCACATAAACAAACCTCAGGAAAATTTAACCAAGAAATTACTGCCAAATAAATCCCCAGCCTGTCAAAATGCTGAATATTTTGTTTCAAAAAGGAACTATATTTTTAGTCTCTGCCAAGCTTGTCAACACTCTAATAACAAACTTAACATTTGTTGTTTTTTTTTTTTTAAAAAGATGGGAGTGACCATTTTCACAAACCCTACCGGCTTCCTTATATATCAGCAGAGGAGAAATGCACAATTGACTCTTAGTCATCACAAATGCTAGGTTGGGTCTTTGCAGGTCATTAATGAAGTGAAAGAAAATAAACAGCTACTGTCAGATGGCAGTTCCATGGAAACTGCTGGTTTCTTGAATCATTCCCACAAGAACAAAAGAGAAGCTGAAAATAAAAGCAAACTCTGGTCTTGTTTCCTGGTAGTTCACTAGCAGTTTCTTCTCTTTCTTTCCCCCTTTAGTATTCATTTTACTGATCCCACTGTTGTAAGATGGACTTCCCCGGTGGCTCAGGGGTAAAGAATCCTCCTGCAGTGTAGGAGCCACAGGAGACACGGGTTTGATCCCTAGGTAGGGAAAAGACCCTGGAGGAGGGCATGGCAACCCACTCAGTATTCTTGCCTGGAGAAGCTCCATGGACAGAGGAGACTGGTGGGCTGCATTCCATAGGGTTGCAAAGAGTCTAACATAACTGAAGAGACTTAGCATTGCATGCATGTTGTAAGGTAGAGAGCTGAAGTAACTTATCAGAAATTTCAGGAGCAGAGCCATTAGAATCTGTGCAGCCATACCATTATTTTGCCAACAAGGGTCTGTACAGTCAAAGCTATGATTTTTTCATTAGTCATGTATGGATGTGAGTTCAGTTCAATTCAGTTGCTCAGTTGTGTCCAACTCTTTGCGACCCCATGAACCGCAGCATGCTAGGCCTCCCTGTCCATCAACAACTCCCAGAGTCCACCCAAACTCATGCCCATCGAGTCAGTGATGCCACCAATCATCTCATCCTCTGTCGTCCCCTTCTCTTCCTGCCCTCAATCTCTCCCAGCATCAGGGTGTTTTCCAATGAGTCAGCTCTTCACAGCAGGTGGCTAAAGTATTGGAGTTTCAGCCTCAACATCAGTCCTTCCAATGAACACCCAGGACTGATCTCCTTTAAGATAGACTGGTTGGATCTCCTTGCAGTCCAAGGGACTCTCAAGAGCCTTCTCCAACACCACAGTTCAAAAGCATCAATTCTTCAGCGCTCAGCTTTCTTCACAGTCCAACTCTCACATCCATACATGACCACTGGAAAAACCATAGCCTTGACTAGATGGACCTTTGTTGGCAGAGTAATGTCTCTGCTTTTGAATATGCTGTCTAGGTTGGTCATAACTTTCCTTCCAAGGAGTAAGCGTCTTTTAATTTCATGGCTGCAGTTGCCATCTGCAGTGATTTTGGAGCCCAGAAAAAGAAAGTCAGCCACTGTTTTCACTGTGTCCCCATCTGTCTGCCATGAAGTGATGGGACCGGATGCCATGATCTTCGTTTTCTGAATGTTGAGCTTTAAGCCAACTTTTTCACTCTCCTCTTTCACTGAATGCTGAAGAATTGATGCTTTTGAATTGTGGTGTTGGAGAAGACTCTTGAGAGTCCCTTGGAGTGCAAGGAGATCAAATCAGTCAGTCCTAAAGGAAATCAGTCCTGAATATTCATTGGAAGGACTGATGCTGAAGCTGAAACTCCAATACTTCAGCCACCTGATGTGAAGAGCCAATTTATTAGAAAAGACCCTGATTCTGGGAAAGATTGAAGGCAGGAGAAGGGGATGACAGAGGATGAGACGGTTGGATGGCATCACTGACTGAGTGGACACAAGTCTGAGCAAGCCCCAGGAGACGGTGATGGATAGGGAAGCTGGTGTGCTGCTGTCCATGGGGTCGCAGAGAGTAAAACAATTTACTGCTTTTTGCTTTATTGCTCGTCTCAGGTATTGTGTTTTTTACAGACTGAACATTTGTGGCATCCTTACCCATGGACGGAGGAACCTGGAGGGCTACAGTCCACGGGGTCGCAAAGAGTCGGACACGACTGAGCGACTTCACTCACTCACTACCTCGAGCAAGTCCATCAACACCATTTCCCAACAGCATTGGGGAATAAGGAAAAATTAAAGCACGAGTGTATAACTGCTGGATAAACCTTAATTTGAAAATGTAATGGATTATTTTCTATGGATAAGTCAATATTGGTCAGAACACATGCTGACACTTAAATTTATTTCTACCAAATGAGTCCATTGAGATTTAAAACAAGAACAACAACAAATCCAAAAACCCCAAACGCCTTCCAATTGTTCCAGAGAATAAAAAAGGAGCTAGTCTGTCTTATTAGCTTGTGTTAACAAAAAATAACCCTCCAATCTTGGCCTTGATATATTTAAAACAATAATATTCACCGTTTCTGCTACCCCAGTGGGAATAGAGTTGTAATAAACTGGATATTGTCTGGGTTGGTGTGAGCTTTAACCCGGTAGGAGACCGAAAAATACTTCTTACATAGTTCGTGGTTGAAATCATAAGAGCCAGGTTCTCTTTTATTCACATTTCTTCCTGAAAGATCTCTGTGAATTGAAGACCGTGAGCCTGGGTATAGGCAGCTGAGACACACCTCCACATTTTTGACGGGTGTCAGTCCCCTCTTCCCCTCACCCCCTCTCCAGGGATAATGTCTATACTGGACCTAAGACGAGGCTCTGTAGAGACTGGTATGTCTTTGGTTGGTTTTGGTTTTTGCTTTTATTTTGGAATTGCAAAGTGTGAGTGAAGAGAGGACGATGTGATTGTTCAGGGACCGGGCAAGGATACAAGGAGAAGCTGGAAGCTGCTGCTGCTTCTGTCTTCTTCAAAATGTTTAATCACTGTCGTGTCTTAGATCTGGTTTCTTGGGGAAGCCTCTTAGAAAAGCTGAAAGAACCATTGCACTATTTCCCCAAACTCTATGCCAAGAGGAATTCCAGCTGTGTCCTGCCAGAGCCTTCTTGTAGGACGTCACCCACGACTGCCTGTGTGCATGTGAAACACAGCTGAACACTACAGCTTTGGGGTCTTGAGCAAGCCATTCATTTAAACATACTTATACTGAAACTCGTGGCTCAGACGGTAAAGCGNAGGAGAAGGGGATGACAGAGGATGAGACGGTTGGATGGCATCACTGACTGAATGGACACAAGTCTGAGCAAGCCCCAGGAGACGGTGATGGATAGGGAAGCTGGTGTGCTGCTGTCCATGGGGTCGCAGAGAGTAAAACAATTTACTGCTTTTTGCTTTATTGCTCGTCTCAGGTATTGTGTTTTTTACAGATTGAACATTTGTGGCATCCTTACCCATGGACGGAGGAACCTGGAGGGCTACAGTCCACGGGGTCGCAAAGAGTCGGACACGACTGAGCGACTTCACTCACTCACTACCTCGAGCAAGTCCATCAACACCATTTCCCAACAGCATTGGGGAATAAGGAAAAATTAAAGCACGAGTGTATAACTGCTGGATAAACCTTAATTTGAAAATGTAATTGATTATTTTCTATGGATAAGTCAATATTGGTCAGAACACATGCTGACACTTAAATTTATTTCTACCAAATGAGTCCATTGAGATTTAAAACAAGAACAACAAAAAATCCAAAAAACCCCAAACACCTTCCAATTGTTCCGGAGAATAAAAAAGGAGCTAGTCTGTCTTATTAGCTTGTGTTAACAAAAAATAACCCCCCAAACTTGGCTTTGATATATTTAAAACAATAATATACGCCGTTTCTACTACCCCAGTGGGAATAGAGTTGTAATAAACTGGATATTGTCTGGGTTGGTGTGAGCTTTAACCCGGTAGGAGACCGAAAAATACTTCTTACATAGTTCGTGGTTGAAATCATAAGAGCCAGGTTCTCTTTTATTCACATTTCTTCCTGAAAGATTTCTGTGAATTGAAGACCGTGAGNCTACCCCAGTGGGAATAGAGTTGTAATAAACTGGATATTGTCTGGGTTGGTGTGAGCTTTAACCCGGTAGGAGACCGAAAAATACTTCTTACATAGTTCGTGGTTGAAATCATAAGAGCCAGGTTCTCTTTTATTCACATTTCTTCCTGAAAGATTTCTGTGAATTGAAGACCGTGAGCCTGGGTATAGGCAGCTGAGACACACCTCCACATTTTTGACGGGTGTCAGTCCCCTCTTCCCCTCACCCCCTCTCCAGGGATAATGTCTATACTGGACCTAAGACGAGGCTCTGTAGAGACTGGTATGTCTTTGGTTGGTTTTGGTTTTTGCTTTTATTTTGGAATTGCAAAGTGTGAGTGAAGAGAGGACGATGTGATTGTTCAGGGACCGGGCAAGGATACAAGGAGAAGCTGGAAGCTGCTGCTGCTTCTGTCTTCTTCAAAATGTTTAATCACTGTCGTGTCTTAGATCTGTTTTCTTGGGGAAGCCTCTTAGAAAAGCTGAAAGAACCATTGCACTATTTCCCCAAACTCTATGCCAAGAGGAATTCCAGCTGTGTCCTGCCAGAGCCTTCTTGTAGGACGTCACCCACGACTGCCTGTGTGCATGTGAAACACAGCTGAACACTACAGCTTTGGGGTCTTGAGCAAGCCATTCATTTAAACATACTTATACTGAAACTCGTGGCTCAGACGGTAAAGCGTCTGTCTACAATGTGGGAGACCCGGGTTCGATCCCTGGGTTGGGAAGATNACACAGCTGAACACTACAGCTTTGGGGTCTTGAGCAAGCCATTCATTTAAACATACTTATACTGAAACTCGTGGCTCAGACGGTAAAGCGTCTGTCTACAATGTGGGAGACCCGGGTTCGATCCCTGGGTTGGGAAGATCCCCTGGAGAAGGAAGTGGCAATCCACTCCAGTATTGCCTGGAAAATCCCACAGACAGAGGAGCCTGGTAGGCTACAGTCCGTGGGGTCGCAAAGAGTCAGACTGGACTGAGCGACTTCACTTCACTTCACTTTCCCTTCATACTGAAACTAATGATGTCTCAGCTGCATGAGCTGAGACAAACTGATTATGAAAATTTATCAGATATTTGTGGGGGCTACCAAAAACATTGGCGTGGAATTTAGGGGCACTCAAAGTCTTACACTGGGCTTTCAAGTGGCGCTAGTGGTAAAGAACTCACCTGCCAATGTAGGTGCAATCCCTGGGTCAGGAAGATCTCCTGGAGGAGGGCATGGCAACCCACTCCAGTATTCTTGCTCAGAGAATCCCATGGACAAAGGAGCCTGGTGGGCAACCATAGGGTTGCAAAGGGTCAGAAATGACTGAAATGACTTAGCATGCACAGACAAGGTCTTATATTAGTAGGTAGGGGCAATAACTGATTACATTTAGATTACTGCTGTTATTGGAACAGCATCTGTGTCCACCCAGTGAGGTTAACACAAGAGAGGGATAACAACAGTGACATTATGCACATCTTAGGCTAATTATAACGATCTGTTATCAACTGAATATGTCCCCTAAGGTTCAGATGTTGAAGCCTAATCCCCAGTGTGATGGTGTTTGAAGGTGGGGGCTCTGGGAGGTAATTAGGTCATGGGGATGGAGTCCTCATGCTAGAGTTAAATGCCCTATAAGAAGGGACACAAGAGAGATGATGGTGGCTTGGCCAGGGAGGACATAGTAAGAAGGTGACTGTCTACAAGCCAGGAAGCCCGCCTTCACCAGACACCAGCTGGTGATACCTTCATCTAAGACTTCCCATCCCAGAACTGTGAGGAATAAAATTCTGTTGTTTAAATCCCCTAGTCTATGTCATCTTGTTATAGCAGCCCAAACTAGGACATTGGCACTGAAGTAATTTTATATATCAACCCCTGCTTGTCAGAAACATTAGGACATTTCCTCACCCCCATAGTTTCAAGAGGTTTGTAAATTTTTTATTTATTGTAGATACTTCATATTCTAAGAATAACTTTTGGCTCATTTTCTAACAGAGTGTCCAATGCCTTGCTGAATTCATAATTTAGAGCATTAATTTCCCCCCTTTGGGTTTTCCTTGGGTAAATTAAGAATTATAGAAATGATGAAACATATGACAAGAGAACTATTAAGAATATACAGAATTTCACAAAGGAAAAGACATAAAAATATTGTAGTCTGATGTTAGCCAAAGAGTACAAACTTTCAGTTGTAAGATAATATGTTCTGGAGACCTAATGTATAGCATGGTGAATGTAATTAGTGATATAGTGTATACTTGAAATCTGCTAAGAAAGAAAATCTCAAATGTTCTCCCACTTCCCCACACACAAAATGTAACTATGTGGGGTAATGGATCTGGTAATTAGCTAGATTGTGGTGATTATTTCACAATATATATGTATACCAAAACATCATATTATATAACTTACATATATACAATTTTTATTTGTCAATCATACCTCAGTTCGGTTCAGTTGATCAGTCGTGTCTGACTCTTTGTGACCCCATGGACCACAGCACATCCCTGTCCATCACCAACTCCTGGAGCTTTCTCAGATTCATGTCCATCGAGTTAGTGATGCCATCCAACCATTGTCTTCCTGCCTTCAATCTTTCCCAGCATCAAGTGGACAAAATATTGGAGTTTCAGCTTCAGCATCAGTCCTTCCAATGAATATTCAGGACTGATTTCCTTTAGAACTGACTGATTTGATCTCCTTGCAGTCCAAGGGACTCTCAAGAGTCTTCTCCAACATCACAGTTCAAAAGCATCAGTTCTTTGGCACTCAGCTTTCTTTATAGTCCAACTCTCACATTCATACATGACTACTGGAAAAACCATAGCTTTGACTAGACAGACCTTTGTTGATCAAGTAATGTCTCTGCTTTTTAATATGCTATCTAGGTTGGTCATAGCTTTGCTTCCAAGGAGCAAGTGTCTTTTAATTTCATGGCTGCAGTCACCATCTGCATTGATTTTGGAGCCCAAGAAAATAAAGTCTCTCACTGTTTCCACTGTTTCCCCATCTACTTACCAAGAAGTGATGAGACCAGATGCCATGATCTTAGTTTTCTGAATGTTGGGTTTTAAGTCTCATTTTTGAGTTTTAATTATAACTCATTATTAATTAGTTAAAATTATAATTCATCATAATTAAAACTCATTAAATTATGAGTTTTAATCACACCTTAGTAAAGTCAAAAAACCAAACCAAACAAAAAAAAAGGTACATATGTATAGAGTTTTATATTATACATAATACAATCATTGA
The DNA here is from genome assembly GCA_006410675.1 of Oreotragus oreotragus. Classification (NCBI taxonomy): domain Eukaryota; kingdom Metazoa; phylum Chordata; class Mammalia; order Artiodactyla; family Bovidae; genus Oreotragus; species Oreotragus oreotragus. Next base: position 440,409 of record SJYX01006760.1, on the reverse strand, counting down.
TTATATTAATAAAAAATGAACAGTATATATTAAAAAATTTTTATAAATTAGAGAATGATTGCTTTATAATGTTGTTAGTTTCTGCTGGACAACAATGTGAATCAGCTATAAGGACACATATATCCCTTTCCTCTTGATCCTTCCCCCCACTCCCCCATCCTACCCCTCTAGGTCATCCCTGTGTTACGCAGCAGCTTCCCACCAGCTACCTATTTAACACATGGCAGTGTATATATGTCAATGCTATTCTCTCAATTTGTCCCACCCTCTTCTCCCCCTGCTGCATAACATATTGAATAAGTATTTATTAGTGCAGGAGTACTTAACTAAACTGTAGTACATTTATTGATGCAATGCAAACCAATATAGTGATTAAAAAGATTAAGGAAGTTCTTAGTAAACTGATCTGAGAAAAACCTCCTGAGGGGTTTAAAAAAAAAATGCTGCAATCTGGGTGGGGCGGGGAATTTGAAGGGAGTGTGGGTAAGCAGAAAGATATTGGGAAAGTATTGCAGTAAATGATTGAGTAAACTGACATAGTCTAAGGTAAAACCAAGAGTCCTCGTGTTGGCCTGTGGCTCGATGTATTGTTCCCTGAGAGCTCAATGGCACATTGCTGCCACCAGCCAGAAGTGCTAATGCAGGTCTTCACTGAATAAGTTCATAAATCCAGGATAAAGAGATTAATGTAGCACTGATATGTAAGATACATATTTGTGGAGATTATATGCACATAATGTGTTGTCATTACTATGCTACTTTAAATATATTTTATCTGATTTTAAGATATATGAATTAGAGTTAATGGTTTTCTACATTTTAAGGTTTGAGTCACAATAGCTGATTCGATATTAGGAAAAAATGTACTTATTAAATTTGTTAAATTTACATGACAGGTATTTGACAGTTACACTAATTATAGATGTGCTGAATATATAACTGTAGTGTGAAATATCTAAGGAAATTTCATTAGTAATTTAAGAGAGGAGAAATCAATCCTTTAATTCATGTGTTAATTTAAATATTAAGAAACATAAAAACAACTTTCCTTATTTGGGGACAGCTTTTATTTTTCTAAAATAAAAAGTTCATAAGCTAAATTTAAAAATTCATAAAAACTGAGATTCTTGATTTATATATTTAATAGATTCAGTACTAATTTTAAATTCTGCTACAGTAAACTTTTCCTTCTGGATACAAAAATTCTCTTTTGAAAGTTGTAAAAAAATCCATTGACCACTCCCATTGTGATCTCAGAGCTACAGTAACTTCAGTGCTTGAGATGGAAAATGCTCAGAGAAAATCTCAAGTCAGCTGTCCCCGACGTTTAAAATCCTTCTCCAGTCTCCAGGTGAGCGTAGCTTCCTTCCATCTTGGTGATCTTGACCCCAAAGCATGACTGGTATTGATCTTTGCTCCTTTCCTCCTTGGGGATGCCACTGGAGGGCAGACAGAAACACAAGACTTTTTTTGTATTTGATTAGTTTTTATTGGTGTATAGTTGCTTTTGCACACACACATAGTTGCTCTACAATGCTGTGTTAGTTTCTACTTTACAGCAAAGTGAATCAGCTGCATGTTGACATATATCCCCTCTTTCGTTGGACTTCCTTCCCATATAGGTCACCACAGAGCACTGAGCAGAGTTCCTTTCTTGTGCTAAACAGAAGGTTCTCCTTAGTTATTTATTTTATACATAGTATCATTAGTTTATATATGTCAATCCCAATCTCCCAATTCATCCCACTCCACCTTCTCCCCCCTGGCATCCATAATTTTGTCCTCTATGTTTGTGTCTCTCTTTCTGCTTTGCAAATATGATCATCTATACCATTTTTTCTAGATTCCCATATATGCCTTAATATATGATATTTGTTTTTCTCTTTCTGACCTACTTCACTCTGTATGACATTCTCTGGGTCCATCCATGTCAACAAGATTTAATTCCCCCCATCTGGTTTTCTGGAGAGGAATTAATTGTAAATGTCTCTATTCCTTTTCTAATGGCATTATCTCTTTCATTGGTTTTCCAACTTCACTTTTCTGCAACAATTCCCAACAAGGAATTAATTCACTTACAGAAGTCCTCATGGTTCATAAAAAGGTATTCAGCAGTGAATTCAAGTATACCAGGAGTCTGAACTAGGGACACGTGCAGTGAGAGAGGCATTATGCATCTGCAGCTCCTAAACAGGTCTCACTGTTGCTTGTCTCTTTGACTACAGTGTCGTTTCTTCTCTTTGTCTAACTTATTCCTCCGTTTTTGAAGTTGCATCTTTTCCTGACTGCTTGAATCGTTTTTTCAGGGACTTACTTCCCCCTCATCCCAGCCCCAAACGTTCTGAGACTTACTTATGCTTCTGTCCACAGCTATATTACATTTTATTCATTCATTTCACTGTCAGTGGAAATTTCATGTTGTTTTCAGTCTTTCTATTTATTACAAATAATGCTGTTATAAATAATTGTATACTCATCTCCTGGTGTGTTTGCACAAGAAATTTGCTAGTGTCTGTGAGTATATAGGGGAGAAGGAAATGGCAACCCACTCCAGTATTCTTGGAGAATCCCGTGGACAGAGGAGCCTGGTGGGTTGCTGTCCATAGGGTCGCACAGTCAGATACAACTGAAGCGACTTAGAATGCATGCATGCATGAGTACGTAGGAATGGATTTGATGGGTCAGTTTTAATAGGTGATGCTCCGATTTCTACTATGCTGCAGCATGTAAGACATCCTCTTGCTAAATGTCTTTATGAACACTTGATATCGGCAAGATTTTGAAAATTTGCCAGTCATAGCGGTCTGAAATCATGTCTTATTAGGGTTTTAATTTGTGTTTTGAGTACAAATGAATCGAGCATCTTCAAATGTTTGTTACTATTTGGTTTCTCCCCATTGTGTTCTGTGTTCATATTTTGCCTATTTTTCCATTCACTTAATATTTTTAATAGAGCTTAGCACATAGGAGGATATATAAATGTACATATATTTTGAATATATAAACAACTATACTCTTATATCATAGAAATTCTTTATATATTTATGAACTTAATCCCTTTCTCAGGTTTGTATGTGGCAAATGTCTTCTCCCAGTTGATGGCATGTAGTTTTCATTATCATTTCATACTCATTTCATGGTAGCTTTCAATGAATAGAAATTATTTTAATCTACATTATTTTGTCAATATTTTATTTATGAGTTTCATACTTTGAGCTGCATTTAAGAATGACTTGGCTTGAAGCCAAGTGATAAAGATGTTTTTCTATGTTTTCTTCCAAAATAGTTTTGGAAAAACAAAACTTTATTTTTGAAATAGTTTCAAGCTTGCAGATAAGATGAAAGGATAAAAATATGCAAAGGACAGTAGCATACTTTATACCCAGATTCACGTATTGTTACATTTTTGCCTCCATTTTCTTTTGCGTTCATTCTCACCTCACTTTTTTTCTTTCTTCCTCTCTTCATACATTTAAAGATAAGATAAATAAATCATGATCCCTTCTTCATAAATACTTCAGTGTATATTTCCTAAAAATAGGGATAGTGTTTTAAAAGTTTTAATTTGCATTCCCCACTTAAATCCTTGATCCCTCAGAAATTAATTTCTGAGTAAGTTATGAGGTAGAGATAAAAAATATGGCTTTTTACAGAGTTAACTGATAGTCCCACCCTATATGAGAAGAGTCCAGGCTTTCCTCTGTAATGACACTTCCAACAAATATCTCATTTTTACACATGCATGGCTCTGGGCTGTTAGTTTATCCCATTGGCCTGTTTGTCCATTCTAGTAAGATTGACCACACCATCTTAACTTCTATAGTATTGTAGTGAGCCTTGCTGTCAGATTGAGAAAATTCCCCTACCTTCTTTATCTTCTTGACTACCATAAGCTCTTTGACCTTTCATATAAATATTAGAATTAGTTTGCCAATTTCCAAGAAAAGTCATTTGGGACTCTTGATTGCAGTTTAATTAAATCTATAAATCAGTTTTGTGAGAACTGGTGTCCTTCCAAAACTGAGCCTTCTGCTCTGTGAAGTTAGTAATGTATCTCTCCTTATTTAGATATTTTAAACTGTCTTTTTTAATACACATATATAGACCTTTGCTTATAGAAAGATATTGCATGCATTTTTTAGATTTATGACTAATTGACATTATATATATATATTCTTGATATTGTAAACAGTATCTTTTTAAAATTTAAAACTGTTTGTTATTGATATAGAAAACACACATTGGGATTATGTCTAGTAACCTTGCTGGAATGTTAATGATTTGTAAATTTTTGTTTGTTTGTTTTCTATGTAGATAATCATATGATATGTGTATAGTAATAATTTTATTTCTTACTTTCCAATTTTTATATCTTTCATTTTTTATTATCTAGGATGACTACAACTGGTAGAACAACACTGAACAGAAGTGAGAACGGATGTCCTTGAATTATTCTTGATTTCAAAGGAAATAGTCTTTAATACCTCAATATTAAAAAAAAAAACAGTTACTGGAATTTTCTATGGGTACTTTTGTTTGAATTGAGGACATTCTTTTTTAATTCTTAGTCCACTGCACACTGAATTTCACTGAATGCTTTCTCTGAATCTATTAGGAAAAATCTATGTAATCTATGATCACATACCCTCCTTCCTTTACTCTACTATGTCATTTATATTGATCTGAATCTGAACTAATCTTGCATTCCTAAAATAAACCTTACTTGATTATAAAGTAAAATATATTGGATTTAGTTTACCTTTTTTTTTTTTTTTTTAGAATTTTTGCCTCTATTTTCATGTGTCAGCTTTTTCTTTTTTTTTAAAGAATTATACTAAATTTATAAAGTAAATTGAGATAGTGTTTCCTCTTTTTCTGCTTTTTGGAAGAGTTTGGTAAGATTGAAAGTATCTGTTCCTGAATTTTGGGAGAACTCACCTGTAAAACCATCTAGGCTTGGAGTTTTACTGTGGGAAGATTTTAAACTACTGATTTAATCTTGTAGTTATCAAACCATTCAGATTCTCTATTACCACTTAATTCATTTTTGGTCATTTATATTTTTCTGGGAATTTGTCTACTTCATCCAAGCGTTCAATTTATTTTTACAAACTTGTTTATAGTATTCTTCTTTATCTTTGTAATCTCTGCTATATCTGTGGTTTGAAATTTTTGTAGCTCAATTGTGTCTAACTCTTTGAGACTCCATGGACTGTAGCCCATCAGGGTCCCTCTGCCCATGGAATTCTCCAGGCAAGAATACTGGAGAGGGCAACCATTCCCTTCTCCAGGGGATCTTCCCGACTCAAGGGTTGAATTCAGGTCTCCTGCACAGCAGGCAGATTTTTGGTTTAGTCCTTTTCTTTTTTTAGTCTTAATACCATTTACCTTTTTCCTTGATCGGTTTTGCTGAAAGTGTTTTTATTTGTGTTTTTAAAGATCCAGTTTCTGGCATCTTGATCTACACTATTTTCATTTTTCCTGTTTTATGAATTTCTACTCTTATCTTTATTATTTCCTTTTCCCGATTCTCTTCGGATGGATTGTGTTGTGTTTCTCATAGTTAACTTCTTAAATCAAATGCTTACTTCAGTAATTTCTTTACTGTAAGCAATATAGTGGTCATATTAGTTTATGAGGTAAGTTTCCTTCTGTGTATTACTTTCTCCCGCTTTACTAGTTTGGAAATTATCCCCTCTATTTCTAGTCTTTCGGTGACTCTACTAGAAATTTTGTCATGAATTTCTAATTAACGACTCTAATGTTAAAATTTTATCCTTTTGAATAATCCAAGTGTGTCCAGATGTCTTACCTATAAAAACCTCTCAATTTCCATGCTAGTATTGTCAGATATTTAATTCTATTTTGTTTTTATTTTCTGATCTCCACCAGTTGGACCTTATTGTCTCTAAGCAGTAAAATCATCACCATTTTGGGTACCAAGTTAATTCTTTCCAGTCCTAAGATAATCCACTGATTTACATTGGCTTTCATGTCTCTGAACAGTGTGGACTTTCAGTTCAGGCCTGACTGAGAGGATACCACAACGATTTTAAAAATCAAGTTCATGAAATGATTGCTATTTCTGAGAACTGTTTACCTCAGACAAATTTCCCCTTGATTGAGATGATCAAACAGCGGCTACTCTCACACCTCTTTCCTGTTTTCATACCCTGACACGTACTGTGTTTTCTTTCTATTGAAACAACTTTAGGGGAATTTTCTAAGGCCCTTGAAAACCTGCTTTTAAAAATAAAATTAATTAAACATTTTCCCTTTTACAGGGATTCCACTTTCCTTTTCTTGAGTCTTTACTGGTAAATAAAGCATTTGTGTAAAGGCCTGAGATACTTGAGGTGAAAACAAAGAGCCTCAATAAATAGCGGGAATGTGGGCTTCCTTGTGAGAGTGCATTCCATGTGTTTCCTGAGGAAACATTTCAGAAAAACTCTTTATGACTCTATCTGGGCCAGCACAGCACAAAAACAGAACCAAATAAAAACTTAAGAGAATTGTAAGTATACTCTCTTAAAAGAAAGCCATATTTCTGAAATGGGCACTGTAGGGTCAAAGCAATTTAATTCTTTGTCCTTATAGCCCTGCTGTAAGTGAAGAACCACTTGATTTCAGACCTGGGATGGACCTGACCTCTGGCGGTCCCACGTTTAAACCCATGACCTGACTCAAATGGCGCTCTCCATGTTTCCACAGTAAACTACATTAGGTTTTTTGGTCTATCCCAAGGTTCATTGCGTGCCAAATGAATAAAAGGGATGGGGGAAGAAAAGCCAATCTGTGACCATTTGAGATGATGCAAACCTCACCAGTTATGATATCAGCAAGCCACTGTCCCACCAATGGGACAGCTTGGCTCCCCTTCAGAAGTCCTAGGAGAGCAAATGACAGGACTCTAGAAGGTGTGTTTTCATCGTTAAGCCACAAGCCACAGGGTTGACCTCTGATGAGAAAACAAAAACTGGGTTGAGAAAGAAATTCCATTTGCCATATCTACACTCAAAGAGAGCTTTCGGTTTTTTAGAATCTATAAAATGAGCTTTTCAAAGAAAAACAGCCACTTCTTCACTCAATAAAGGGGAAATTTCTTTCATAAACATATGCAACAATAGTGTTTTTCTCCCCCTCCCTTTGAGAGTTCACTCAATCTCTAAACATTAGCAATAGTGGGTTATTTTGCTTAATCACTTAGTGTTTTAAGTTTTACTTTCTACTTCTTGAATGTTCACCCTTTTGGTTGTGGTGTCTGTCAGGTTGTGGTTTGGGGCATATCTTTTATAAACCTTTCCAATGTATTTTTATCTCATTTTTTATCTCATTTTTTCTTATGACTGGGGGCTGCTATATTTAACAAACTTTTCTGTGTCTCAAAGAGAAAATTCATGTTTAATATCCAAATGAATATAAGGCATTCTTTTTGAGAGTCGACTTTTTTTTTTAGTTTCTTTGTAATAATTAGTTCAAATTATATGTTTCATGAGAATATAAACTTTATAATTTTACGTTTAGACATATATCCATGTATGTCCTTTATTTTAAACTGTATTAACATTTGTCCAGAGCAGACTTTATGCCAGGCATTGCTGTGTTTTACATTCATTAGCTTATTTGATCTTCACAATAGCCCATGAATGTGCATTGTCATTATTTCCATTTTAAATTTAAGGAAACCTAGGGGACACAGAGTATAAATGACTCACCCCCAAATCACACAGCTTCATAATGTTGGATCCAAGCTTCACATCAGGCAGTCTGCCTCAGTTGCCCACTCATCACACTGGCTGTGATACCTCTCTAGCCAGATGTACTCCCAATTTAACCTGTTTCCTAGGCTCAGAGACATATGTAAGCTGCTAAAAACAATGAGGACCTTATGTTAAGTCAAGTAAGCCAGACACATACTGCCTGATTCCAGTTACATGAGGTGCCTAGAGGATCAAGTTCAAAAGGCAGAAATTAGATGGGAGTGGGGAGGAGAGCGAAGAACAAGGTTCAGTTCAGTTCAGTTCAGTCGTTATAATTCTTTCCAGTCCTAAGATAATCCACTGATTTACATTGGCTTTCATGTCTCTGAACAGTGTGGACTTTCAGTTCAGGCCTGACTGAGAGGATACCACAACGATTTTAAAAATCAAGTTCATGAAATGATTGCTATTTCTGAGAACTGTTTACCTCAGACAAATTTCCCCTTGATTGAGATGATCAAACAGCGGCTACTCTCACACCTCTTTCCTGTTTTCATACCCTGACACGTACTGTGTTTTCTTTCTATTGAAACAACTTTAGGGGAATTTTCTAAGGCCCTTGAAAACCTGCTTTTAAAAATAAAATTAATTAAACATTTTCCCTTTTACAGGGATTCCACTTTCCTTTTCTTGAGTCTTTACTGGTAAATAAAGCATTTGTGTAAAGGCCTGAGATACTTGAGGTGAAAACAAAGAGCCTCAATAAATAGCGGGAATGTGGGCTTCCTTGTGAGAGTGCATTCCATGTGTTTCCTGAGGAAACATTTCAGAAAAACTCTTTATGACTCTATCTGGGCCAGCACAGCACAAAAACAGAACCAAATAAAAACTTAAGAGAATTGTAAGTATACTCTCTTAAAAGAAAGCCATATTTCTGAAATGGGCACTGTAGGGTCAAAGCAATTTAATTCTTTGTCCTTATAGCCCTGCTGTAAGTGAAGAACCACTTGATTTCAGACCTGGGATGGACCTGACCTCTGGCGGTCCCACGTTTAAACCCATGACCTGACTCAAATGGCGCTCTCCATGTTTCCACAGTAAACTACATTAGGTTTTTTGGTCTATCCCAAGGTTCATTGCGTGCCAAATGAATAAAAGGGATGGGGGAAGAAAAGCCAATCTGTGACCATTTGAGATGATGCAAACCTCACCAGTTATGATATCAGCAAGCCACTGTCCCACCAATGGGACAGCTTGGCTCCCCTTCAGAAGTCCTAGGAGAGCAAATGACAGGACTCTAGAAGGTGTGTTTTCATCGTTAAGCCACAAGCCACAGGGTTGACCTCTGATGAGAAAACAAAAACTGGGTTGAGAAAGAAATTCCATTTGCCATATCTACACTCAAAGAGAGCTTTCGGTTTTTTAGAATCTATAAAATGAGCTTTTCAAAGAAAAACAGCCACTTCTTCACTCAATAAAGGGGAAATTTCTTTCATAAACATATGCAACAATAGTGTTTTTCTCCCCCTCCCTTTGAGAGTTCACTCAATCTCTAAACATTAGCAATAGTGGGTTATTTTGCTTAATCACTTAGTGTTTTAAGTTTTACTTTCTACTTCTTGAATGTTCACCCTTTTGGTTGTGGTGTCTGTCAGGTTGTGGTTTGGGGCATATCTTTTATAAACCTTTCCAATGTATTTTTATCTCATTTTTTATCTCATTTTTTCTTATGACTGGGGGCTGCTATATTTAACAAACTTTTCTGTGTCTCAAAGAGAAAATTCATGTTTAATATCCAAATGAATATAAGGCATTCTTTTTGAGAGTCGACTTTTTTTTTTAGTTTCTTTGTAATAATTAGTTCAAATTATATGTTTCATGAGAATATAAACTTTATAATTTTACGTTTAGACATATATCCATGTATGTCCTTTATTTTAAACTGTATTAACATTTGTCCAGAGCAGACTTTATGCCAGGCATTGCTGTGTTTTACATTCATTAGCTTATTTGATCTTCACAATAGCCCATGAATGTGCATTGTCATTATTTCCATTTTAAATTTAAGGAAACCTAGGGGACACAGAGTATAAATGACTCACCCCCAAATCACACAGCTTCATAATGTTGGATCCAAGCTTCACATCAGGCAGTCTGCCTCAGTTGCCCACTCATCACACTGGCTGTGATACCTCTCTAGCCAGATGTACTCCCAATTTAACCTGTTTCCTAGGCTCAGAGACATATGTAAGCTGCTAAAAACAATGAGGACCTTATGTTAAGTCAAGTAAGCCAGACACATACTGCCTGATTCCAGTTACATGAGGTGCCTAGAGGATCAAGTTCAAAAGGCAGAAATTAGATGGGAGTGGGGAGGAGAGCGAAGAACAAGGTTCAGTTCAGTTCAGTTCAGTCGTTAAGTCGTGTCCGACTCTTTGAGACCCCATGAACTGCAGCATGCCAGGCCTCCCTGTCCATCACCAACTCCTGGGGTTTACCCAAACTCATGTCCATTGAGTCGGTGATGCCATCCAACCATCTCATTCTCTGTCATCCCCTTCTCCTGCCTTCCATCTTTCCCAACATCAGAGTCTTTTCAAAGGAGTCACCTTTTCACATCAGGTGGCCAAAATATTGGAGTTTCAGCTTCAACATCACCCCGGGGACTGCAGCATGCCAGGCTTCCCTGTCCATCACCAACTCCTGGAGCTTGCTCAGACTCATGTCCATCGAGTCGGTGATATTGTTTAAGGGGTGCAAAGCATCAGTTCTGCAAGGTGAAAGGAGTTCTAGTGATAGAGGGTGGCGATGGTTGCTTAACAGTGTGAATGCACTTAATGGGATTGAACTGTGCTCCAAAAATGGGTCAAAATGTTCAATTTTATGTCATGTATATTTTACCACAATTAAAAAAATAGCAATAAATATTGGAGAGGGTGTGGAGAAAAGGGAACCCTCTTACACTGTTGGTGGGAATGCAAACTAGTACAGCCACTATGGAGAACAGTGTGGAGATTCCTTAAAAAACTGGAAATAGAGCTGCCATATGACCCAGCAATCCCACTTCTGGGCATACACAGCAAGGAAACCAGAATTGAAAGAGACATGTGTACCCCAATGTTCATTGCAGCACTATTTATAATAGCCAGGACATGAAAGCAACCTAGGTGTCCATCAGCAGATGAATGGATAAGAAAGCTGTGGTACATATACACAATGGAGTATTACTCAGCCATTAAAAGAATACATTTGAATCAGTTCTAATGAGGTGGATGAAACTGGAGCCTATTATAGAATGAAGTAAGCCAGAAAGAAAAACACCAACACAGTATAATGCATATATATGGAATTTGAAAAGATGGTAATGATAACCCCGTATTCGAGATAGCAAAAGAGACACAGATATACAGAACAGTCTTTTGGACTCTGTGGGAGAGGACGAGGGTGGGATGATTTGGGAGAGTGGCATTGAAACATGTATATTATCATTTGTGAAACAAATTGCCAGTCCAGGTTCAGTGCATGATACAGGATGCTCAGGGCTGGTGCACTGGGATGACGCAGAGGGATGGTATGAGGAGGGAGGTGGGAGGGGGTTCAGGATGGGGAACATGTGTACACCCATGGCAGACTCATGTCAATGTATGGTAAAACCAATACAATATTGTAAAGTAATTAACCTCCAATTAAAATAAAATAATTTATATTAAAAAATAAAACAAACAACAACACAACAAACAAAACCTTACTAGGATTCTCTTTAATAGTAATCTCTTAGTAATTTTTTGAATACAGAATATCCACTTGTTACTAGTTGGTTACTAATGGGAAAGTTGGGTTCAACTTCTTTGAACAGGTCAGAAGTTGAGAACTGACCTGAGAAATACTTCTAATTTAGAACAATTTGCTTGGATCAGATTTGGTCACATGCATTTCACCTCCGTACTTGAAGATGGTGCTGCGTGTCGGTGGGAAAGTGAGATTGGAGCAGGGTCTGGCCTGGAAACCAGGAGGCTTCGTGGTGACAGCTTTGTCCCGGCACTGGGGGCCTGCAAATGGTTTGCCCTTGAGCCTCTCCCCAGGATCAGCTCTCCTTCTGAGCGATGGTTCTGTGGCCCTGTGTGTGTCCCAGCTCAGCTACTCTGGCCAGCCCTGCTGGGGTCAACCTTCCTTCTGTTCAGGGGAGAAGCCATTGGCAGGCAATGTCCTTCCTCCCCTGTCCATAACCTGAGCCAAGAGGACACTTCTTAAATGTTCTTCCTCCACCGCAATAATATTGGGTTCATCAAAAAGTTTGTTTGGGTTTTTCCGTAAGAGCTTACAGAAAACACAAACAAACATTTTGGCCAACTCAATATAATAAGAAGCACTGTCTTATCTGGCACTGTGGTACACACACAAACCTGTTTAATCTTCACAGCAACCCCACTGGCTCAGTGCCAATACCTTCGATTAACATTAGGAAGCATCCTCCTATTTCTCTGAAGGAAAATAAGGCCCCCAATACACCCTCTCATAACATTCTTTACGTTTTATTCCACATTTTCCCTAGTGTATAGTTATAGATTTGTATGATTTTTTTTTAACGTCTGGCTCCCCTGCTAGACAGGAAGCCCCACCCTTGTTTTGTCTGTAAAAGTCACTTTAGTAAAGAAGCACAGTGCCAGGTATATATTAGGAAAACATTTGTAAAATGAAGGAATGAGTGATATCACTTGTTCAAGGTCACATTGTTAATGAGTGACAGCTTGAAGAAGAGGATCCAAATAAAACCCTACAACACATCTCTTCTTTGGAATCTATGTTTTTAAAGATATACATGTGTGCACACACACACATATATATATGAATTTTTTTTAAAAAATGGGGCATGAAGAAGAGAAAAGGGTGAGGAAGGGAAGACATGCACCCCGCTAGGGGATGAAGCACATAGCGGGAGGGCTCCTTACTGATCACTATCCCTCACTGATGGTCTGGTGACGTCACAGAGGATCGTGCCAGGGCTTAGCTCCTGACCAGGGCAACAGAGGCCTCTGGGGCTGGCAGCCCTCATTCCCAAAGCTGGGCTCTGTCCAGACTCAGGGGGAGTGATTGGTTCATATCAGAGCCCATCAAGTGCCTCCTGTGTGAAGCTCAGCACTCCCTCCACTCTGAGTAGCCCATCAGGGTCACAGTTCTCCCCAGCCCCCTTCACACACTCCTACACATACCCACACAACATTCATACTCACACATTTACATGTACATCCAAACATATTGCACTCACACACGCCCACACTTCTAGGCATATGCACACACATACAGACAGACATAGGTAGACATATTCACACACACCCATACACATCCACAGACACACACAGAGACCCACATATATACATATGCTGACACTCACACTTAGGCACAGATGTATACCCACATAGCCACACACGTTTACACAGGTGAGTCTGAAAAGGTTATTTACTGTGCTTCTGAGGCTCCGTAATATCCTTGGAATTAAGTCCGAACTCTTTGGCATCTGGGCTCTGTCACATGGGAATCCCAACATGCTTTTCCAGTCCTTTCTTTTCCCAGTACTCTCTCAGGAATTCTTTGAGTGACAGCCTGGACCACGCTAGCCAGCAGGGAGGCTGTGAGGGATGGGGGGGTGGGAGGTGGGCTGACCGATGCTGGGACTCCCCTTTCCTTGTCTACACCATCCAGGCCTGCAGCTCTGACACAGCCCTGAGGGCTTTCTGAGGAGCAAGATCCTCATAGGACTCTTCTTAGCTTTACTCAACCGTTATCCTTCCCAACCCACCTACTGAAATCTGACCCTTCTTCAAAACACAGTCAAAGGCACTATTCTGTGTGCCTGCCCCCATGTCCCTACGCAGGGAGGAAACTTCCAGCTCTGGGAGTCTGTGTCCCTCCCTCACACCACACAGCAGCCTCGCAATGCAAGTTACACTTGCCTCAGTAAGTCTTGAATCCTTGGGAACAGGCTGGTTACATGTTGTATATGTTGGTGTAGTTTCAAAAAATTTGGCAGGATCATGTGCTCTAAATAACCATTTACTCCTCTAAAATATAAGAGGCTATTAAATTTTTTTCAGACAATAAATTCATCCATAGTTATTTAGCTCAACTTATAATATTGTATACTGAAATGCATCTAAGGCAATTATTTAAGTGTAAGTATTATCTGATTCCCTGGTGGCTCAGATGGTAAAGAATCTACCTGAAATACAAGAGACCTGGGTTTGATCTCTGGGTTGGAAAGATCCACTGGAGAAAGGAATGACTACCCACTCTAATATTCTTTCCTGGAGAGTTCCATGGAAAGAGGAGCCTGGTCAGCTACACTCCGTGGGTTTGCAAATATGGAAGGATATAAGCATCTGAATGCAGAGTTCCAAAGAAAAGCAAGAAGAGATAAGAAAGCCTTCTTCAGCAATCAATCCAAAGAAATAGAGGAAAACAACAGAATGGGAAAGACTAGCGATCTCTTCAGGAAAATTAGAGATACCAAAGGAACATTTCATGCAAAGATAGGCTCGATAAAGGACAGAAATGGTCTGGACCTAACAGAAGCAGAAGATATTAAGAAGAGGTGGCAAGAATACACGGAAGAACTGTACAAAAAAGATCTTCACAACCCATATAATCATGATGATGTGATCACTAATCTAGAGCCAGACATCCTGGAATGTGAAGTCAAGTGGGCCTTAGAAAGCATCACTACGAACAAAGCTAGTGGAGGTGATGGAATTCCAGTTGAGCTGTTTCAAATCCTTAAAGATGATGCTGTGAAAGTGCTGCACTCAATATGCCAGCACATTTGGAAAACTCAGTAGTGGCCACAGGACAGGAAAAGATCAGTTTTCATTCCAATTTCAAAGAAAGACAATGCCAAAGAATGCTCAAACTACCGCACAGTTGCACTCATCTCACATGCTAGTAAAGTAATGCTCAAAATTCTGCAAGCCAGGCTTCAGCAATACGTGAACCATGAACTCCCTAATGTTCAAGCTGGTTTTAGAAAAGACAGAGGAACCAGAGATCAAATTGCCAACATCCGCTGGATCATGGAAAAAGCAAGAGAGTTCCAGAAAAATATCTACTTCTGCTTTATTGACTATGCCAAAGCCTTTGACTGTGTGGATCACAATAAACTGTGGAAAATTCTGAGAGAGATGGGAATACCAGACCACCTAACCTGCCTCTTGAGAAATCTGTATGCAGGTCAGGAAGCAACAGTTAGAACTAGATGCAGAGTACATCATGAGGAACGCTGGACTGGAAGAAACACAAGCTGGAATCAAGATTGCCAGGAGAAATATCAATAACCTCAGATATGTATACGACACCACCCTTATGACAGAAAGTGAAGAGGA
>SJYX01006760.1:413915-425321 GCA_006410675.1 Oreotragus oreotragus | reverse complement strand
CTAGATGCAGAGTACATCATGAGGAACGCTGGACTGGAAGAAACACAAGCTGGAATCAAGATTGCCAGGAGAAATATCAATAACCTCAGATATGTAGACGACACCATCCTTATGGCAGAAAGTGAAGAGGAACTAAAAAGCCTCTTGATGAAAGTGAAAGAGGAGAGTGAAAAAGTTGGCTTAAAGCTCAACATTCAGAAAACGAATATCATGGCATCCAGTCCCATCACTTCATGGGAAATAGATGGGGAAACAGTGGAAACAGTGTCAGACTTTATTTTTTGGGGCTCCAAAATCACTGCAGATGGTGACTGCAGCCATGAAATTAGAAGATGCTTACTCCTTGGAAGAAAAGTTATGACCAACCTAGGTAGTATATTCAAAAGCAGAGATATTACTTTGCCAACTAAGGTCCGTCTAGTCAAGGCTATGGTTTTTCCTGTGGTCATGTATGGATGTGAAAGTTGGACTCTGAAGAAGGCTGAGCGCCGAAGAATCGATGCTTTTGAACTGTGGTGTTGGAGAAGACTCTTGAGAGTCCCTTGGACTGCAAGGAGATCCAACCAGTCCATTAGGAAGGAGATCAGCTCTGGGATTTCTTTGGAAGAAATGATGTTAAAGCTGAAACTCTGGTACTTTGGCCACCTCATGAGAAGAGTTGACTCACTGGAAAAGACTCTGATGCTGGGAGGGATTGGGGGCAGGAGGAGAAGGAGACAACCGAGGATGAGATGGCTGGATGACATCATGGACTCGATGGACGTGAGTCTGAGTGAACTCCAGGAGATGGTGATGTACAGGGAGGCCTGGCGTGCTTCAATTCATGGGGTCACAAAGAGTTGGACACGACTGAGTGACTGAACTGAACTGAACTGAAGTGACTTAAGACAGTATAGCACAGCACATTATCTGATAGGGATCAAACACTTGGCCAATAGCTCCTTCCTGTGTGAGTTGATGGGAGGAGCCCTTCCCTGGGGTTGGTCCCAAGGGAACAAGATCCTGAAGAGATCAGATACACAAGCGTTCGAGGGAAGGGCCAGCATATGGGATCCTACTTCTTGGTGGGAAGCCGGAAGAGGCAGCAAGGTCACAGATAAAAGTGAGACATTTCTAGGAAAAGGAATGTGCAGAAGGAAGAGAGCAGAAAGAAGCTATAAGAGTTTAAAAAGACCATTTCTCAGAATTAAAACTTTTGCCTTGCGTTAGACTGAAGATCTAAAGATCCCTGGTTCTATCCCAGGTTTCAGCAAAGCTATTGTTTTCATCTACATCCAAGGAAAGGAGCAATTCTTGCAATCTCGCAATCTGAGCTCTTACAAAGAGCAAGTATTGTAGCTTACATCCAGAAGGAGTCCTATACCCAATGAAAGAAAATGTTAGTCGCACAGTCGTGTCCCACTCTGTGACACCATGGACCACATCTTCACTGCAGATGGTGATTGCAGCCGTGAAATTAAAAGACGCTTACTCCTTGGAAGGAAAGTTATGACCAACCTAGATAGCATATTCAAAAGCAGAGACATTACTTTGCCAACAAAGGTCCGTCATAGTTTTTCCAGTGGTCATGTATGGATGTGAGAGTTGGACTGTGAAGAAAGCTGAGCACCGAAGAATCAATGCTTTTGAACTGTGGTGTTGGAGAAGACTCCTGAGAGTCCCTTGGACTGCAAGGAGAGCCAACCAGTCCATTAGGAAGGAGATCAGCCCTGGGATTTCTTTGGAAGGAATGATGCTAAAGCTGAAACTCCAGTACTTTGGCCACCTCATGCGAAGAGTTGACTCATTGGAAAAGACTTTGATGCTGGGGAGGATTGGGGGCAGGAGGAGAAGGGGACGACAGAGGATGAGATGGCTGGATGGCATCACTGACTCAATGGATGTGAGTCTGAGTGAACTCTGGGAGTTGGTGATGGACAGGGAGGCCTGGCGTGCTTCGATTCATAGGGTCGCAAAGAGTCAGACACGACTGAGCAACTGAACTGAACTGAACTGTCCTGCCAAGTCAAGGGGTCAAAATTAAATTAAGAGGTTTATAAAAAAAAAAAAAACATTCCCATCACATTCTCTATGTGAATATTTATTGAAGTACACAATTTTTATTTAAACCATTTGGTGTTTGTTGCTTCTTGTCCATTATTATTGCAATGAGGCTCCCATATGAAGACCATATCAGCTTTATATAAGCTACCATGGGTTATGAGCTCTTCAGAGGAAAATGTCTATCCAAGTGAAAAAATATTATTATTGCTACTTTATTACTTTCAAATTCAGCTGAAGCTTTGCATTGGGGCCACTGGGGCATCTTACAAGTGTTACTTTGATCTCTACATTATTTATTTCCATATCAGCATGAGTGTTTTTCCCCAGGAATCTCCAGTTTCTGGCTCAGAGATTCTTTGGCAGTGGAGATGCTGTATCAAAAAGTGGAGCTCTGGGATTTGCCATTTTAGTTCAACATGTAGATTTACCTTTGAAGGCTTAAAAACTATCCAAAGTGGGGTTAGGGAGGAAAAGAGTTATTTTTTTCCTCCTACCTCTGAGTCCAATTACCTAATAAAGATTCATCATTCCTTTTGTCCGAGGAGCTCTGTGACCTAATTTTGCTCCTTGCCTCGGTTCAGATATCACAACCCATTTTTATGCATTCAGCTTTTCTAATGAAATCCACATGTCTTAAATCAATAAAGCCATTGTTTAGCTTCCTTCTCTTTTCTTTTAGTGTCTTTGCCCAGTCTATTTTGTTTGCATACTTCTTTTGGTAGGAAACACGGCTCTTTATCTAGAATCTCACCCTCTCCCTCCTTCCCCCGCCCCCTTATCTTTCCCTTTAATATATATTATTTTGTTAGTGTGCAGCAATTAAATGTACAATTCTCTCTTTAATGGGCTAGTTTAAAAGAAATTTTGTTTATGCAGGTTTTCTTTCTCATTAATTATTTGTTATAGATAGGGTAAGAAATTAACAATGGAAAACTCATCTTTCTTCAGAATCTTTGTATACATGAAGGATGTAAAAGTCTCCTGTGTAAATGTCAGAAACTCAAGTTTATTGCCTGTCAGTGTTCTCTCTTTTCCCCAGAACCCTCAAGCTGTTCCTTCTTTCACTCAGGAGCCAAACATTACTTAGAATATAGATCTTTTTACATTCTTGGAGTCCCCAGACCATGTCAAGACCCTCTTTACTGGCTTTCTTCTCCTAATGAACTCCTACTGAACCTATGAAAGTTGCTTGATCGATGTTCAGACTACTTTTGCAAGTTAACATTTTACTTACCTGAAAAGCCAGTGCTTCAAAATAGAAACCTACTTACAAGTCACAGAGATGGTACCAAAAGGTTTTTCTCTTGAGATGTGGAGCTATCTTTGAGTCTCTCCCTAAACTCTAGGTAGTTCTCCATTAAACTGTTACTGAACCAAACTTGGGTCTGCTTGCCTGCTGTGCAGCAAAGCCAATCTACTGACACTGGGTGGCGGTGAAGGAAAGTACAGCATTTATTGCAGGGTGCCAAGCAAGGGGAATGGGCAGCTCAAAAGACCCAAACTCCCTAACAGATTTCAGGGAAGGGTTTCTAAAGGCAACGTTTTGGGTGAGGATTACAGCTCTTCGACTTTCTTCTGATCGGTTGGTTGTGAGGTAACAGCATGATATCTTGGAAATCTTAATCTTCAAACTTTTGGTTCCAACCAGTCTGGGGTCTATGTGCTTGTGGGGAGCAGGCAATAGCAATAAATCCTACCTGGGTTGAAAGAGGGGCATCTTAGTTTGTTCAGAATAACTCAGAGATGTGCGTCAGATTGTTATGTATATTTATTTAGGAAGAACTAAAGCTCTTGTTTTATCTCTGAGCCATTGGTTAAACTTTCTTGCTTGACTGCTTTCCCTTGTTTCTTCATTCCCTCATTTCCCTAAATAGTAACTGCTTAAGTCTGCTCTTTGCAACTCAAGGAAGGCATAGAAGATTATAGCCTTTGTCTACAAAAAAACAAAAACAGGGGACATGGAGGGTCTTTTGTACCTGGGAGGGCCCCACAAGGTCCTGTTCAGTTTTACACCACCTCCCCCCTGCCTTTTTTTTTTTTTTTTTTTGATACTCTGCAATCCTGAGGGGATCAAGGGCAAGACAAGAATGGAAATACAGTTTTTAATAGAGCGGTTAGTCATAAACTCAGCAAGGGATCTCATTTTTAGGGAGACTCAGTTTCACCATCACTGACTTTCAACAGAGTCAGGCAAGAACTAGCCCAGCAGCATCTCCTGTCATTTCTCTGGGGATTTTTCCTTTTCTTATCTCTTGATGTTATCATGGCAGAAAGTGTGGGCCATATTAGCAAGTTGGCACCTGAATATAGCTGACAATGTTGATAATGATGCTATGACAGCTTCTACTGTGTAGTGAAGCAAGAGTGTTTGACTATTTTATTACCTGAATGCTCTTAGATTCAGCCTTGCCAGATGGGAGAGATAAAAGATGGAATAACCAGATGGTGGGTCCTGATGTTCAGGCATTCTCCATGATTCTGTTCATTGTCTTTCTTCTTTCATGATCTTCCATGGTCTTTTCATGGGTTCTTGTACCTCGGTCTTTCTCAAGTCTCTCGCTCTCTTTTCTCCCCCTCACTTTTAGCATTTTGTCAGTCATGGCAGCTCTTCTCTTTCCACATCATTTTTTTTTTTTTTCGTTTTTTTTGCAGATCTATTTAAACATATCCTCAGGGTGAAAAAAAATTTTCTTTTCCTGAAAAGCTGTATTGTTACCATTCTAGACTTCATCTGAGGTGAACTTGGCATTAAATCCCTACATGGAGCAAGGATAGCTCACTAGCCACTTCAGAAGAAAAAAAGAAAAGCTCAAACCTACCCATAACTGCTTTATTAACCTCTTTCCTTGAGGGGAAGTAGTTGAAAGGCAAACAATGAGCACAACTGTCCTGCTTTGTCCCCCTATGAAATGGTATTAACATCCAGGTCACATCAGTTAAAGAGAGACTCCTGTTCCATCTGCTGTGACCAAAGGCTGTCACCAAGCCCCTTTTTTGTTTTCTGCATTCTCTCCCTCTAGACTCTCCATTCTTCAGAAACATTTCCTCTTCAATGTCTAGAATTACTTCTCAGTTACTTCTGCAAACTCATTCTGCAAACCCATTCTGCAAACCATTTCAAGTGCTTTTGATATGCAGTTATTTCCTGTGGGGTAGGCTTTCTTTGGTTCTTCAGACTTCTCTTTTCTTCCTTGAGGTGGGGAGGGAAAAGGTGGCTGGAGTGTGGTTTCACTGGGGCTGAAGGTGTTTTAATTGAAAAGGTGGACACCATGTCTGAAAAGCTGGGTCAGACCCCTGGAGCGAACCAGGAGTGAAGGCTCCACTCAAAGGCTCCACTCCCTTCCCAGCCTGGTACTCCCTTCCCAGCCCAGTACTCCCGGCTTGAGGCCAAGACCCCTAGGGCCCTCTCCAGCACCCTCTTCTCTTTTCATAGCTGTTTACTTCTACCTCTATCATGAATTGGCCAGGCTGCAAAAGGGGTGCCCTTAGAACGCTTCAGAGCATTATCAAGGGTTACACTAAGTCCCAAGGAAGTGGTGGGTGGTTCAGCAGGGCTGTGTGTGATTAGCTGGTCATGCCTTTGCAATTGTCATTTTAATTTACCAATTGGGTGGTTCCGCTATGATAAATGTTACGTCTGAGGTATAAATGGGTTTGAGAAGTTTTAAAAGAAAACCAGCTCTGTGTTAGGTAGGTGGAGCGAAGAAAATGTTTCATGTTCACTGCCAGTTCCAGTCCCACTGCCTAGAGCACTGTGTTGACAAAGACTAAAAGGTTTATTCCTGAATCAGCAAGAGGGTGGTGGTCCAGGGTGGGCGTGGGGACCAGGAGAGGCAGTAAGAGTTTTGGCCCTTGGGATCTTACTCTTTCAGCTGCCTTCTCTTCCAGTTTTCAGAACTGAGCTGATCTAAGCCTCTCCCTCCTTCCTCTCATCCCTGGGGCTCTTTGGTCCCTCCTAGTTACGACTGTTAAACAGGCTCACGGCACAGGCTCAGTGCAAGAGACAAGCCACAAGAGAACCAAGGGAGGGGTGACTCAAGAAAAAAACAGAGACTCTCGGAGCACAGCCCCAGGGGTCACAGTGACTGCACACCCAACTGCTCCCCTTACCAGCTGGGAGCTGTGAGGATTCCTAGGCTCTTGGTGTAAGTAAGATCCCAAGGCCCAAAACGGTTTCTGCACATGGCTTCCTAGAATGAGGATTTTGAAGCATTGTTGTGACGATGAAATGAGAGAAGTTCTCCATAAAGTTTTTTCGAAATTTTTTGAAATTCTTCATTATTTTGTGAAATTATATATGCTCTGTTTATGTTCCTAGTAACTGTTCGACTCCCATGGTGTTTCAATGCTTGTATCCCTCCTTGACTTCATTACAAGCTTAACCATGTCATGATGCCTCACCTTGAGGACTCTCTGAGTTTCTCTTGAAGACAGAGTGTGTGATTTTGGGGGAGATAAAGGCATCCCAGGATCGGAGAATGATAAGTGTGGAGGGAATCTTGACCATCTTCTAATTCTCACACTAGCAATTCACAGCATGGTTCCTAGTGGCTCAGATGGCAAAAAATCTGCCTGCAATGCAGAAGACCCTGGTTTGATTCTCCGGGTCAGAAAGATTCCCCTGGAGAAGGGAATGGCAACCCACTCCAGTATTCTTGCCTGGAGAATTCCATGGACAGAGGCGCCTGGTGGGCTACAGTCCATGGGGTTGCAAAGAGTTGGATGTGACAACAACCCTTTAAGACAGAAGGTCATTAACCACAATTACAGGAGCGTTTTGTGCACTATTTAATCCAGAGGATCTTTCATTCTCCATCAGTGTTTCAGAAAATGAGGAGCTGGTAAAAAATTATCCCCCTCTTTTAGGAATGGTGGCTGCTGGTCACTAATTCAGAGAGTGTCTTCTCCCCCTCCGTCCACGTTGCAGTTTTTTAAAAAGGATATTCAGAGAAGAGGACTATGATTCCCTGACTGTTCAGGGGTTCTCCCAGTCAGGATGTTTTCTCTTGTGTCTAAGCTAAATCCTGTCTGTACTGTTTGATCCATTTTATTTCCTCCTGTCCCGCCCTCAGTGGAAACAGAAAACAGCTGGTGACTGTTCTTGCGCAGCACAAAGGATTCTGGCTTCTAAGGATCTTTGATGAAAAGGTAACCAGCCAAAGCAACTGCCCCCAGTACTCAGGGTTGGACTGGAGTCTCGCATTTCAGGAAAACCAGGGGCACCGTCACACACCAGTTTTATGTCATTGCCATGCGTGTGACAAATCCTGTGTTTAGCTTGGGCCAGCTTCAGAAGCTTCTCGCTGCCCTGCATTTGACTAAGAGCTGCCACGAAAGGCCTCACTTGAGGCCTGTTAACGTTCTCCACAGCCTTTCAGACTTCCTGAGCGCAGCCAACTAAGTAGCCGCCGTGGAGGACATGGATAGTGTCACCGTTGCTGAAATGTAGCATTCGCCCATTTATTAAAAAGGGGAGCACGCAGAGTGTTGACGCGCAGAACTGCAGGGCCTGAGCTCTGAGTGGTCTCATTTATACTATTCGGTGTTTCACGGAGCACAGATCCTTCAGCAGCTTGGTGAAAAGAGGGAAGCAGGTTTGACTACCGAATGGATTCAGAACCCTCACTTTAAAGTGACCATAGGACCAGTCTGTGCCCAGACATTCCTGCCAACACCACAAAAACATATTGCTTTGTGTCTAAATTCACTATCCTGAAGTAGGAATAATTTTTCAGATTTTTTATCTTGCAGTTTTTTTACCTTTTATCTTTGCTGTGCTATAAACTGCTTTTAAGTGGGATCTGTGAGCTGATGTGAAATGCCAGAGAGTAACTCATAAGGATAACATCCAATGTTTATTGAGCATGTGTACCAAGTTTCCCTGGTGGCTCAGATGGTTAAGAATCTGCCTGCAGTACAGGAGACTTGAGTTTGATCCCTCGGTTGGGAAGATCCCCTGGAGAAGGGAATGGCTACCCGCTCCAGTATTCTTGTCTGGAGAATTCCGTGGACAAAGAATCCTGGCAAGCTAGTTCCATGAGGTCACAGACACAACTGAGCAACCCAACACACAAACACACAAGTGTTTGATGCAGATTAACTCTTCTTTCTAGATGTTTTAATTAACTGATCTTTTTTTTTTTTTGCCATGTGGCATGTGAGATCTTCATTCCCCAACCAGAGATGAAAGGAACTCATGCCCCCTGCATTGGAAGCATGGAGTCTTAATTACTAGACCCCTAGGGAGGTCCCAAAGCATATTAACTCTTAATCTTCTCAACAAGCCATGAAGTAGACATTGCTATAATTCCCATAATATAAATAAGGGAACTGAGACACAGAGGGACTTGCCCAAGGTCATCCAGTTTGCCAGAGGTGGAGGCTGGGCTTGCTTCCAGGCAGTCTGGTTCTTGAGTGCAGACCCTCAGCTCCAGCACGACATGACTTCTATGTCCAAAGCTGAGAGTTGAGTATGACCATGTCTCTGAAAGTTCAGGTTGCTGGATGGTGAGTAATTCAACATATCATTTTTTTACAATCATAAAAACAGATATGGTATGGAGTTTTATGCAAACATGAAACCTCAAGGAAATTTTTAGTATGTCATGGATTGTTTCAGGCTGCAGCCTTGCATCCCCTGGGGGTTCGTATTTCCTCTCCTCCATGTATGGGCCATGCAATTTGGGGAAACATTTAAGAGGTATTATGTGTGACTTATCTATGCCTCGTTTCAGGTATCCTGCACTGAAGCTGGAGGTCAGGAATCAGATGCTGTGCACTGATAGCAGAATCTCTCCCATTTTGGAGAAGGTAATGGCAATCCACTCCAGTGTTCTTGCCTGGAGAATCCCCATGGACAGAGGAGCCTGGCGGACTACAGTCCATGGGGTCACAAAAGAGTTGGACATGACTGAGCAACTAACACTTTCACTTTCTGGTCCACCTTCTTCCCTCTTGGCAGTGTGAAAGGTAGGAACGGGAAAGAAGTAGGTCATGCCCATCCTTGCAGGGTGAGAAGGGAGCTTCTCCATAACTGGAACCAGCGTCACAGAAGTAGAGGCTGTGCCGGTCACCCCCTGTGTCCTTCCCAGTGTCATGTCCCTCTGATTCCCCACATTAGGTGGGCTGCACTTCCTCTGCCTCTGGGCAGAAAAAAGGAGCCATTCTGCATGTGTGCTCCCTCCACCCCATCTGTGGACTGATGGTGCCATGAAGCTAGGCAGAAATCAAAGACGATCTTTTTCCATCATTTAAAGAAGCAAAGATGGACCCGATGTTTGACTAAAGGACAGTCTTTTCAAATCTTGAGACCTGTTCATGCCACACTCCCCTTCTTTCTGGGAATCGGATGCACAGGGCTCATAAAGACAGGACCCTTGTCAGCTTCTCCTTCATTGAATGTTTACAGAGAGAAGCCAGCACACAGCTGGGAGGACCTCATCTGGACAGACTTTGAGTACCACCAAGAGTTATGCTCCATTTCTCATTGAAGGGTCAGCTGCTGGTGAGCAGCAAGTTTACATTAGCCAAACAGATTCCCTCTGCTGATGTCTTATTCCTTATGTTGATGTTTTATCCCTTTCCTTTCCATGTTGAATCAGTACAAACTAAACTCTTAGAAAGACTGTGGTCATAAAATACACCAGGATCATAAATAGTAAGCTGAACCAGAGTCTATATTGAGAATTATTTTCCTTGTACTGACTGTTTTCTTTCTCATTTTGTAAATTAAGTTTTTTGTTTTGCAATAACTGCAGAATCACATGTGGTTGTAAGAGACAATCAGAGGGACTTCCCTGGTGGTCTAGTGACTAAGACTCCAGGCTCCCAGTGCAAGGCCTGACTAAGACCAGTCCCACATGTCCCCCACCCCCTGCACGGTGTGGCCAAAAAGAAAAGAAAGAAAGACGCAATGCAGAGAGATCCAGAGTACCTTGCACCCAGTTTCCCTGAGCGGTAACACTCTATGAAACTATAGTAAGTGTATCACAGCCAGGACATTGATACTGGCACAGTCAAGGTATAGAATAGTTCCGTCATCACAAGAATCCCTTGGGCTGATGATTCATATCCAAATTCACTTCCCTCCCTCCTGAGCCATTGTAAGCCATTACTGTTTTCCATTCTACACTTTTGTCATTTCAGTTATGTTATATATGAGTGCATGCTAAGTCGCTTCAGTCATGTCCAAATCTTTGTGACCCCATGGACTATAGCCCACCAGGCTCCTCTCTCCATGTTGGAGAGGGTTGCCATGCCCTCTTCCAGGAGATCTTCCTGACCCAAGGATCAAACCCACATCTCTTATGACTCCTGCCTTGGCAGACAAGTTCTTTACCCCTAGTGCCACTTAGGAAGCCCCAATGTTAAATATATGGTATGAAATATAGGATTGTCTTTTTTTAATTCTTTAATGATTCATCTAGGTTGCTGCATATATTAAGGTTAGTTCTGTTTTTTAGTATTGAATAGTAGTCCATGGCAAGAAGGTACCAGAGTTGGTTCAACAATTTGCTCACTACAGGGCGTCTAGGTTGTTTCCACTTTGTGGCTATTATGAATAAAGCTACTATAAAAGTTTGTGGCCAGGTTTTTTACGTGAACATAAGTTTCATTTCTCTGGGACAAATGCCCAGGAGTGCAGTTGCTGAGTCATATGGTAGCTACAGGTTTATTTTTTAAAGAAACTGACAAACTGGTTTTCAAAGTGGCTGTACCATTTTATATTCCCACCAGTATTCTCATGAATATATCTGCCATCCTTGGCATCCTGAGAGATGTGATAGCTCATGGTGGTTTTACTTTTTACTTGCTCAGTGGCTAAAAATGTGGAACATCTTCTTATGTGCTTACCTGTCATCTTTATATCTCTTTGTGAAATATCTCTTCATGTCTTTTGCTCATTTTCTAATCAATTTTAACTGTTGAATTTTGAAAGTACTTTATATATTCTAGACACTAGTCTTTGGTTGGATATATGGTTTTCAAATATTTTCTCACTGTCTGTGACTTTTCTTTTCATTCTCTTAACATAGTCTTCTGTAATGCAAAAGTTTTAAATTTTGATGAAGTCCAAATTCATCCATTTTTTAAAATAGATTGTGCTTTTGATGTCATCTAAGAAGTCTTTCATGCAAAGATGGGCTCAATAAAGGACAGAAATGGTATGGACCTAACAGAAGCAGAAGATATTAAGAAGAGGTGGCAAGAATACACAGAAGAACTGTACAAAAAAGATCTTCACAACCCGGATAATCACGATGGTGTGATCACTCATCTAGAGCCAGACATCCTGGAATGTGAAGTCAAGTGGGCCTTAGAAAGCATCACTACGAACAAAGCTAGTGGAGGTGATGGAATTCC
>SJYX01006760.1:394131-410090 GCA_006410675.1 Oreotragus oreotragus | reverse complement strand
TTATTCTGTTATTACTATTCTTAGATAACATTTTTTTTTTTTTTTTTTTGCCTATGAATGGATATGCTTTAGCACATTTGTTAAAGATGGCTATCTTTATTCCACTGAATTGGTTTGCATCATTGTCAAAAGTCAGTTGAGCATATTTCTGTAAGTCTATTTCTGGCTTCTTTATTCTATCCCATTGATGTACATATCTTTTCTCCTGTCAATACCATACGGTTTTGATTACTTTTTATGTAGTATTACATATTTCATAATAAGTCTTAGAATTATATAGACAGACTTTTTTTTCACTTTACTCTTCTTAAATTTTTAAAAGCTATTCTACTTCATGTACATTTTGGAATAATATTTTGGCTATATCTACAAAATACTCTTGCTGGGATTTTAATATCAATTGCTTTAAACCTTTGTATCAGTTTGGGAAGAATTGATCTCTTTGCTATTTGAGTCTTCTTACCCATGAGATGTCTCTCATCAGCATTATGTTTTCAGCATACAGCTCCTATAATTTTTTTTTTTTTTTTGCCTATGAATGGATATGCTTTAGCACATTTGTTAAAGATGGCTATCTTTATTCCACTGAATTGGTTTGCATCATTGTCAAAAGTCAGTTGAGCATATTTCTGTAAGTCTATTTCTGGCTTCTTTATTCTATCCCATTGATGTACATATCTTTTCTCCTGTCAATACCATACGGTTTTGATTACTTTTTATGTAGTATTACATATTTCATAATAAGTCTTAGAATTATATACACAGACATTTTTTTTCACTTTACTCTTCTTAAATTTTTAAAAGCTATTCTACTTCATGTACATTTTGGAATAATATTTTGGCTATATCTACAAAATACTCTTGCTGGGATTTTAATATCAATTGCTTTAAACCTTTGTATCAGTTTGGGAAGAATTGATCTCTTTGCTATTTGAGTCTTCTTACCCATGAGATGTCTCTCATCAGCATTATGTTTTCAGCATACAGCTCCTATACATAGTTTGCTAAATTTACACCCAAGCATTTCATTTTTTAGTAACTATCTATGGTAGCATATTTTTTACTTTAGTGTCAATTGGCTTTTGTATGCTTATTTTATATCCTGTTATCTATGTAGCTCGCTAATTCTAGGGGCTTTGAGGTATGTACTTGGGATTTCCTGTGTAGAAAATCATACCATCTAACAAAGTGGGACAGTTTCATTTCCCCCTTTCTGATGCGTTTGCCTTTTATCTCCTTAAAAATCTTGTCTCCTGCGCAGCTAGTACTCACAGCACTATGCTGAATTAGAGTAGTGGGTGTGGACATTCTTGCCCTGTTCCCTGTCATATGTGGAAAATGTTCAGTGCTTGTAATGGTCTAAATACACCAATTAAAAGACAGAGATTGGCAGAGTAAACTAAAAAATATGATCCTAATATATGCTATCTACAAGAAATCCATTTCAGAGGTAACCATATCAGTAGGTTGGAAGCAGAAAGATGGAAAAAAGATACATCATGCAAACATTACTCAAAGGAAAGTAGGAGTGGTTACATTAATATCAGATAAAGGAGACTTCAAAGCAAGGAAAATTATCAGAGACAGACAAAAGGGATTATATAATCGTTAAAGGGCCAATCCCCTGAGAAAACATAGTAACCCACTATTTCATTTCCAAGTGCTTGGAGATTTTCTGGCAGATTCTTTACCAGCTGAGCCACAAGGGAAGCAACTCTGTGTTAATGGTTTCTGATTTGATCCCACTGTGGCTTCAATATGTCCATTATACCTGTTCTGTAGGCACGTGTGTAAATGTGTATTTTACTGTTGTTGAGTCATGTTACTACTACCAGTGGGGTGAAGTCCCTACTCCCTACTCAGTTATCTCTGACATCACCCCCATGCAGGACAGAGAAGTACATACGGGAGGGGTATCTCTTTAAAGCCTGTAAAGATGAAAGTCTAGGTTCCTTACTTGGCTTTTTCTGGCATGAGTAGGGCCCCAGCTTTTCCTGTGGTGTTTGACTGGAGTAGAACAGTTATTATCTAAAATAATCTGCCATTCCAAGAGGTCCTGTCCCTGTTTCGTTGGCTAGAGAGGGCGTAAAGAAAGCATGGAGTGGGCATAGAGAGGTTGTAGAGAAGGTATAGAGAGGTCATAGAAGATAGAGAGGACATAGAGAGGGCATGAGAGATCATAGAGAGGGCATGAAAGGGCATAGAGAGGGTATACAGAGGTCATGGAGAAGGCTTAGAGAGATCATAGAGAGGGCATGGAGAGGGCATAGAGAGACTGTAGAAAGGGTATAGAGAGGTCATAGAACATAGAGAGGGCATAGAGAGGCCATAGAGAGGACATGAGAGGTTGGAGAGGGCATACAGAGGTTATGGAGAGGGCATAGAAAAGGCATAGAGAGACAATAGAGAGGACATGGAGAAGACAGCCTTCACTTGGGACTTTCTCTTATCTGTGTCCCTTGGTATTTCCCAGCTGCCTGCTTCTTCAGCTCACATCTGGGATACGTGAAGCAAAAAGAAAACCCAGGAACTCACCACTGTATCATTCTTTATACTCTCAGGTCTCTAGCTGATCCACCCTTTTCTTTCCATCTTTCATGGTTTTTATATGAAACATCCAGGCTTTCTAGTTGTATTAACAAAAAGAAGAGATTGTATCTACCCTATCTTCCTGGGAGTACACATTAGTCTCTCACGGTTTTAACAATGGTAACAGAAAACAAAAGAAACAACCAAAATAAATTTAAAAACCCACATGGTTTTTTGAAACTTAAATACAATAAAATTTTAAACATTAAAAAATTTTAGAAACACAGCTTCTTGATGCTCTGGACCTCACCTGCTCTGTCTCCCACTTCTTTCTTTATTTAAAGAAAAAATGTCCAAATCGGACAAAGCAGTCACTTCATTTGGGGAGAACCTTGAAGCTAAGAAGACTGAAATGTTGCATGAATCACTGTGAGCTGTCAGACTCCGTCCCTCCCTCTCTCTACATTTTCTTTCTTCCTCTCTCAGAAACTGGGCCTTGGGCTTCCAGAGTTTGTCTACCACGGTTTGTCCTTGGAGTGTGTCCTGGGTCCAGAATGCCAAGCACCCTCTGGCACTGAGGTCTGAACACAGGTTAGGAATAAAGTCAAGGCTGCTGAGGTGAAGCCGTCACAGCCAGCAAGAAGAAGGGCGATGTCAGTTGTCTCAAGCAGGGGAAGACTGTCTAGTCATTTGCTTGGGTGCCAGAACAAAGCACCACTGATTGTGTGCCTTAAACAACAGAAATTTCATTTTCTTACATTCTGTAGACTAGATGTCTGAGATCAAGGTGTTGGCAGGGTTAATTTCTTCTAAGGTCTCTCTCCTTGGCTTCCGTTGGCCGTCTTCTCCCTGCATCTTCACGTGCTCCGTTCTGTGTGTCTGTGCCCTAATCTCCTCATATAAGAACACCAGTTAGGGGACTTCCCTGGTGGTCCAGTGGTTAAGCCTCCTCACTTCCAGTGCAGGGGGCACAGGTTCAATCCCTGGTTAGGGGGCTAAGATTGCCGCTCAGTGCAGTTAGGGAGAGAGGGGAGAGGAACACCAGTCTGGTTAACTCAAAGCCTACCTCAATGACCTCGTTTAACCTTAACTGTATCTTTAAAGACTATCTCCAAATCCATTCATATTGGGGAATAAGGGTTACAGTATATGACTTTTGCAGATACAATTCATTCTGTCACAAGCTGCAGAAAGGAAAATGTGAAAGTGGAAAGCAGAAAGGGTGGACTGAGCCCCTTATTGAGACTTCAGGAGGGGCCAGATCCACAGAGGAAGCATCTGTTGATTTCACCCACTGGTTTTCCCAGCTGACCCTGATGTGATGTTCAATCTCTGCTTGTCTCCCAGGGGGTCCTGGCCTTGCCTGGTATAACTTCTCTTTTTTTAACATAAGGGAAACTTAGGTCACTAGGGGAATTTTCCTAGGCATTAAATGGATGTAAAATCTACTTTTCTTTTTTATCGAGATATAACATACAAATAGTGATGAGCACAAAATGCACCAATCTGAAGTGTGTTGCTCCATGTTTAAATATGTGCACACCTTTGTCACCACCACTCAGATCAAGACATAGCATGTGTCTAGGACAAGCATCTTGAAAGTTCCTTGTTCTTCCAGTCAACCTTTGGTTCTCCACCTGGAGAAACCATTCTGGACACCTGTCCTTGAATGCTATACAGTGAAATCATACAATACACACTCTTTTGTGTCTGTTGTTCAGCATAATGTCTGTGAAATTCATCTGTGTTGTTGGGAGTGGTTTGTAGCCTTTCTTGCTGAATTGAATCCCACTATATGGTTTTTCCTGTGGTCATGTATGGATGTGAGAGTTGGACTGTGAAGAAGGCTGAGGGCCGAAGAATTGATGCTTTTGAACTGTGGTGTTGGAGAAGACTCTTGAGAGCCCCTTGGACTGCAAGGAGATCCAACCAGTCCCTTCTGAAGGAGATCAGCCCTGGGATTTCTTTGGAAGGAATGGTGCTAAAGCTGAAACTCCAGTACTTTGGCCACCTCATGCGAAGAGCTGACTCATTGGAAAAGACTCTGATGCTGGGAGGGATTGGGGGCAGGAGGAGAAGGGGATGACAGAGGATGAGATGGCTGGATGGCATCAGAACTCGATGGACGTGAGTCTGAGTGAACTCCGGGAGTTGGTGATAGACAGGGAGGCCTGACATGCTGCGATTCATGGGGTCGCTAAGTGTCAGACACAACTGAGTGACTGAACTGAACTGAACTGATATGGATATAGCACAATCTTTTTTTTTTTTTGTAAGAAACATTTATTTTCTTTAGTGTGTTTATAGTATACATAAGAGCAATGATTAAGGGATAAATGGTTACCATACAGGATCATAGGTATTTTAACTAAAGAAAATATAGAAAGTGCTGAGGTTACATCTGTTCTTTTTTGGTCTTGGGGAAGGCTTCCAAGGGAAGGCTAGAGGGAATTCACCGCCGATACAGGAAAGAGGTGATTCTGGTTAGAGCAGAGACCCCAAGTGGGGAAGGAGCACGTAAGAGTCCATTCGCCTTGGGCATCAGGTCTGTAGGAGCCCTGCTGATGGGCTTGCAAGTTACAAGATCTCATCTGTTCCAGCCACCTTATCCTCAGATGGAAGAGCCAGGCTTGGGAGACCAACTCTTGTTCCTTTCTAGCTGTACTATTCAGCCACCCCAGCATTTGGTCTTGGGTTCCTGTGCATCATCTTCCAAAATGGGGCTGAGTTCTGGAGGCCAGAAGTCAGAGATCAGGGTGCCAGCATGGCTGGTTCCCACATGGATTCCAATGTGGGATGTTCCTGTCTTCAGGGTTGCAGATGGCTGTTTTCTCATACTGGCTGAGGGGTTAGGGGAGCAGGAGAGAGACTGGATACAGCACAGTTTACTTATCCATTCTCTGGACATGTGGGTTGTTTCCAGTTTGGAGTTGTTATGAATAAAGCTGCTTAGAACATCTTTGTATATGCCTTTTGGCAGATCTATGTGTGAACGGCTCTTGGGTATATAAACCTAGGAGGAAGATTGCTGGGTCGTATCAAAATCACTTATTAAATTAAATTTTTTATAAGTGGATATAGGTTACCTGTTTTCTTTTGTTAGGTTATTTTTAGTAGTGGTTCAGTGGACCTCAGTTAGAGATGTCACATATCTTTGTTATATTTAGTTATATCATAAATTTTATTTGAAAGTAGAATTGATTATGAAAATATGCCCATATGTGTTAGTTGCTCAGTCGTGTCTGACACTTTGTGACCCCATGGACTGTAGCCTGCCTTTCTCCATGGAATTCTTCAGGCAAGAATACTGGCGTGGGTAGCCATTCCCTTTTCCAGGGGATCGTTCTGACCCAGGGGTCAAACCTGGGTCTCCTGCATTACGGGCAGAGTCTTTACTGTCTGAGCACCAGCGAAGCCCTCATCATGTTCACCTAACATCCAAAAGGTCCCTGGTTTGAAACTGGCCAGAAACAATGTTGGTAAGTCCTGGAACCCACTCCCAAACTCTGTTGGAGGTCCTCCCTTGTGGGTCAGTGGTAAAGAATCCATCTGCCAGTGCAGGCACCATGGATTCGCTCCCTGATCTGGGAAGATCCCACAGGCTGCCAAGAAGCCCATGTGCCACAACTGTTGAGGCCATGCTCTGGAGCCCAGAAGCCTCAACTACTGAAGTGCTCGAGCCCTAGAGCCCATGCCCTGCAGCAAGAGAAGCGACTGTAACGAGAAGCCTGTGCACAGCAGTGCACAGCAGTGAAGAGCAGGCCCCAACAAGAGCCTGCTGCAAGCCCCGGGCAGCAACGAACACCCAACACAGACTCCCCCCCCCTCCAAAAAAAAAAACACGTTGGAAGAGCTTAGATTTCATCGACCCTCCTTTTCAAAAGCTTAATGCACTTAGTCTTCCCTTCTATTCTGTCTTCTTCTCTACATCAACCCACGTTGAATCATTTCTGTAAACAGGTGTAGTAGAGACAGCGCTCTGCTTACCTCCCTTACGGCCAACCTCCCCAGGAGAACTGTGAGGTCTGGTGGGACAGCTGCCCTGGAGGACGTGACACAGTTTGGTGGCCGTTGGTTGAGAAGTTACAAAGACCACTGTGGACACCGCAGTCCTGTTCTGCAGGTGGATGACATTGCCCCAGGTCATACCAGAGAGGTCACGGGGGGCCCTCTAATGCTGCTCTGGAG
Organism: Oreotragus oreotragus; assembly: GCA_006410675.1. Classification (NCBI taxonomy): domain Eukaryota; kingdom Metazoa; phylum Chordata; class Mammalia; order Artiodactyla; family Bovidae; genus Oreotragus; species Oreotragus oreotragus. Next base: position 403,373 of record SJYX01006760.1, on the reverse strand, counting down.
TGACTGAGGACCTGGAGAACTGAGCCCACAGGACGGGCAGATTCCAGCTCCCCTTTCTTGAGACAGACCACGAGGGCCACTGCGGGCATCTTTGCTTGGAGGGGATTGGTTAGGGGACAGACTGAAGACCTTCTCTGCCCCAGGGCCCTTTGCAAAAGGCGACGATGTGTTCTCTTGTCTGTCGTAAATGCTCCATTTCATTTGCTTCTGATGATTAAATAGAAGTCATTTGGGAAAAGAGAGAAATAGGGAGAGAGAGACAGAGAAAAAACCGGGGACAGTTCTGATGAGGAAGAGATCATCGTGCAGACACCTGGAGTCGATGTGACTTCTGCCAGGAGCAAAGTAGCTCAGCATTCTCACCTTATCTGACCTTAGTGCAGACCAAGATATGATTTCTCTCAGTTCTTACTGAATATCTAAAGTAGCTCAGGGATTCCCTCGCTATTGTCATTATGGATACTAACTCTATCTAGGAGGACCATAACTGTTGTGTAACCACTAGTGACCCTTGTCTGGGCCAATAACAGGCCTCAGGAAAATTCCTTTCAGTAGCACAGACCCTGGTGTCCTGGACTTATCTCAGGTGCCCTAGAATATGGCGGCTTCTCTCTTCCCCTCTCCACCCCTGCTCACCCACAATGGGAGTATCGCAGGAATTTAGGACAATTTGAAACTTTCAGGGCTCAGATGTGACTGGAAAGATTTAAGGTTTTGGAACCAGACTGACCTTTCCAAGTCACGTAATGTGTTACCTTTTCTGAACCTGTTTCCTCATCTCCCAAATGGGAATTATAATAGGGTCTGTTTCCTAGGCTTTTCTGAGGCTTTAAAGAGAAACTGTGTCTAGAAAGCTTAGCAAAGAGCCTGCCATGCTATGGGTTTGCAACCCTCATGGTTGGTAAAGAATTCACCTGCAATGCGGGAATCCTGGGTTCGATCCCTGGGTTGGGAAGATCCCCTGGAGAAGGGAAAGGCTACCCACTCCAGTATTCTGGCCTAGAGAACTGTACAGTCCATGGGGTCACAAAGAGTTGGACATGACTGAGTGACTTTCAGTTTCACTTTCCCACATCACAGTTTGCTTGTGTTCTTGGCAGAACTTAGGGAGTGAGGAGAAGGGAGAACAAGAAAGGTGTTAGGGCTTTACTCAAGCTCCTTGAAACCAAGGGCAGCTCAGAACCGACTCTGAACTCACCTCCTGAACCACTGGCAAGGGGGATTGCTTCCAGGGAGGCCCCAGACTGGATTCAGGAACAGCCTGAATCCAGAGGCTGGGAGGGCTGGGGGAATACAGTGGCCAGCGAGAGTTAGCAGCTATCACGAAACTAGTGGTGCCCTCTAGGAGAAGGATATTCATCTAGAGACCCAGGGCACATTAAGCACCCTTCCCTTCAAGGAAGCAATTTGTTTTTTGACAGGATCAACATTTTCAGTTCAAAATCTTTCCAGCTCCTTGAAAATGATCACTTGAGTAGCTTCAGTTCAGTTCCATCGTGTCCGACTCTTTGTGACCCCATGGACTGCAGCACGCCTGGCCTCCCTGTCTATCACCAACTCAGATTCATGTCCATTGAGTCTGTAATGCCATCCAACCATCTCATCCTCTGTTGTCCCCTTCTCCTCCTGCCCTCAATCTTTCCCAGCATCAGGGTCTTCCCCAATGAGTCTGTTCTTTGCATCAGGTGGCCCAAGTATTGCAGTTTCAGCTTTAGCATCAGTCCTTCCAGTGAATATTCAAGACTTATTTCCTTTAGGATGGAGTAGCCTAACATTTGGATAATACTGGAATTTTTCAGTCTTTCAGGTTAAACATCAAACTAAGAAAGTTTAAACTAGAACATCACCAATGAGTCATAAGACCACACCAGCACATCAATAAGGAAGTACACCAGAGGACCCAGGGCTCTTTGGTGATGAGTATAATAATCTCTTTTCATTATCTTCTTAGGAAGACACCTGGCTAGACAATGGGCCTAGGACTGGGGCTGCTGGTTGCAAACAGGGAGAGGCTGGAGGGGGAGGGATTTGTTAGCAAGGGATTTGTTAGCAATGAATTCCAAGGGAATTCATTAGCAAGGATGTGAAACAGGGGCTTAGGAGATCCTCGAAGAATCCTTTTACCCTTTGCAATTCTGAACATGTGGTGGAACCCCACAGCCTGCTTGCTGTGGTCACAGCCTGGCCTTCTGGTTCTGCTAATGCTTCCACGGGACCTTCTCAGACCCCCTCCTGTCTTAACCTCCTTCTTCAGTTCCTGGGCTGGGGCGAGGCCATGCCAGGGCCTTGGTTTCTGGCTAGAGTGGTAGTTAGGGTGCTGGCACCAGGACTGTGCTAGCTTTTCAGTCACTTCTTAGCACGTAGCTCGGGTCTATATGAAAGCCTTTTGACATACTTAGGATAATGTGCAAAGAAACCAGCCCTGAGTCCTTCCAAAGTTAACACAGTCGAAAACAATAAAAACACCAAACTCCGTTTTTAAATCATGGTAGATAAGCCAAACAGAAAACTGTGTTCAAATGTTTTGGATTAAAACTCACAAAAAATATTTAAAGGCTGTCTGGGAAATCTTGATAATGAGTTGAGGCCATTCCCATATTGAAGGAAAAAAATCCCAGCATGTTGGGTAGAGACGTGGAGCATCTCATTATTCCTGTCTGCACAGGAAGCCCCGGCCGTGGGAAGGCTCTGGAAGTCACCTTCTGAATTTTAGGCTGAAGCAATCAACACGCAGTGGAATAAACCTGTCCCAAGAGAAGGTTTGTGACCTGTGATGCTGGTGTTCTCCCAGGAAGAAGCTTCTCCATCAAGAAGGCTCAGCTGTAGTGTCTAAGATGGGTTCCAGAGATAGGTTTGGGTAGGGGTCCTAGTCAACGAGTTCAAAATCCCTCAAGTGTCAGCTGTCACATTCCCTGAGGAACCTAACTTGACCCCCTCAAACTGAATGTTCCTCCTTTGGGTTCCTATGCGCTGTTTATCCCTATGGAAATATCGTACCTTATGCTTCCTTTCCCGGCTTCCTTGGTGGCTCAGTGGTAAAGAATCTGCTTGCAATTCAGGAGATGAGGGTTCAGTTCCTGGGCTGGGAAGATGCCCTGGAGGAGGGCATGGCAACCACTCCATGGAGAGTCCCACGGACAGAGGAGCTTGGCGGGCTCCTGTCCAGAGGGTTGCAAAGAGTCAGACATGACTGAAGAGATTTAGCAGGTAGGCAGACAAGCTTCCTTTTCAGAATAAAACATTTTAAAAGTAAAAATTTCAAATAGACACACATAGGTACACACACACACACAACATTTAAGGTCCATAGGATTTAAATTACCTGGTGAAAACTTGATGGTCTCTTACTGGTTGCCAAGTGTAGGTTGACCAAGCAGCCTTGGAGAGAGAAAGACTTGTCAGCGGGGCAGGGCAACCTCCCAGCCTCGACCCACTTCCAGGGCCTCTGGTGACAATGTCACCGGCTAGATCATGAGTCTGGGTCTACGCACTGTAAATGCAAGTTTCTTGAGAGTTTTTCCACTTCTGAGTAAATGTATAACCAGAAAATTCCAGTGAACATTGCACAGGGGCTCCGAGATTAAGAAGCAGTGAAAAACCATCCTGAGAGGAAAGAGTAACAGTTTTCAGTTGCTCTGCAAAAGGCAAAGAGATCATCATGGCATGGACCACATAACATAGTTCACCCCATGAAAGCCTGCCACCAAGGTGAAAGTGCTGAGTTTGGAAAAGCGCTGAACCTTTTCTATAAACATTCCAGCAATGGAGACCCACAGCTAGTGGTTGAAGGATGATCCATGATGTGATCAGACACTGTGAATTCTGACCCTTTATTTTATAAATATTCCACCATCCTTGTATTTTCCATAAATGCTTTGTTTTCCATTCTTGATGATGTGGTAGTCAAGTGGACTACCGACATTTTTCAACTTCCTAAAACGTACCACAAGCTCTTTGTTAATTTATTTTTAAAAAATTCTATTTATTTATTTATGGCTGTGCTGAGTCTTCATTTTTTTCCTGCCGGCTTTCTCTAGTTGTGGTGAGCAAGGCTACTCTCTAATTGCGGTGCATGGATGTCTCATTGCGGTGGCTTCTCTCATTGTAGATCATGGGCTCTAGGGTGCTTGCGCTTCAGGCGCTGTGGCTCTCCGGCTCTAGGGCACAGGCTTTCTAGTTGGGGCACATGCACTTAGCTGCTCTGTGTCATGTGGAACCACCTCAGATGTGGAACTGAACACATCTATGGATTTCTAAACCATCACACTGTAAATCAGACCCCAGGCATATCGTCATTTCATGTGTTTGTGTGCATCTCCCCACGGCCAGACCATAAGCTGCTCATCACTTCTGCCCTGAGTCTTGCACAGCACCTGGCACGTGGAAGACACTGCGACATGACCAGTAAGTGGAAGGGAAACTCCAGTATTCTGTGAGGCAGCTTGTGCTCCCACAGGACCGCACTCACTTGTGATCTTGTTAGTGGTCTTTGTATAGCTGTCTTGGCTTGATGTTCTTGTCTATGAAAATCTTCCTTACTGATTTGTGTGAGGTTCACTTCAGTTCAGTTCGTTCGCAGTCATGTCCGACTCTGCCCCCATGGACTGCAGCACGCCAGGCCTCCCTGTCCGTCACCAACTCCCAGAGCTTACCCAAACTCATGTCCATTGAGTCGGTGATGCCATCCAACCATCTCATCCTCTGTTGTCCCCTTCTCCTCCTGTCCTCAATCTTTCCCAGCATCAGGGTGTGTGAGGTGACTATGTGCTAAGTTTAAAAACTGCACTTTCCAGCCTCCTCCTTGGCTGGGGTGGGCTGAAACTCAGGTTTGACCAATGAGACCTAGGAGAAGTCTGTTGGAGATGTCTAGACAAGTTTTGCTTTTCAGACACAGATCTTGCCCATATTTCGTTGGTCCCTTGCTGTTTCTGCTTAGAATATGGTTATAACAAGATTGCAGCAGCAATTGGCAGCCATCTCAGTCTTACCCACCCACCCCCTCCTTAACCTCTCCATCAGCTCTGGCAGCTGCCAATAAGAAAAATGAAACCTCCTGATTTGGTGAAGCATTGGTCAGTCAAGTTTGCTGTTCCTTGGGGTTGAACATAAACTCTAACTGACCCAGGATGAAGGTCCTAGAAATGAGAGAGCAAAAGCAATCAAGGAACCTAGAGAGATGAAAGAAAGGAGGCTTGGATTGGGAGAGAAGGAACTAAGATGGTCTGCATTAAGGAAGACAGATTTTTGAGAACATTCAAAGCTCATTTGCTTAAGTCCTGGAGCCATGCGGGCAGTTCAGGTACAGAAAGGTCGTATGTAGTCTGATTGACTGGGCAGTTCTATTCCCCAGAGTGAATGAACACTTATCTATGAGTTTATCAGGCCATGAATTGATTTGCCTGAATCTTCATTCAGCTTGATCATACCTAAGGACACCTAGCAATGTCAGCTTCCTAATACAATCTAATTTGAAGCAGATGACTATTGCTCTGAATGTAACCATATGCTCTTGATTTTCTTCCACAGTGTCCTGGCTGAGCCCCATTAGTCTTTCTGAAACTGAGCCCCTCTTTGACAGTGGAAAAGCCAAGGGTTGGAGCCACTTCCACCTACTTCACCCAACTCTACCACCAAGAGCTGGTTACTCATCTGTCAAAAGACAGCAGTAACCCTTACATCACTGGATTTTGAGCATAGAGCTGGTATGTGCTACATCTGATCTGCTTGCCCAAGACCCCCTCTCCCCTGACTGCTCATCTTAAATTGACTGAGCTTTTCCTATTGGTCCCAATCTGATACAAAGTCAGGAATTACCCACTTTGAAACTCTTCCACGTGGGGTCCCTGTCTGTGCCCAAGATTGACTTCTGAAGTGTCAAGAGGCTGAATTTGGCACCCTTTCCCTGGGCTCCCCAAGTTCCCCCTGCCTTTGCTTGTCTAGCCCACATCTGAGGATTGTTATGGTCAGCATCCCCATGTTCTGAGCTTAGGACCTTGTTGTGTTTGTCATTCCATTCCCAGTCTCTAGAACAGTTTTTGGTGTATAATATTAATGTGGGTGTGCATGCATGCATCATTTCAGTCATGTCTGACTCTGCAACCCTATGGACTGTAGCCCGCCAGGCTCTTCTGTCCATGGGATTCTCCAGGCAGGAGTATTGGAGTGGGTTGCCATGGCCTCCCTCATGAGATTTTCCTGCCCAGAGATCGAACTGGGGTCTCTTGCCTTGTAGGCAGATTCTTTACTATTAAAGTCACTAGAAAAACCCACCATAACATTAACAAACACAAATTTGTGGAATAAATGAGTGAATGGTGAATTTTTTTAGCATTGTATACGTGTTTTAGAGCTGAAGAATTCTATGCTGTGCTCAGGCAAATGCTTAGATGACATTTGTGGAATGAAAACAGTCCAGTCCTAATTCCCCAGCATTTGGAAAAACTCTCTCTGATTTCTGTCAATTTCTCATGACTTTCTTCTCTCAGTGTTTTGTCACGAGGGCAGCACAGAAGCCCCATAGAGCTGTATCACCCTGTAACGATGTTTTATAATAGCTTTGTTGGTTCACAAAGCTTATCTTTCCAGCCTGCTTGAGGGAAGGAAGCTAGGACATTTCTCAAAATATCACTCTGATATTATCTCTGAAAAACAACAACAACAGCAACAAATTGTCCTGGCTCATCAAGCTGAGCATAGCAAGTTGTACATTTAAGAGATTACAATGAAACCTTGCAATTATACTTTTTAATGGTGTCAGGGAGCCACAATTGAGATTAATAAGCACCACTATGTGCCGGGCACTATTCTAAACATTTCACTCATCAACTCTTCTCAACAGCCTTATGAGGTTGATAATGTAATTATCTCTGTTTTATAGATGTGGAGACTGAGATGCAAAGAGGCCAAGAAGCATGCTTCAAGTTACTGGTAATTGGTGAAGCTGGGGTTTGAATTTAAGCAATCTGATCCAGAACTGGAATGCTTAACTATTGACTCACATTAACGTTTATTATTATTTTGGCCAAAGAATTCGGTGACATTGATCCAATCCAAAGAAGTCTCAGTTTTGATATGTTGAATGAAACTCCTGAAAGGAGAGTTCCACTATCTGTCACTTCCCTCTCACTCAGTTGGTTTTCTGAGTTCCACGTCAACTGGCCTAGTCGTATTATGGTCTAGTCAATATTTCTGTATTTTATTTAGAAGAACTATTTTATTTAGACTGGCTCCCACCCTCCCTTCTTTGCATATTTCACAGAATGCATTTTGCAAAGACCACACTAGTTATGAACCCACAGGGCTATGTGCATAGTTGGGCTGGGAATGAAAACAGCTACACCATAGTAGCCATCTGTCATTCTGTCCATCTGCTGCCCTAGAAGGATCTTAAAATAGTTTCAACTCATCTTTAAAATCCATCGCTCTATGAAGGGCTTGTAACATTCGGCAGCCCTGAAAGGTTGCCTGAGAAACAGGATGGCTATTTGGGCTACTAGTGACCAGCTTAAGTTTCTTTGGAGGGAGACAAACCATCCATTCATTGGGCCCTTGTGAGATTTTCCTTCCGCATCAGCCCTCCAAGCCAAGGAGAACACCTAGAGGAATGGCTTCTGGATTTTTTTTTTTTTTCTATTGAGAGATTTGTTTTTGTTTTGTTTTTAATTGTCTACTCTTTTTTTTTTTCTTTTTTATTTCCTGCCCAACCCTCTTCTGCTCCAACTATCCAATCCTACAACTTTCTCCTTCTCTTAGCTTGTCCTTCACCAGCCCTAAAGCTAAGGGTTTGGAATGAGTGCATGTTTGTAATCTAGAAATTTTAAATCAGTTAGTAAGGTGACCATTTATCATTTGTCACCCAAACCAGGACATTTTTGAGAATGAAAAGTCCAGACATATGATCACCACTGGGTGAGATTTGACTCTGTTGCATGGCACCAAAAGTGCATTTATTTATATTTTTAAAATTTATTTTTATTGTGGTAACGTTGATCTATAATCTTATGTAAGCTTCACATGTAAAACATTGTGTTTCTATTCCTATATACTCTACAGTGTGTTCACCACCAAAAATTTAGTTTCCATCCATCACTCTACAGTTGATTCCCACTTTGCTTTCTCTCAACCCTACCACCTCCTCTCTGGTAATCATCACTGTGTTTTTTTGTATCTATGTGTTTATTTTTGTTTGGTTTGGTGTGTTCATTTATTTTGTTTTTTTATTTGCTTAAAAAAATTTTTTTTTATTGGAGGATGGTGATTGCAGCCATGAAATTAAAAGATGCTTACTCCTTGGAAGGAAAGTTATGACCAACCTAGATAGTATATTCAAAAGCAGAGACATTACTTTGCCAACAAAGGTCCATCTAGTCAAAGCTATGGTTTTTCCAGTAGTCATGTATAGATGTGAGAGTTGGACTGTGAAGAAAACTGAATGCCAAAGAGTTGATGCTTTTAAACTGTGATGTTGGAGAAGACTCTTGAGAGTCCCTTGGACTGCAAGGAGATCCAACCAGTCCATTCTAAAGGAGATCAGTCCTGGGTGTTCTTTGGAAGGAATGATGCTAAAGCTGAAACTCCAGTACTTTGGCCACCTCATGAGAAAAGTTGACTCATTGGAAAAGACTCTGATGCTGGGAGGGATTGGGGGCAGGAGGAAAAGGGGACAACAGAGGATGAGATGGCTGGATGGCATCACCAACTCAATGGATGTGGGTTTGGGTGAACTCCGGGAGCTGTCTCTTATACACATCTAGATGTGTATAAGAGACAGCTTTAACTGTTTGGCATATTTGATGATTTAATTCTCACAATGAGCCCATGATGTAAAGAAAATACTGTCCTACATTAGATATGATAATATGGAAACATGGAGAATTTGAATATCTTGCAGCTACTAAGCACAAGGGAAGCCCAAGCTGGCTCAGTGGTAAAAGAACCTGCCTGCAATGCAGGAGACACAGTAGGAGTCACAGGTTCAATTCCTGGGTTGGGAAGATCCCCTGGAGCAAGAAATAGCAAACCTGCTCCAATATTCTTGCTGGAAAATACCATGGAGAGAGGAGCCTGCCGGGTAAGAGTCCATGGGGTTGGGAGAGCATCGGTCACGACTCAGTGACTTATCAACAACAAAGCGTGAAGCTTGGATTCAAACCTAAAATGACAACACAGTGTGATAAACGCTGGAACACAGGTTATGGAAAATACCTAGAACCAAGAATTTCAGTAAACTGGTTAGTAAAAAA
>SJYX01006760.1:327648-391174 GCA_006410675.1 Oreotragus oreotragus | reverse complement strand
ACCCCACCCCAGTACTCTTGCCTGGAAAATCCAATGGACGGAAGAGCCTGGTGGGCTGCAGTCCATGGGGTTGCTAACAGTCGGACAGACTGAGCGACTTCACTTTCACTTTTCTCTTTCATGCATTGGAGAAGGAAATGGCAACCCACTCCAGTATTCTTGCCTGGAGAATCCCAGGGATGGGGGAGCCTGGTAGGCTGCCGTCTATGGGGTCACACAGAGTCGGACACGACTGAAGTGACTTAGCAGCAGCAGCAGCAGGCAAAAGTATTGGAGTGGGTTGCTGTGTCCTCCTCCAGGGGATCTTCCATACTCAGGGACTGAACCCAGATCTCCTGCATTGCAGGCAGATTTGCTACCATTGAGCCACCAGGGAAGCCCTAGGTTGTTTCCAAATCTTTGCTACTATACATATTGCTGTGATGAAAATAGGGGTGCATATATTAATATCTTTTCAAATTAGTGTTTTTATTGTCTTTGGATAAACACCCAGAAATGGGATAGCTGAATTGTATGATCGTTCTATTTTTAATTTTTTTCAGGAATCCCCATACTGTTTTCCATAGTGGTTGCACCAATTTACATTCCCATCAATAGTGTATGAAGGTTCCTTGGTCCAACATTTGCTAATGTTTGTGGTTTCTTGTCTTTTTTATTATAGCCAATCAAACAGGCATGAGGTGATATCCCATTAGGTTTTGATTAGCATTTTTCTAATAGTTAATGATGCTGAACATCCCAGATGAGCATTTAAATACTTACCAGGTAGCAGCTGGAGATAACAGCATTCCCCTTTCTCTGTTCATGACTCTGCTGCTGCTGCTGCTAAGTCGTTTCAGTCGTGTCCGACTCTGTGTGACCCCAGAGACGGCAGCCTACAGGCTCCCCCATCCCTGGGATTCTCCAGGCAAGAGCACTGGAGTGGGTTGCCATTTCCTTCTCCAGTGCATGAAAGTGAAAAGTGAAAGTGAAGTCACTCAGTTGGGTCTGACTCTTCGCAACCGCATGGACTGCAGCCCACCAGGCTCCTCTGTCCATGGGATTTTCCAGGCAAGAGTACTGGAGTGGGGTGCCATTGCCTTCAGACTCTCATCAATGGGACTGAAACAGGAAAGATTGTTATCTTACTGAATCTTTAGTCTATAATGATTCCTTTTTGTTCTCGCTCTGCATTTTTTCCAAAAAGTCACATTCTCAGTATTCAAGTAATATAGCCTGTTAGGTCTCTAGACTGAATTTGAAAGTTACATTACAAAATTTCAATTCAATTATGCAGATTTTTTTTCCATTAGACTCTCATCAATGGGACTGAAAGAGGAAAGATTGTTATCTTACTGAATCTTTAGTCTATAATGATTCCTTTTTGTTCTCGCTCTGCATTTTTTCCAAAAAGTCACATTCTCAGTATTCAAGTAATATAGCCTGTTAGGTCTCTAGACTGAATTTGAAAGTTACATTACAAAATTTCAATTCAATTATGCAGATTTTTTTTCCATTTCAAATCACCACTAGATGTGTAACTTGGTTTAAAATAAACTTACAGTGAAGCTCCCTAATTATTCTTTGGGATGGATGCTGTTAGATAAAAAAATACCCTATGTATACAATGAGTTTTGTGTAATTGCATATATTCTTTTTCCAATTAATTAATTAATTATAATTGGATTATCTGAGTGAATCCCCAGGGGCTTCTAATTAAATCTTGGTGAATTCAGTCAGAAGGGAAGTCTTACCCAGTGCTTCCTTTAAATATCTTCCTCTTTGATTAAAAAAAAAAAAAAAAAGCCATTTGAGGAAAAATTAATGCTTCTTGTTTTTGGAAACAACCTGAGTGGCCTCAGTCCTCTTGCATCCTTGATGGGACAAGCCCAAGGACAAATGTCCGCTCACTGAAGGTAGCAGACATCAGCTGGATTATTTTCCACTTTCTTCAGCCACGAAATAGACGTTGGAACTACCTGTTTCCAGGTGTCTTCGTATATGAAAAAATTGTTTTTATGTTATTTTTTAAGCGAAATTTAGCACACAACTGTTACCTGCATTTGGGCATCCTTAGAGAAATTCATGAAGTGGTGTGAAAGGCGCTCAGTCGTGTCTAACTCTTTGTGACCTATGGACTATACAGTCCATGGAATTCTCCAGGCCAGAATACTGGAGTGGGTAGCCTTTCCTTTCTACATGGGATCTTCCCAACCTGGGATCGAACCCAGGTCTTCTGCACTGCAGGCAGATTCTTTACCAGCTGAGCCACAGGGAAGCCCTGGTAGGCTACTCATTCCATGGGGTCGCAAAGAGTCGGACACGACTGAAAGCATTTATTTCAAAGAATTCCAACATAAATGACAATGCCATGTTCACTATCAGACTTATCCCCCTTTTTTTGTTATATTCCTTTCTCTCTCTTGGAATTAAATATCTAAATAATAAAACTTACCTATGCACGTATTTAAAAAAAAAACAATATATGCCATTACTGTAATGTAAACAATGAATATCAAATAATCTAAGAAAAGAAGATGAATTTAAATGTGTAAGTGCTTGGGCACAGCTATGCTAGCAGATATGTTGAGGCATAGCTTGTAGGTCTGTGTAGAATGGCTATGAATGAGATAGCTCTCATATGCATCCCGGTGTGCTATGCTGGTGACTCATATCTCATCAGAGGTGTAGATTCTGCTATTGAGATTTTTCAGAAGGTGAATGAGCTTGATGAAGCCCCAAACCAGACAATGTGCAGTCTTACATTGACTTCTGTGGTAGCCTCATTGTCAGAAAATTCAATGTGCATTCAAATGACGCGAAAGATTACTTTGCAGTATGTAACCCAGAGCTGACATCAAAGATCATAGAGTTTTAAAAATTATAAAAAGAAACAAACCCTGTTTTCATCCACGTGAGTATCTGATGGCACACGTGGAGGTCATGGGGGACTTTGAACAATTCTTGCTATGTAGGATTGTATATCGGAGAAGGCAATGGCAACCCACTCCAGCACTCTTGCCTGGAAAACCCCATGGGCAGAGGAGCCTGGTAGGCTGCAGTCCATGGGGTCGCTACGAGTCAGACATGACTGAGCAACTTAACTTTCACTTTTCACTTTCCTGCATTGGAGAAGGAAATGGCAACCCACTCCAACGTTCTTGCCTGGAGAATCCCAGGGACGGAGGAGCCTTGTGGGCTGCCATCTATGGGGTCGAACAGAGTCGGACACGACTGAAGCGACTTAGCAGCAGCAGCAGCAGGATTGCATATTGTCCAAAGGACTCCAGTAAACACGGATTGACATCTCGAATGCTTGTGGCAACCAAAAAGTACCCTCCTACATTTTTTAAAAAAGAAGTAAACCCTGTTTTTGGCTTGCTTGGTAAAGAATCTGCCTGCCAGTGCAGGGGACACAGGAGACATGGGTTTGATCCCTGGGTCAGGAAGATCCCCTGGAGAAAAGAATGGCTACCGTTTCCAGTATTCTTGCCTGGACGGTCCTTGGGGTCGTGTTTATGTGTTTATTTACTTGGCTGCAGCGGGTCTTAGTCGGGATGTGTGGGATCTTTGGTGTGCCTTGTGAGATATTTTCATTATGGCACATGGACTCTCTAGTTGTGGCACACAGGCCTAGTTGCTCCACGCATGTGAGATCTTGGTTCCCTGATTAGGGATTTAACCTGCTTTCCCTCCATTTCAGGGCTGATTCTTAACCACTGGACCATCAGGGAAGTTATCCTTGCCCGTAAGTTTTTAAATCATCCCCTGAAGCAGTTTTGTCACCTCCTGCCTCACCACAGAGGACAGCAGAGCACAAAGGTCAAACTGGTCTGGGGCTGGGGTCCCGGGTCACTGACTCTATATAAAGGTCAGCAGGACCCTGACTCCCCACTCAAGTTGCAGCAATGCTCCATTTCTTTGGGGGCGGGTTTGGACAGGTGGGAAGAAAGCATAGGAACAATAGATCTGTGGGTCACCCTTTCTTAGCACGTGTGCATTTTATCACTGACAACTTATTGAGCTTCCACTAAGTGCAAGGCAGACACAGGGCCAGCCATGACTTCCTCCTGCCCTTAGGGAGGAGGAGTCTAATGTAGAAATGGCGAAAAGTACACAATTAAGATGGAACAGAGGTTCTTAGTTTGGGATACAGGAATGTATTTCAGTGGATCCTTTAATCTCCTGACATTGCAGATAAGACTGCATGTATCTGTGTGTGTGTGTTCTCACACAATTTTTTTCTGGTTAGAGGGTATATTTTTGTTGTTGTTGTTGCCCAGTTGCTAAGTCGTGTCTGACTCTTTGTGACCCCATGGACTATAGCCCACCAGACTCCTCTGTCCATGGGATTCTCCTGGCAAGAATACCAGTGTGGGTTGCCATTTCCTTCTCCAGGGGATCTTCCTGGACCAGGGATAGAACCTGCATCTCCTGCATTGGCAGGTGGATTCTTTATCTTAACCAGAGAACCACCAGGGATGCCCTAGAGGGTATACAGATTGAATCATATTCTCAAAATACTCCAAGATACTACAAAGGTTACAGATTTTGCACGGGGAATGCCTGATTAGTAAATAGTATCTTATTTGATGAGTTTTCACAAGATGTCTCTGCTCAAAACACCTCTCATTGAGATAACTTCTTTCACTGAAATCTCACAGGTAGACATTCATTTTGAATGGCTGAAGAGTTAGCATGGGTCTCTGTGAGCATCATCTTTTCAACAGTATTTGGGAAATGTTTACTGGGACTAAGACCCAGCCGTGGGTGGAGCAGAACTCCCAGTCCTGTGGACGACATGGGCTGGAGAAGGGGGAGGGTGCCAAGACAGCAGATGTACAGGATCTTTTGGGAATCGGGGGCAATCTAACCCACGGAGCAGAGAAGTTCTTAGGGGAGAACAAACCAGCCTGGGCTGCTAACACCCTACACAGATGTGTATCAGCAGCTCTCTACACGGACAAAGAGTCCTGGTCAAAGAGGATGCCGCATTCAGTCTGCGGGCACAGGCGTGAGGAGGTAGAGAGGTGGTCAGACTCCACCAGCGTCAGGCCTCAGCTGTCTCACAGTTTTGTTTGGGTTAGCCACCGGGTGAACAGATCGGGCCTCGTAGGATGACTCTGATAACATGACCTGCATTTTGGTGCATATCTAAAATTCCAGCTTATATGAGCTATCTCTATTGCAAGAGCATGTTTGGGAAGCAGACTGAGGACTCTCTGGGCTGGAGAATGAGGGGGAGGGTGGTTTATAACTGGCAAACTATGTGCTGACTATAACCAGGCTGAAAAGCAGTGTGGTTTCTACAGGGTTCATTCTGGAATGAGTACATTTCGGTTTCCCCCTGGAACAAAGCCTCTGCTGAAAAGAAAACATACCTTGGCCTCGAAAACGCAAAATCACTCTCCCTCTGCAGCTCTGAACAGTGCTGTACGGGGAGGGTTAACTTGTCCTAAGGCCCTCTTGTCTTTGGAACCCCAAAGGAGCAAAGCACAGATCTTTCTATGCTTTCCCTTTCCACAGATCTTTCCCTTCCTTTACTAAAGAGGAATGGGAATAATTGCCAATTCAGTAGGCTCCTTGCTCTTTTGTGCATTTCAAAGGCATTTGCTGTTTGGGATTTGGAAGAAAATCATGAGAAATGAGAATCTCTCGCTGCCTTGGCTGGAAGCAGGCTCATTGTTTGGAGAAGGAGCTGGTTTCCATGGTTTTGGATGAGAGACAGATGCTTTTTTTCTCTTTTTCAAGAGTAGTTTCTACTTTCAATTGGATCCAATAAATAGCCAAGGTAGTCAGTCTTCCACCAGTGAAAGCTCTTTAAGTTATTTGAAAACATCCTAATATGTTATCATTCACCACCAACTGTATATGTTTTTCAGCTATTGTAACTCACGCATTTATCTCTGGATAGGTTAGGTTTAGGCCAGATTTCTGCTTTATGTGTGTATGTATGCATATTAAGTCACTTCAGTCGTGTCCGACTCTGTGCGACCCTATGGACTCTAGAGTTAAGCTCCTCTGTCCATAGCATTTTCCCAGCAAGGCTACTGGAGAGGGTTGCCCTCCTCCAGGGGATCTTCCAGACCCAGGGATCAAACCTGTGTCTCTTTTGTCTCCTGCATTGGCAGGCGTGTTTGTTGCCACAGTGCCACCCGGGAAGCCCCCTCCTGCTTTATAAGGGCAGCCAGTCATGTTTCAGGTTAGGTGTCCTAGTCTTAAGAGTAAAGACAATGAATGAGCCTTTCATTCATTGTCTCTAAAGCACAGGAGACTCAGGGGATGGCCTGGGTGAGGAGAGTAGGGCAGGAACCTGCAGCATTTGAAGCCTGAGTTCTAGTCCTGGAAGCAGCTGGCAGAGTTGATACCATCACAGCTGTAAGGATGAATGCCCCCTTCCTCTCATGCCAGCACTGGGGCAGGACCTGCCCTCACAGGAACCATAAGGTGCTGTGACCTTGAACCAACACATGGAAACTGCCTATTTTACCTTCTGCCACTAAGACAAGACACAGGACAAATTTTTCCTTCTATTTTTTAATGATATAGAAACAAGGAATGTGCTCTAATGAAAACAAAAACAAAAACAATTGTCTCTTGTCTTCCTGTGATATTGGCTTGGAATTAAGATGGATCAGGTATTGAATTTAGCCATTTCCATGATCAGTAGCAGCAGTAAAACAATATATTGGGTCCCCAAAATCTAGAACAGCTCAGTGGACGAATGCTAAAGCTTGGGTCTCACAACCAGACCAACAATACACTCAGTCGTTATGGCCCTTTATCATAATCCTATGTTCTTTTGAAACAGGGATGAGCCACATGACTGGGGGATTCCCTGGTGCCTCAGATGAGGGAGACGTAGGTTTGATTCCCAGGTTGGGAAGATCCCCTGGAGAAGGAAATGGTAACCCACTCCAGTATTCTTGCCTGGGAAATCCTATGGATGGCGGAGCCTGGAGAGCTACAGTCGCATGACAGATCTTAAAATTGCTAATATTGTCATTTTTTTTTTTTTTAAATGTTATGGTCTTTTCTCCCATTTCTGAACTTATGGCTCTGGGTCATTTTTCACTTTTTTGGCTTTCTCATGGTCTGCCCGATTATATTGCTATCTGATTTTTTTCTCCTGTTTAGATCTTGCTTTCCCAACCTATTCGTTAGTTTCTTGGGAGTAGAGACCAGTGGATTTTTAATTTTCCTGTGTCTCCTATTTCCCAGGTAGAATGGACTTTTAGGTGTCAGGCAGGAAACTAACTGGGCCTGTGTTGAGCTGTCTTTCAAATAACATTTTCATCAAAGAGAACTAGAGATAACCCTGTGTGTATACATCCCCACCTTTTCTCTAAGGATCCTGGCTGCTGAGGTTGAGCATGTCTTTGACGTTCACTTAACCACAAATTTACTGCCAAAGGTATACAATGCAGAACAAGATCCATTGGATAGATTAGCTAAGATTATACTAATGGCAGCTCAGAGGGGAGTTTGGGAAATTAAAGGAAAGGATTATACTTTAATCTGTGATGTAAGCATTGCAACATCTTATTCTTCATAGCCACCACCCATACCCTTGGCAAGGACAAGGTCTCTCCCTTCTGCCACTTGAATTTTCTCCCTCTCAGTTGAATAAACATTTGTCTCAGGAACCATTATATCTCTTCCGTGGGGACTAATCTGAGAATAGTAATAATAATAATAAGCATTTCCTTTCAAGTGACAGAGTGCCAAACCTTTCAGGGCCAGGCAGATACAGTCAGAGAAGTTTAACTCACATTCAAGAAGAGCATTCCTGGGTGGAAGGAGAAACTCAAGAACGTGTCCTCCGGGGTGAGAGTCCAGAGAGCCCCGAGCCACAAGCCCAGTCTTGTCTTCCCTCCACCAACCTCTGTAGTTTGGTTGACAAAAGGGGACCAACATCAAGAATGCTGCCCCAATTCAATTCAGTCTTATAAAGTGATATAAAGTCACTTTGTCAAGTGGATGTTCAGGTCATTAATACAGTTTTTAAAAAAATCATTGCAAATTCTGTGATGACATTTGACAATGTGTGTGTTTCAGTGTTGCTTTCAGTAGACAATTTCCACTTCTCGGGAATCTAAGTGACTGTTACAATGAGATACAAAGCTTCCCTCCGTGGTCTGCTGATGTATAGAAGATTGTGCAGACGGAGGAGGGTCTGGGAGAGGGGCGGGGAAGAGGGATGGGAAGAGGAGAAACCGGGAGAGCAGGGGGAGAAGCAGTGAGTGGACGCGTCCCTGTGCGGGGCTGACTTAGAAAGCAGCTTCCACAGTGTGGTGTTTCAGTTTCTTTCTGTTTTTTGAGCCCTTCAGAGTCTACGTTTGTGGTTTGTCTGCTTGTTTTTCCATTTTTATTGGCGTACAGCTGCTTTACAATGTTGTGTTAGTTTTTACGATACAGCAAAGTGAATCAGCTATACGGATACACGTGCACGTTAAGTCGCTTCAGTCATGTCTGACTCTTTGCGACCCTGTGGACTGTAGACCACCAGGTTCCTCTGTCCATGGGGCTCTCCAGGCAAGACTCTTGGCGTGGAAGACCTTCCCAACCCAGGGATCGAACCCGCGTCTCTTATGTCTCCAGTGCTGGCAGTTGGCAGGTTCTTTACCACTAGCGCCACCTGGGAAGCCCATACGTATACATATATCCTCTATTTTTTGGATTTCCTTCCCACTTAGGTCACCAAGAGTACTGAGTAGCTTCCTGCACTATAAAATGGGTTAGACGGGATGGGCTTTCCAGCTGGTGTTAGTGGTAAAGAACCTGCCTGCCAATGCAGGAGACGTAAGAGACACGGGTTTGATCACTGGGTTGGGAAGATCCCCTGGAGGAGGGAAAGGTAGCCCACTCCCTTACCTGGAGAATCCCATGGACGAGGAGCCTGGAGGGCTACAGTTCCATGGGGTCGCAAAGAGTCGGGCGCGACTGAAGCAGCTTAGCACACGTAGTGCCAGCAATGCATATACATCAGTCCCGATCTCCCAATTACTCCCCTCCTTTCCCCCTGGGTATCCATACACTGGTTCTCTATTTCTGTGTCTCTGTTCTGCTTTGTAAATAAGATCGTCTATACCAGGGTGGTTTTTTTTCCAGATTCCATATGTATGTGTTAATCTACGATCAGAAAATGTTAGTTATTAGTACAACTAGATTCAGAGCTCTTGAGTCTTACTGCTTTTTGAACATTTACCAGCACCCAAAACACATGACTGACATAGAATAGACACTTTTCAATGTATGATTAACTATACAGAGCAAGTTTAATATCTTGGAATAATGACTATACAAAGATGAAATAATATTTTGAAAAACTTAAACATGAATAGCATTGTTGCAATGCGTGGAAAAGATGTTAAAAATTACATTTTAGTACACATTTAATTGAACGTCTCTTAATGTCGGGCACAGAGTCCCCACTGGAAAGAGTCATGAGGAAATGCACCCTCCAGGGGCTCATAGGATGTTTGGAGGAGCCAGACATGAGCCCAAATCATGAGAACAAGAGTACAGGGCTGATGAAATGATGAACTCGTCTGCTTCTTTCTTCAACCACTTGGGATCAATGGGAGCTAATTTATTATTTGTGATCCTTGAACTCTTCACACTGAAGGTGGCAAAGATTCCCAGATCATCGGGATTCTCAGTTAAACAGCATATAGCTATGTATGCAGTGATCAGAAATCCCAAGACTCTCTTTTAAACTTTCATTTTTTAGTTTCTTTAAAAAATTTCTTTATTATTTTTCTTTTCTTTATTTTTAACTGGGAAGAATTGCTTTACAATGTTGTGTTGGTTTCTGATGTACAACAGTGCAAATCAGCCATAATAATACATATATCACCTCGCTCTTGAGCTTCCCTCCCGTCCCCTGATCCTACCCCTCTAGGTCATCCAGAGTACCAAGCTGGGCTCCCTGCATTATATACTAGCTTCTCACCAGCTATCTATTTTACACATGGTGGGGGTATATGTGTTGAAGCTACTTTCTCCTTAAATTTATTTTCTATTGGGGTATAGTTGCTCTACAGGGCTTCCGAGGTGGCTCAGTGATAAAGAATCTGCCTGCCAGTGCAGGAGATGGAGGAGACATGGGTTCAGTCCCTGGGTTGGGAAGATTCTTGGAGGAGGAAATGGCAACCCACTCCAGTATTCTTGCCTGGAGAATCCCAAGGACCGAAGGGTCTGGTGGGCTACAGTCTGTGGGTCTCAGAGAGTCACACACAACTGAGCACACACACAGTTGCTTTACATTGTTGTACAACAAAGTGAATGAGCTATATGTACACATGTATCCCCTCCCTCTGGAACCTCCCTCCCACCTCTCCCTCATCCCACTCATCCAGGTCACCAGAGAGGACCGAGTTCAGCGCCCTGTGCTAAACAGCAGCTTCCCACTAGCTATCTGTTTCACACACGGCAGGGCACATACATCAGTCTTAATCTCCCAGTGTTAACCTGCATGGTTCCTAAGATCTCAAAGGGGAGAAATGTGTAACTGCTATTCATTCTTTTCAGACTGGTAATTAGGCTTCCTGAACTCTGGGTAATGTTGAGGTTTGTTCTAGATCGCCTGAGTCAAGACCCTCCTTGTCTGCACGCCAGCCCCATGGCAGCTACAATACTAGATGTTGCCTCTTTCCAGGCATAACTCCAAAAGTATATGAGAAGATGAAGTAAGTCAAGTTTTAAAACATTAGATGAAAGAAACAGTGCTTTTCCACCTAAGGGCATTGCTGCTTAACTCTTAAGAACATCTAGATTTCCAATCATAAAAGGCTTGGTGACCTTCACAAGTATGCTTTTCCCCCAGTAGACAGTGATAATGTGTTACTCACTACAGTTGGAATCCACAGGTACTTCCTTGCTACGTGGCCAGCACCATCGCTTGCTCTTGTTTTGTGACCCCCTCCCTCTGGAACCTCCCTCCCGCCTCTCCCTCATCCCACTCATCCAGGTCACCACAGAGGACCGAGTTCAGCGCCCTGTGCTATACAGCAGCTTCCCACTAGCTATCTGTTTCACACACGGCAGGGCACATACGTCAGTCTTAATCTCCCAGTGTTAACCTGCATGGTTCCTAAGATCTCAAAGGGGAGAAACGTGTAACTGCTATTCATTCTTTTCAGACTGGTAATTAGGCTTCCTGAACTCTGGGTAATGTTGAGGTTTGTTCTAGATCGCCTGAGTCAAGACCCTCCTTGTCTGCACGCCAGCCCCATGGCAGCTACAATACTAGATGTTGCCTCTTTCCAGGCATAACTCCAAAAGTATATGAGAAGATGAAGTAAGTCAAGTTTTAAAACATTAGATGAAAGAAACAGTGCTTTTCCACCTAAGGGCATTGCTGCTTAACTCTTAAGAACATCTAGATTTCCAATCATAAAAGGCTTGGTGACCTTCACAAGTATGCTTTTCCCCCAGTAGACAGTGATAATGTGTTACTCACTACAGTTGGAATCCACAGGTACTTCCTTGCTACGTGGCCAGCACCATCGCTTGCTCTTGTTTTGTGGAATAACACGGAAAGGTTTTGTTTGTTTGCTTGTTTTGTTCTGTTGGCCTTTGAAATTCTGTTACTGAGTTATTGATCTGATGCTTCACGTGCTACTTCATCTCATTTACCCACGTCCCTGAACACGTAAACCTGTGATGAAGCAGCTGATGTTCTTAACAAATAAGATTAACTGAGATTCTAGATGATTTGTAGTTCTTCCTAATTTCAGGTAGCCTTTCTTTTGCAGAGTAGTTTATCATCTCAGGAGCTAAACATGCTGTTTTTACCTTTAGCTTAACAAAGATTCTAACAAAGCCATTTACACTTATTAACCATTATGTGGGTTCCCTAGAGTTAACCAACTTGTAAGACTTTTGAAAGACAACTTTCGACTCATGCATGGGTGTTTTACACTTCAAGTTCTTGAAAAACTACTTTCTTTTCCTCTCTTCATTCCTTCCTTCCTTCCTTCATGTATATGTTGTGTCAGATATCATTGCTGGAGGCTTCGTGATAAATGTCACTTACAGGCTCTAGCGCTTTCAATATGTGGTTGGTTGAAAGTTAGTCATTCTTTTCAAAACAGCATTCTCTTCTTGGTACCACCCCTGCACTCTAGCCTACTTTCTTTGAAGCAAAACTGTCAAGGGTTCACGCAGCTTGGTCACACCACCCACTCACCTTCATCCACACCAAAAGTCCTCCCAGGTTTCACCACTCCTCAGAGGATCTCTTGCTGGCAGTGACACAGACATGTGGGTGGGGGAACCTTGAATTCAGAGAAATCCTCAGACTTTGTTGTTGCCCCCAAACTTACCAAGAAGGGATGGAGCAGCAGGGCAGATGTGACCAAGAAGAGGGAAGTGAAAAAGCCGACAGCAGCATCAAGGTGGAGAGAAAAGAATGAACCTCAGCTCCCACACCCTTGAGGGGCGAGTTGGGGCTAAAGGAGACAGGCCCCCTTGAGGGCTTGAGAGCCCGACCACGGTTTCCGGCTAGGCCTGGGGGCCTGGCCTGCATCTTTGCTTGGCTGGATCTAGGTTCCTTTTTTGGGCAAGTACAATTTATGTCTGCTGAATAAAAGCTCCCTGCATGTTTTCTCTTCACACTTTGGAATGTTACCAAAACCGGAAAGGAAAACCCCCGTAAATCTCTGCTCATCCAGACCTCTCTTGCTCTGAAAAGAAGCCCAGTCAAGCTCCCCATCAACCTCCCGTCCATCTCCAACTCCTCCAGCCCACACTGAGTTCTCCCTTTGAGCCCCTACAGACGCAAGGCCTGAACCATGAAATCCAGCCATTAATCATCCTCTTACCACAGAGGGGCTGTGCAGTCAGTAAATCCCAGGGCCCTAGAGGCCAGGACCCCCAGACAGCCGGGTCCTGGGCTGACTCTGCTCCCTCACAGCTCGGTCCACTTGTGTGGCCTCTGTTTTCTCATTTGCATCATTAGAAACATGGATTGCATATCTCTAAGTTGACCGGTTGCTGTGACTTCAAGCTCATGCACTGCTTTCTCACTGTTGCTGGTTTCAAGTCACAAGGGCAGAAACTATGCTTTATGTTCTGTTTCCTTCTTCCCTTTCATATGGCAACAGAGAGCTGGGCATGCAGTACTTCGTCTACTCATTAATGTAACAAGCATTTATTGAAATTCTCCTGTACACCAGGCACCATGCTGGATGCTGTATCACTGGTAAGGGAGACAGAGGATCTGAGCATCGTTAGAGAATTCTGTGGTCCTCACACTCCCCCAAAAGCTCTTAAAAAACATCCTGGAGCTGCACCTTCAGAATTTCTGCCCCAATAGTTCTTCACCACCCCCCAATTTGTATTTCTTTTTTTAATGTTTTTTATTTTAATTAATTTATTTTAATTGGAGGCTAATTACAATATTGTAGTGGTTTTGCCATACACTGACATGAATCAGCCATGGGTGTACATGTGCTCCCCATCCAGAACCCCCTTCCCACCTCCCTTCCCATCCCACCCCTCAGGGTCATCCCAGTGCACCAGCGCTGAGCACCCTGTCTCATGCATTGAACCTGGCCTGGTGATCTGTTTCACATATGATAATATACATGTTTCAATACTGTTCTCTCAAATCATCCCACCCTGGCTTTCTCTCACTGAGTCCAGTTTGAATTTCTAACAAGCTGCTGGGTGATGCGGATGTGGTTGGTGGAGAGAACCACCTTGGGAGGCCTGGTTTGTTCTCGCAGCAGCTAATGACAGCACTCTTTCACCCAGGTGTTGTTATTTTAACAGCTGGCATCTGACCTCTTCAGGAAGGATCAGCCTCTGCTGCAAAAATAATGCCTTGATGAGCCTGCTTGGATAGGGTGAGACCCGCTCGCTGTCAGCCAGCTCCAAGATATCAGGAAATGGAAGTGACTTCTCAGGAGACAAAGTGAGGAATTTGTGGGGTTTGCTCCTGAAGGGAAAGGGGAGATGGACGGAGAGGCTGAGAGGAAGGCAGGAGAAAAGTAGGTGAGGTGTGGGACCAACAGCTCCTTTGAAGGGCTTTGTCCTGTGTGCTGTAAAACCTGTCTTTTTTGCTTTCCTCTGCCCCATGCACCCTCCTCAAATCCTCAACACAAAGAGGCAGGAACCCAGGAGAGAAGGTAATGCTCTCTGGGAAACACAGGGACCCTAAGAGGGTCCAGAGGCCCCTCTGGCTGCAGAGCTGGAACTTGTGGTGCCGAAACTCCTACTGCCTGGCGTTTCAAGAGGAGGAGACCCTTGAGTGCATCTGGATTATGCCATGGCCAAAAGCCAAGTTTCCATGAGGTCCTGTGGGACTGGGACAAGCATTTATTCCAGGTTCCTCTGTCTATGGGATTTCCCAGGCAAGAATACTGGAGTGGGTTGCCATTTCCTTCTCCAGGGGATCTTCTCGACCCAGTGATCAAATGTGGGTCTTCTGTATTGGAGGCAGATTCTTTACTGTCTGAGCCATCAGGGAAGCCCTTTATTTTATTTAATATGTTTTAATTTTAAACTTTGGGCCTTTCAAGAAAGAAAGGAGCTGAAATGCTGCTAAATTACCAAAATCACAATTTTATACCATATTGTACTAGCGTGTGAACTGTTTCAAATTTACAGTGTTCCTTGACTTTTACCCCAGGCTTGTCAGAGAGAATCGCCTGGTATGTTTTATATTCCTGCTGGGAAACTGAGGCTCACGGAGACGCACAATAAAGACTCAGCTTGGGGCAGATAACCAGCCAGCCAGGCCAGCAGCTCACCTCAAAGGTTACCTGGGAAGGGTCTTGGTTCATCGTAGAGCCCTAGTTTCCTCTCAAATAAGGTGGCTATAGCGTTCAGTTCTAATTCTCAGCAAATCAACATTTCAAGCAGTACTTCAGAGTACCCCAGTGAGGAGGTGAAATCATTTTGTCCAGAACATCTCTAATCCGGAGCCTTAGCACTTTCCTTTAAAATCTGCCTGTCATCTGCAGGAGGAAATTAAGGAGGAGTGCAATCACACTTAACTCTCATTCGTTTTACAGCCATATCTTCTACTCCGAGATAAATCTTGTAGCTGAAAAGGTCGATGGAATGTAGGAACCAGTTACGGCCAAGTCCTCTATTTTTTGGCAACATGTACTCCATCTGTCTTTACGATCAACAAACAAATCAATTGTATTCTAAATCAAAATGATGGGTTTCTGAGCAGTCCTAGGGGGCTTTCAGGGCTGGTCCAGGAGGATCTCGGGATGGGCCAGACCCAGAAATCTCTCCCACCTAGCTTGTCTCTTCAGGTGCCATCTTTAGTCAGATGAGATAAGTTGAACTGGATTCCCTAGCAGGGAAGAGAGCAATACCCCCACAGAGCTTTGGCCTCAGAGGGGCTGGAGGTGGGGTGGGGATGGGAACGGTTTGGGGTTCAAAAGTGGCACAGCTTCACATCGGGGGGTTAGGAGGATTAAGAGTGACTTTCCCCAGGACTTCCCTGGCAGTCCAGTGGTTAAGACTGTGCTTTCACGTCAGGGAGCGCAGGTTCCATCCCTGGTCAGGGAAATAAGATCCTGCATGCCACGGGGCTTGGCCAATAATAGCAATAATAATTTTTTTTTTTAAGAGTGACTCTTCCTTTCTACCCTTGGCCCCAACCCCCACACTTACCTATACTCACACTTAGAGATAAGGAGGGCCAGTGGGACACACCCCATAATAACAGCAGGTACTATTTCTTAAGCCCTAATGTGCCGGATTCATTGCTCCCTCACAATTGACCTTAAGTGAGTGTCCCTTACCTCACAGAACAGATAGCTCTGTCTGGGGAGCTTGAAACAACTGGCCCTAGTTAGTTAGCAGGTGATCGAGTCGGGATTTGAACCTATATGGTTTCAATGCCCATATTCTACACTGTTCCATCAGTTTGTCCCCAAAGTCTGCCTATGAGAAAATAAAAGTGGGTGACTTTTTCCATAAATAAGAATTCACATCTTTCTAATTTGGGGACTATGTTCTTAGCTTTCTGCGTGTGTGTAACTGTTCATTCTTTTCTCAAAATCATGGTGATGGGAGATAATCCTTCTCTCCACTTCCCTCTACTTCTTTCCCCCTCCCCCACCCTCCTCCTCTCACCTCCTTCCTCCTCCTTCCGTCCTCCCCCTCCTCCTCCTCTGTTCCTTCTCCTCCTCTTTTTCCTCCATCCTCTTTGTTTTAACTTGACCAAAAAATACCCAAAAATACACCAAAACAAACCCCTGACAATCCTATTTTAGATCATGTTTCTGTTAATTATTTTTTTTCTTGTTCTATAAATTTGAAAAGCCTGGGATCTCTACTTTATATGAAGGCACTCTTTGTAGTTTAAGATTGTCATGGCTCTGGAACCCAGGGCCACATCCATAGCCTAGGAAAATTTGATTCAGGATTTGCTGACAGAGAACATTTGGTTCAAATTGGATGATAAACTGCAGCTGGGACTCCTAGGGACATTTTAGTGAGAGGGCATCTCTTTTCTAAGCTGTAGCCTCTTGTTTCTTTGGGCTAATTCACTTCAGTCATGTCCGATTCTTCGTGGCCCCGTGCACTGTAGCCTGACAGGCCCCTCTGTCGGTGGGATTCTCCTCCAGGCAAGAATACTGGAGTGGGTTGCCATTTCCTCCTCCAGGGGATCTTCCTGACCCAGGGACTGAAACTGTGGCTCCTGCATTACAGGCAGATTCTTTATCACTTGAGCCACCTGGGAAGCCCTCTTTTTCTTTAAAATTTCCATTTTTTCCTTCCTAGATTCTCTGGCTTCTTGAATTGACAGCACGTGCAAATCAATTAATATCTTGCTGAGACCATGCTTATTTTTGTTTTATACACAGTTATTTTCTTTGTGTAGTAAAACCTGAGTGTATTTTTTTTTTTTTTCTGTTTCAAGCATTCTAATGATTTTTACAAACAGTATGAAACTGTATTAGGCTGTATTAGGCATGATGGCCCCCTTACATGTGAACAAAGCACAGCAAATTTGGGACTGACTGAGAAAATCTTCAGCCTGATCGGCACCCCCCACACCCCTTGCTGACATCACATTCCATCATGTTGATTAGCCATGGACAGAGCTGCTGGCGACACTGCTCCTCTTTTGAACTGTCTTCCCATGGACTCAGGGCAACTGCAAGCCTCAGAGCCACGCCTTCAAACAGCCCTGTCTGCAGAATCCCAGCATCAGGCCTCTGGAGTGTCTCTCAGCTCCAAGTCCTTTAGTTTGCTTTATGGGTGTACTAAATCATTCCACACACCATGGAGCAGAGGAAAAGGGTGATTTATTAGACCTACCTGCTTGGTACTTGCAGAGTGAGAGTCCCATACTGAATGATTTTCTCTCTTCACGTTTTTTCTGTTTTAAATGTTTAAATAAAATACCCATGGAGTATCGCTTAGATGCAGACCAGGGATATTCTAGTCCTGTCAGACCCTTCGCGATGGTTTCCTAGGGATAACAAGGGTCACCTGCTTGCTCTCTCCATCTCTCCTCTTTGTTTCACCTTCCTCTTTCTCACTGCCCTCTTCCCCACCTCCCTTTGATCAGAGAAGGAAGAGTGTATTTGTTCACTGACTCATTCATTGCCTGCCATTTGTTCACTCATTCATTCCAAGTGCTCCGTTAGGTGACACAGAGCCAGCAGTGAACAAGACAGTCAAGGTCCTTGCCCTCTCAGAGGGTGTGGCCCAGAGGGTAAGGTCACGGTTACATGGGCATTTACAATGTAGAGTGGTGAGTGCCAGGGAGGAGCACTTTCTCGAGGGTCAGATGGGGCTCCCAGAAGGTTTCCCCTAAGCTGAAGGCTGAGCCCCTAGCACCGGGGAGTAAGTGACTATGCTGACTACAGTTTCCAGCTGACTAGGCTGGATTTTCTCAGTTGCTGGGTCTAGTTGCTTTCTGTGTAGTAAAGAGTCTATTTAACCAGTACATTTTTTTCACTCATCAAGGTAAACTCTAAATTCTACAAGGGCAGAATGAGAATCCAACAGTGAGAGACTGTGAGTAGAACTGGATCCTGACACTTCTGACGAAAATGACTGTGATGAACACCTACCAACAGGGCAATGGATTTGGATTTGGCAATGAGAGAATGGATTTGAATGAACGGAGACATTGAATGGAGATGTGGAATTGATTAAGCCTCATGGACTGAGGTCCGGAGAAGGCAGTGGTACCCCACTCCAGTACTCTTGCCTGGAAAATCCCATGGACGGAGGAGCCTGGTAGGCTGCAGTCCATGGGGTCTCGAAGAGTCGGACACGACCGAGCAACTTCACTTTCACTTTTCACTTTTATGCATTGGAGAAGGAAATGGCAACCCACTCCAGTGTTCTTGCCTGGAGAATCCCAGGGACGGGCGAGCCTGGTGGGCTGCCGTCTATGGGGTCGCACAGAGTCGGACACGACCGAAGCGACTTAGCAGCAGCAGCAGCATGGACTGAGGTCACAAAGAGTCAGAAATGACGGAGCCACTTTCATTTCACTTCACTTCAGCTAAAATTAGGGTTGGAACAGGCCTGTAGATGGAACTCTCACCCCCCAGCCAAGCATCTTCAATTACTCTAAAAAGGAAGCTATTAATGCCTACCTTACTTCTCCTGCAGGAAGGTGTTGCTTACTTCACTCGCCAGCTGGAAGAAGAAAAGTTTTGTCTGCCAGATGACAGCCAATCAGAGCCCGGCAGTCCAACCAATAAGAAGCCTCCATACTTTGGATTCTCAGCTTCCTCCAATGGACTCTGGTTATTTCAGCTCTCCCCAAGTTTCTCCTTTTCTTATTAAAAAACAAATACCTCTTCCTTGTTCTCCGAACTGCCTATGCCCTGCTGTAACTGGCATATCCTGATTTGCAGTTGTTCTGGCTGTTCTTGATTAACCTGGCTTTTGCTGGTTAAATAACTGGCTATTTTATTTTTGAGGGTGACAGAGGCGTTTTAAGTAGCAGCCATGATGTCACAAAGCAGGTGGAGACCTGACTCTACTGGAGAATACACCATCAAAGTGGCAGCTTGGAGCTGTTTAGGCTTGTCACAGGCTCCCTTGGAGAATGGAGACCCAATGCAAGTGTAAGTATGTAAGTGGTTCAAGTTGTGGGTGGAAGAGTATCCCAGTGAAATACCACAATTTGAGTTGGCAAACAAAGATTAAGATAAAAGTGTGTGCCTAGGAATGACAAACCTAGTCAGTGTATTAAAAAGCAGAGAATTACTTTGCCAACAAATGTCTGCATAGTCAAAATTATGGTTTTTCCAGTAGTCATGTATGGATGTGAGAGTTGGAACATAAAGAAGGCTAACTGCCAAAGAATTGATGCTTTTGAATTGTGTTGAAGAGTTTGAGAGTCTCTTGGACCCCAAGGAGATCAAACCAGTCAATCCTAAAGGAAATCAGTCCTGAATATTCATTGGAAGGACAGATGCTGAAGCTGAAGCTCCAGTACTTTGACCACCTGATTTGAACAGCCAACTCATTAGAAAAGACCCTGAAGCTGGGAAAAATTGAAGGCAGAATGACATCCTTTGTGGTTGGATGAGATGGTTGGATGAGATGGTTGGATGGCATCACCAACTCAATGAACATGAGTTTGAGCAAGCTCCCAGAGATGGTGAAGGGAAGCTTGGCATGCTGAAGTCCATGGGGTCTCAAAGAGTTGGACATGACTGAGTGACTGAACAACAAAAAGGAACAGATATTATTACTTCTGTACCATAAAGAGAATGTTGCACTGGGTGAGAAGGAAAGTTTGCCACTATCAAATAGCTTAACCAGAGCAGAATCAAAGAGGGACAAATCCACTGAAACCGTATACAATTCACCCTGAATGGGAGACTACAATGATACTTGCCTATTAAATGTATATGATCTTGCCTAAAAACACTGCCTTTGGCTGTGAATTATCTGAATGACCTTGTCCTGAAGTCACCGTTCCACATTCTGTAAGTGCCCAGGAGCCATAGTAGTCCAGGCAGTAAAATGTGTGTGTGTTAGTCACACAAGCTAAGGGTCTGGCTTGAACATTTGTGATTCAAATTCATTCATTCACAAGTTATAGTGTGCCTGCCGAATGCCATGAATCTTTACGTCACCTGAGACTAGTTGCAAATAAAATATTAAATATACAGCAGTTCTGAGTCTATTGTAATTTATGTGCAAGTGCTGTGGAAACTTGAATGCCATAGCTTTTCAACTTTTTCATGGTCACAGACCACTGTGAATGTCTGGTGAAAATTTGGACCCATTTTCAAGAGAAATACACACCAATATGCTTATGATGTTTTGCATATAATGTCAAGTTCATACATCTTCTGATGTACTATAGATTTCCTTGTATAAAGGGATTTATAAGTATGTTATTAATTAAGCATATCTTTTTACATTTAAGTGAACATCACAACGTAGATTTGTACATTTAACACCATCTCAGTGATGTACTATGCATAGGAAAGAATATATGTATACAGAAAAGCCTGGAAAGATATGCACTAAAATGTAAATATTTGGATGATGATATTGTGGTTAGTTTTTATTTTCTTCCCTGAATTTTGTTTTGTTTTCCCAATTTAGAAACATTTTCACGAGTTAATCTGCACAAAAATAGCTGTTTCTTGTGACATTATAGAAATACTGAACAGAGCTTTCAGATGCGCTGAGTCATTTGTCGTGTCCGACTCTGTGCGACCCCATGGACTGTAGCCTGCCAAGCTCCTCTGTCCATGGAATTCTTCCAGCAAGAATACTGGAGTAGATTGACATTTCCTTCTCCAGTGGATTTTCCCAATCCAGGGCTCGAACCTGGGAAGCAAATCTAAAAAGACAATCTAGTGGACTCTCTTTTTTGATGGCTGCTTCATTCACAGTATTTAGGCATCTCTGCCCTTAATGTGATCCATGCCATGAGAACCTTCTTCTGATCTTCTGATTGGTTCATGGAGGGGAGGGGCTTGGCTCGAAGAAGCCAATCAATGTGTTTCCCCCAAGGTTTTTCTGAATTCTAGCAAGGAGCCAGTTTCTCTGTGGTGCCAGAAGCTGTGAATGAGGTCTGGGGGTTTTGAAGCCGGGAGGGGGCCATATTACCTGCTGGCCTGTAAATGAGAGAGAGAGAGACACCCGACAGTTCCTGGAGCCCAGCTGCTCCCCGGTCCTTCTTGTATTTTGTTTTTTTCAATTCTTCCTTTGATTGTATACCTTTGACACTTACAATAGATTTCCATTTTGTCTGAACTAGTTAGAGTTGGGTTTCAGGCACCTGAAGCCAAGTCGACACAATTAGCAGAAGTATTATATATTAAAAGTATATTATATATTATTATATATAATGTATGTTATATATTAACATATATGTATACTTCCATATTTATAACTACTCAAGAATAAAATTTGACCCACGCTGTGAAAGAAATGAAATCAACAATATTTCTTGACACAGAAAGTGGCTGGCTTAGGGTGCCTGGCTCTGTGCAGGAAAGAGGAGGTTCAAAGATCAGAAACAAACCAGCGTGATTGGCTCAGGTCCTTAGATCGTCCTGTTCCTTTAGGAGGTAGAACTTGTCTTCTTGGCTCTGTGTAGAAACAGACAATAACAGGATTGTTCAAACCCTGGTTATAACCATAAAAATTACAAGTCTCTTCTCTCATTTATGAGTGTGATGCTCAGGATAACAAATTTACAAGTGAATGAAAGATAAATGTATTTTCCAACTCAATGAGCTAGAAATTAATCCCTGCTTTAATTTGGCAACCTGAAGATATGAGCTCTGCTAAAGAAAAAAATCTCAGCAAATTGGTAGAGATACTCTGCAAGAATAATCACTTTACATGTGAGTTTGTGCTCTCCATAGAATATCCAGTTCCTTTTCAGTACATCTTTAGTTGTGATGAAAGTAGTGAAAAAATACTGAGACATGGCTTAACTGTCTTAGGAATACTTCACACTGTGAAATTTTAGAACAACTTTTTAAAATTAAAATATAATTCATTCAAGCAAAAGCTTCTTCAAATCCAGTCTTATCCAAATCCCTACTGAAAGTGTGGAAAACTGTACTTTTTCCATGGGCAAATTTCTATTGAGTTTAGAAATGGTCTGGCAAGGATAATATTGTAGGTAGGCCGTGATGGAGTCAGTTCCACCCCTGGAGGCTGGTTAGGATGGCACAGTCAAGGGGAAAGAGTTTACACCAAGACTGACTATAAGATAATGAGACCAATTTAAATTTTTTAAATTCAATATACTATAACCGGCATACTCTAAGTAAAAACTATGCTCGTATTTCTTAAAGGTTGAGAGATATTTGTTATCACAATATTTTAAACAAAGACTTTGAGCTATTTACCTGATATCTTTAGATGATTCTGGATTTATAGCTATGAGATCAGTATTTTCAACTAGGCTTCCAAACTAGTTAGAATCTCAATGTTTACTTTATTGTGGGTTTTTGTATGAATTACTTAATTACTTTTCAGAAATGCACCGATTTTATTCCTATCAGCAGAGTAAAAGTTTCACTATACTCTCTGCTGGACATTAGCCCACTTTTATGTCTTAGGTTTTCATGCTTTGTTTGTCACGAAAGTGTCACATTGATTCAATTCAAATTTCTTTGGTTATTTATGAGGATTAAAAATTTTTCATGTTTTTAGCTTTTGGTAGAGCTAAGTTCTGAGAATAACATATTTTTTGCACATGTTTTACTTTCTCTATTGATTTATGTAAGTTCTTTATGTAGCAATTTCAATCTTTTACTGCCATTTCTGCTGCAAATATTTTCCCCATTTGTTATTTACTTTTAAATTATGATTTTTTTTTTAACCTCAGAGAATCTAATACTTTTTTGTGTGTGATTTCTCCCACTGAGTTTATCTTTAAAGTTCTTCCTCAGCCTCAAATTAGATTCTACTTGCACAATATAACATAAATCTTATCTATTCATTGGAACATAGAGGCCTAGTTGGGGTCATAAAGCAAAATCATTTTAGTTTATTTTTGTAAAATTGTAATACCGTTGATTTACAAAGCTGTGTTAGTTTCAGGTGTACAGCAAAGAGATTCAGTTATATATGTATGTTATTTTTCAGATTCTTTTCTATTACGGGTTATTATAAGATATTGAATATAGTTTCCTATGCTATACAGCAGATCCTTGTTGCTTATCTATTTTAGATATAGTGTATATCTCTTCATCTCAAATTCCCATTTATCCTTCTCCTCTTCCCCTTTGGTAACTGTAAATTTGTTTTCTATGTCTCTGAGTCTATTTCTGTTTTGTAAATAAGTTCATTTATATCATTTTTTTAGATTCCACATATAAGTGATACTGAACAGTATGTTTTATTTATGCTGTTTTTAAAAAGAAAGAAAAGAGAAGACGAGAAAAGAGGGCATAATAAAAGGGCAAATATCCGTAGCCCTGAGATTCGAGCGTGTTGGCTGGATCTGAGTCTCTGGGTCGAAGAGGAAGCTGGCAGAGACTTGCCTGTGCCCTCGTGGTGCTCCAGGGTTTTAGCCTGGTGTTCTACCACAGTCAGGAAAATAGCTGGAGGCCTGGATTTGCTCACAACAGCCCCGGCGCAAGTTACAACTAAAACAGGAATCTCTCTATCTCACCTGACCATCGCAGGGATTAAGCGCCCGGAAATCCAGGCATGAAATGACGGGGAGCCTATCTGGGGAGGGAGGTTAAGTGTGGGAGGCTGGGAAGCCTGATTCCTTACGTCTTTTCCTTCTGCCCCCATATGCACCTTTCTCATTCCTATGACCTGCCACCAAGCCGTGGACACTAATGTATAAGGAATGGAAAAAGGGGGAATTTTTAGATTTCCACTCAATCCAAACACACCGCAGTTTTTCTCTTTATTTCCTTGAAACTAAATTTACACGAAGAGGTAGGACACAGTAAAGCTCAAACCAGGTAAAATATAGGTCTTATTCCAGTAGAATCTCCCTATGAAAGGCTTGTGTCTAGAATAAGAGTTTAAAAAAAAAAAAAGGAAAAATGCCCTAAATGAGGAGCAGCTGTTTCTATTATGTTTAATCAAACTCTTAGGCCAAGAGTTCAGATGTTGCACTCCCATGGACTCCCAGGGGAACCCCAAAGTTATGATGTGGTAAGCATATCTAATGAATGAGGAAAAAAGAGTATTATTTCTTATATGTTGGCTGTGGAGGCATAATTTAGAAAAGGGAGCAACCGACAAGAAATCAGAAGTTTCTAGAATCAGTTCAGCTACTCTGTGACCTAATCTAAATCAATTTGCCTCTTTGAATTTCAGTTTCCTGTATATATTCCTATCCATATAGCCATCTATACAGAAGGCTAGAGCGAGTGAAGTCGCGCAGTCGTGTCCGACTCTTTGCGCCCCCATGGACTGCAGCCCACCAGGCTCCTACATCCATGGGATTCTCCAGGCAAGAATACTGGAGTGGGTTGCCATTTCCTTCTCCAGGGGATCTTCCTGACCCAGGGATCGAACCCAGGTCTCCCGCATTGCAGGCAGATGCTTTAACCTCTGAGCCACAAGGGAAGCATACAGAAGGCTAATGTAACATATATGAAAGCATTTTTTAACATTATATGGAACTATTAAAATGTGCAGCATAGTATGTTCAACTGAAATAAAAATTTACCTCTGACTCCTAAACTATCCAAATAAACCACTGCTTGCAGTTTTAATTTGCAAATTCAAAAATATTAATTTGAAACTATTTTAATTTTAGCATGTATATATTTGAATGCCAAGTAATATACATAAAATCCTCTTTGAAGATGAATATCAAGACTGGATATTAATCACAGTTTAGCTGGCCAATGTTATTAATAAATACCATTTATAATTATGGAAAGTTTTAACCTTATAATCATTTTAGTGAGAGGAAGACTCTAGATGCACAGGTTAATTATTTTCGGAATGAGAATGGTAATAAATGTCTGATTACTGTTTTTCTTGGGACATATGGATGGCCAGTCCATTCACACTGGTGCTCATGAGGCTGAGGTCAAATATTTGCTTTTATGACAGTGTTGCCATGTTCTCAAATTGGCCTGAAGCAGTCTAAGATGGACAGGTTTCTGATCCATCATCCTTGCTAGAAAAATTAAACAGGCTCCCTTATTGATGGTGATTCAGTGCTCTGGTGTCTATCCATGCTTACGTGGAGGTCAAATAATGATTAGTATAAAAGAGAAGGGATCACAGGACCTGGAAAGAAAAGACTTGTGTTAAGAAAACAAAAAAGAACTGTGTGTATTTTGGGTAGAGTAAATGAGAACTGGGTTTCTCACCTTTTTTTTTTTTCACATCATGGCACATCTAGAACTCTGGTGTTGACTAGAGGGAATTGGGGGCCCAATCACACTGCTTGTGGCCTCATGGAGAGCTGAGGGCATCTACTGGGAACTCTGCCTCAGCAAGCAGGCTAATCTCAACACATCCACACATTCCAGCTGGCCCTCTCTACCCTCTAAGACAGCTCTTTCACCCCATCATCTCATTTCTATGACTTACATCTCTACCCGAGTTGGAAATATTTGAGTTAATGCTGTATTTTCCCTTAGCTCCTTTTGGTGCATTCAGCTCAGCAAATATTTACTGTGCAGAGCACTGTTTTCCACTGATTGAAATCAGTCATGGGACCAACTTAAAGTTTTGGCTTCTGTCCTTCTCCAGTCTCATGGCCAACACCCAACCCATCCCTCGGGCACACTGGGATGACTAACAAGAGTTTAGCCTAGCATCTCTTCCCCTGTTATATAGTCAGAGGCAGAATTCCATTCAGATGTTCCCCATTTCCTGCACGCCACCCATCGGCCAAATCTATCACAGAGGCAGCAGGCAGGGAGCCCAGGGAGCTCAATTCACAGGGATCAGCATCTCAGAAAATGGAGTCTGCGAAGAAGGGCGGTGAATCGCGGGGGAGGACAGCAAAGGGAGAAGAATCAGCTCACTTGCTAATTAATTTAGAAAGAAATGATTTCCTCATGTTACTTTCCTTTTCTGAAATGCCCTGAGGGAGCTTCTCATTGCCCTTAGAGTAAAATACAAATTTCTTCCAAAATCCTCAGCAGTCAGCCTCAGTCCTAGCTTGCCTTTTTGGATATGCATCCTGACCCTGACACTTATTGCGCTACCACCAGCTCATTATTTAACATCATGGGACCTTTATTTTCTATTATACACGCAGGGCACAAGACCTTTCCTGCAGATCTGCTGAAAGGGCAGCCTGATCTCCATGCTTTGGATCTGCTCTGCTATTTTCTGCAAGTTCCACTGTGGCTGGAGCACAAACCCCACCAGAAACCTTTTTAATCAGGTCTTCACTGATTTCTTACCTCCTCCACATTTAGCCCCTCTGTATGCTGGCGAGTTAGAAGAATCTGAATTGAGAGTTATTTGAATTTTTGGCTTTGGGCTGCCATAATGACAGGCAATATGGTATTCTTGACTTCTGACATCCTTGAGTTACTGTACTACTTTATTTTCTTTTTAAAAAATTCTTATTGGAATGTAGTTGCTTTACAATGTTGTGTTGTTTTCCGCTGTGCAGCGAAGTGAATCAACCATACGTATATCTCCTCGTTTTTGGATTTCCTTCCCATTTGTTAGATTACCACAGAGCGTTGAATAGAGTTCCTTGTGTAATACAGTAGGTTCTCCTTGTTCATCTGTCTTAGACATAGTATCAGTAGTATATATATGTGTCAATCTCAGTTTCCCAATTCATCCAACCCTCTCCCCTTTTCTTCCTTGGTATCCATACCTTTGTTCATTACCTCGGTGTCTCTATTTCTTCTTTGTATTACTTTTTACTTACCTTTATAGCTGCAATGGTGGGATTGCTTAAGGGTTATGATCACTGAGTCATCACATGAGTCACCTCTTGATCATCAAATCAGAGCTTCAGTCTTGTTATAATTATACAACACACTCAGGAGAGATCATCTGATAAAGACTGAAAAAGACTAGTCATTTTAAAACTAAACTAAAGTAGGTTACACAGCCTGGGAGAAATAATGGCCTCTGACTGACTGATGCTGTGTTTTGAATACCTTAACCATCACTTGCTTCTGGTCCATACTAGTCTAAAGCCTTGAAGGAAAATAAACAGGTATGGGAGAAAAGTTAGATTTGGAAAGACCTTGGGATTTCTTGAGTAATTCGTTATGGATACGGCTCCCCCTAGTGTACTGAGCAACACAGGTACCTCAATGTGCAGAAGCTGAGTCAAGTTCAAGAGCTGAGTGTTCTTATCTCCAAACACCAGGCTTATCTGAACAACTTGAGATCTCTCTCTTGCCACTGTTTTTCTTCCTACTGTTTAACAAACCACAGGCCAGAGAAGACGAGGGGCAGATGTCTTGCACCTGATTTGATTTGAGCACCGTTGTCATGGAAGTACTGAATTGATTTGAGGGACCCAAATCAAATTAAAAAGCACAGACAATTTAAAAAAGATTTTCTCAAGAGGGAGGGAAATGAAATTAGGGAGAATAAGCAAAATTAAAAGTTGACCCTTGTTAATTTTTTGATGTTATTTGCCTTCATCTTCTATTTGCCAAAATGTTAATCATCAGTAAATACATTTTCCCCAAGCATACGGACCACTGTTGTGTTTTTCAGTCGATAAGCCGTGTCTGAGTCTTTGCAACCCCATGGACTACAGAACGCCTGGCTTCCCTATCCTTCACTATCTCTGAGAGTTTGCTCAAACTCATGTCCACTGAGTCGGTGATGCCATCCAACCATCTCATCCTCTGTCATCCCCTTCTCCTGGCCTCAATCTTTCCCAGCATCAGAGTCTTTTCCAGTGAGTTGGCTCTTTGCATCAGGTGGCCAAAGTATTGGCACTTCAGCATCAGTCCTTCCAGTGAATATTCATGGCCATCAGAAGACCAAAAAAATGAACCACAGCACAGGGAAAGAGACTCTTCCAATGAGGAAAAAATGACTTACATTAAAACAGCACTTCTCAGAGCATCATCTCCAGAATACTAGTTCCACAGGCTCCTGAGTCTTAGTAAGAGTTTCATAGCAACTAGTTTTGAGAAATGAAGGATTTGATCAAATAAACTGATTCTTTTAGCCACAATATTCTTTTAGGCCCTTGGCATGCTCTGCAAATGTCACTGTGTTGTGTGACGAAAGTCTTTGAACTTTGGCATTTCAACAAATTAACACAGGGCTTTTCTTCCATGCGCATCTCACACACCTGGCTTGTGACTTATCCTTTGGGAACATGCACTGGACTAGAATTTCATTAATTTTCAGTCAGAGAACAAATAGGAGAGTGTGCCACAGGAGGAAAGGAAGCAGTACATTAGACATAGCGGCAAAAAGGATGGCTGCAGGCAAGTCTGTGGCCAGAGTCATAGCTCTCCTCTCCCTGTGAAACATTAGTAACACAACGTATTACAGTCTCCACCCGTGGCGGTTCCCTAGTGGAAAGCAGATCCTCAGAAAGATTTGCCATGCTGAACACATCACCAGCCCACAGGATCATTCCCAGATTCCTCCCACAACATCAGAGCAGTTATGCCACTTCTGAGAACAAGAAACAAGACTCTAAAAAGCACAGTACCCCATCCTATCAGGTTTTCAGCTTTTATTGAAACTTTTCGTTGGAGCCCAAGAAAACAAAATCTGCCACTTTCCCCCCTTCTATTTGCCATGAAGTGATGGGACTGGATGCCACGATCTAAGTTTTATGAATGTTGAGTTTTAAGCCAGCTTTTTCACTCTCCTCTTTCACCCTCATCAAGAGGCTCTTTAGTTCTACTTCACTTTCTGCCATTAGAGTTGTGTGATATGCATATCTGAGGTTGTTGATATTTCTCCTGGCAATCTTGATTCTAGCTTGGGATTCATCCAGCATGGCATTTCACATGATATATTTCTGCATTGAAGTTAAGTAAGCAAGGTGAGAACATACAGACTTGTTGTACTCATTTCCCAATTTTGAACCAGTCTGTTGTTCCATGTAAGGTTCTAACTGTTATCTCTTGACCTACAGGTTTCTCAGGAGACAGGTAAGGTGGTCTGGTTCTCCCATCTCTTCAAGAATTTTCCATAGTTTGTTGTGATCCACACAGTCAAAGACTTTAGCATATACAATGAATCAGAAGTACATGTTTTTCTGGAATTCCCTTGCTTTAGCTATGATCCAACATATGCTGGCAATTTGATGTCTAGTTCCTATGCCTTTTCTAAACCCATCTGGAAGTTCTCTGTTCTGATGAAGTCTAGCTTGAAGGATTGTGAGCATAACCTGCTGAAGTCTAGCTTGAAGGACTATGAGCATAAACCTCACTAGCATTCAAAATAAGCACAACTGTCTGGTAGCTGGAACATTCTTTGGCATTGCCTTTCTTTGGGATTGGAATGAAAACTGACCTTTTCCAGTCCTGTGGCCATTGCTGAATTTTCCGAATTTGCTGGCATATTGAGTGCGGCACTTTAACAGCATTGTGTTTTAGGATTTGAAATAGGTCGACTGGAATTCCATCATCTCACTAGCTTTGTTTGTAGTAATGCTTTCTAAGGCCCACTTGACTTCACACTCCAGGATGTCTGGCTCTAGGTGAGTGAAAACACTATCGTGGTTATCTGGGTCATGAAGACCTTTTTTGTACAGTTCTTCTGTGTTTCCTCGCCACCTCTTCTTAATCTCTTCTGCCTCTGTTAGGTCCTTACCACTTCTGTCCTTTATCATGCCCATCCTTGCATGAAATATTCCCTTGATCTCTCCAATTTTCTTGAAAGGATCTCTAGTCTTTCCCATTCTATTGTTTTCCTCTACTTCTTCGCACTGTTCATTGAAGAAGGCCTCCTTATCTCTCCTTGCTATTTCTGGAACTCTGCATTCAGGGCTATATCTTTCCCTTCCTCATACACAACCTGTACTAATACACAAGGATGGTTTTGAGCTCTTTCTTAACAGGATCAGAAATACAGGGTACTTTAAAGGAGTTAGAGGAAGCCTGTATTTAGTAGAAACTATGACTTAAAGAGGAATTCTGTAACTCACAGCTAGATAAATTCCCAGAGAGAGTGTTGAAAAAATGGAAATCCACAGAGTGGTTTGCCTTGGATGATACCTCTGATGGATGTTCAGTTGAATGAGCATCTTCCTTTTGGCTTCATTCACACCTCAGAAGTGCTGCTTTCCATCGACTTATTGGTACGCTGGGCGACGACACTTAAGACATGAGGGACTGAGGGCATCTGCAGACCTGGACTTACATGTAATTCTATTCTCTTTTGCTGGGGACACAGCATTTAGGGCAGGAAACTTTGGTCAGCCCCAGAGGGACTGTGATTTTTAGTCTCTTAGCATATGGGGGTGGAGGGTGGGACAAGGTTCATCCCAGAAGCAGCTCTTGGTTGTCAAGGGACGTCCTGTTTTCTTCTTAATGCTTTCCAGCTGGGTTGACTTCAGGCCTGGGGAGGTCAAGTGATTTACTCAAACACCGAGTGGAATCGACCAGCTGGGATTTGAACTGGGGGATTTGCTGCTTGCCCTGGTCAGTCAACATTCTGCTTTCTGCTTTCTGCCTCTTCTCTGAACTGTACCCAGCAGCCAGCGGGCTGTGTCTGGTGCAGCCCTTCCTCCCAGCTGTCCCCACTCAGGACTGGAAGAAGAGGCATGTTACAGGTCAAGTCTCAATGTTCTGGCAGTGAAGCATCAGGCAAATTGCTCCATGCCTGCTCAAAGCATACAGTGTCTGGCGAGAGTCAGAATGAAGATAGCTACACCCACACGCCAAGATTGGAAAAGGAAAAACTTAGCTCACACTTTTCCTTTGCGTGTTGATTTTTCTTCCCTTTCCTTTTCTTTCCTTTTTCTTTCTTTCTTTCTTTTTTTTTTTAAGGAGGGAATCCCCCTGTTTACAAGTTGAAATCCAAAATGTACAAGTGGTCAGTTCGCAATTCTGTGACCCATGAACATCTGTGGGCCTGGGTGCTCCCTGCGAATTGGCAATGCCCGAGCTGTGAGCCAATCCTGCCCTAGCCAGAAAGGAATTCTTGGGTGAGTGGAACAGTCAGGGAGTGAGGAGGCCTGTGAGTGATCAGGGCCTCGTTGTCCTCTAGTTCTGGTTTTCCAGGGGCATGTCTGCACTCAGCTTCAACTTGTTTTATGAGCCGCATTTGACTTTATTTTTTGACATGGGTCCACCTGAAACATCTTACAGGAAGCAGAACATGACATTTCATTTTGCCCTTAAGAAAAATAAAACTATAATTTGAGATGGGCAAACGTGGTCCAACTGTTTATCCAGAAACAAGAACCACTGTGTCCTTTGAGTGGGCTTCCCAGGTGGCGCTAGTGGTAAAGAACCACTTGCCAATGCCAGTGATGTAAGAGACTTGAGGGCTCGATCCCTGAGTCAGGAAGATTCCCTGGATGAGGACATGGTGACCCACCCCAGTATTCTTGCCTGGAGAACCCCATGGACAGAGGACTCTGGTGGGCTGCAGTTCATGGGGTCGTAAAGAGTCAGACATGATGCAACTGAATTAGCACACACAGCAGGTCCCTTGAGTAGGGAGAAAGATTTCAAATATTTATTTTCACACCAGTCTCTGAGGACTGAAGTGTTTGGTAACCAACAGGGCCTCCATCTGGAGAAGAGGATCTTACAGCACCAACTCCTAGCAGAGCCACAGAGGGCACCTCCTGTGCTGACTTCAGGTGGCAGGTGGCACCGAGTGGGGCTAAATGTGCCTTATATCTACTGATGCTAGGTCAGCAGATGGACCCTGGCGCTCTCACCGTTTTAGAGTTTTAGTTTGGTAGATACTCAAAAGTTAATCAAACTATTTAATATGAGTGGAAAAAGTTAGCCTGTGATGTGTTTACATCTTCCATCTGGATCTTGGTTTCCTCATCTGTGAAATGAGGAACCTGACAACTGCTGGATCCTATTGCAGCTTGTAGGGGGATGGAGGTGGTCTGTGATTTTTAGGCTTGTGTCTCTCATCTGCTCTAACTTTTCTGCTGTAATCTGGGTGTTATGGGCTGAATGGTGTCCCCATGAAATTCATATGTGGACCCCTAGTCCACAGTACCTCAGAATGTGATTAATATTTGGAGATAGGGTCTTTATAGAAGGGATCAAATTAAAAACAAGGTGGGCCTTTTTAGGGTGGGCCTTAATCCAGTAAGACTGAGGTCCTTATAAAAAGAGGATATTTGGATATAGACATGAAGGCACAAGGAGTGAAGACCAACTGAAGACAGGAAATAGATGGCCATGTGTAAGCCAAGGAGCGAGGCCTCAGAAGAAACCAATCCTGCCAACATCTTGAGCTCAGATTTCCAGCCTCTAGAATTGTGAGAAAATAAATTTCTGTTGTTTAAGCCATTCTGTGGAATTCTGTTATGACAGCTCTAGCAAACGAATACACTGGTTTACACCACAGTGAGCTTTCTGAGCTGTGAAAGAAGTTCCGTGTGTGCGTGTGTGTGTGTGTGTGTGTTTTAAACAGATTCTTAACCCTGGTGTTAGCTTAAACATGACTTTTCTTTTGCAGGATATTCAAAATACTTAAAAAAAAATCATTTTCTTTGTTACCAGATGGAAGTAAATTATTTTAGTAAAATAAATCTTTATTTTTTACTTGAAGGGAGTTTCACCATTTTGACATGAATCTTTTTCCTGAATGGCTATGGATCATCATTTTGCCTTTTAAGAAATACTGGCATTACCTATAAAATTCATTTGAGGCCAAATAGCTCATTGGATAGGCCTGCAGGTAACAGCCCATTTATAAAGAACTTCAGACCACACAAGGAGCTCCAGAATGGGACAGAATCTTAGTTTTGTTTAGTCCTTTTGCCTTTAAAGTGCACTCAAACCGGGTTACAGACAAATTAAGTGATCAAGAAAGGTAACCACTTATCACTTTGCTGTTTACGACTCTCAGATTCTTACTTGAAGTAAGGCATGTTATATTTTACCCTAACAGATTTTGCTTTCATTTAGTACCAAGATTCTGGTTCTTTTCTTTTACAAAACAGTCGCGTGGAGTCAGACTGGAGTGTCCAGTGTCTAGAAAGCATGGCGATTCCCTGTCCCTCTGTAAGTCCCAGAGAAACTTCTCAGGGAGAGCATTTCCGGATCAGAAGCTGCTCATCTCGGGAGGTGAGAGGCACCCAGCTGTGGAGGCACTATGCGTCTCGGGAAAGAGATCAGAGTACACAGCAAACTACCTGAGATGGCAAGCCTTATCTTCCCACGTGACCACAGGCGGCAGCGTAGATTCCTCCTGTCAAGGCTGAGGATTCCAACCAAGCACCCCGATACCCAACCAACCAGTGCACGAAACAACACGAGCAGCAGTCGCTTAGTATCATCTAATTACAGGGGCGTTTCCAGATTTTTAACAATGCATCTTTCCCCAGATCACATCTTAAAGAAGAAGCATTGGCCCATTAGGCAGGCTGAGGGGGCAGTGAGAAACTGCAGGCACTTTTATTTCCAGCTATCAACAGAATGGGAAAAAATGTCAACTTATTTATATTCATTTATTTACATGGGTAATGAATAAGTTAAGGAACACTTCATCTCAAACACAGATTGCTTTTATTTTAGCTAAGCTAATGTTTCAGTTCCATATATACTTTTGAATTTCCATCAATGTCAAATACCATTTTTTCTTTCTTCTTGGAAAAAAACAAAAAACAAAACAATTTACAAGCACTTTTAGGGCACTCAAGGAAAGTAGGCTGAAGGTTCATAATAATAATTTTCCTTTTAAAAAACATCCATCAGACCAAAATAAAATCATTTTAATTAACTCCTTCCTGAGTAACTAAAACCTTGGAATGTGCTGAAAGGTTATAATAAATAAGGCAGTCAAAGATCAACCAGCTTAAAATGTATTTTTTAAATTAAACTATGTAAAATGTACAATATATTTCATGAAGTACAAACTGGGTTGGGCTCAGGGCCAAAGAAATGTTGTCGTGTATGCCAAATAAACTGATGAAGTGCCTTGACTTCTAGGGCCCAGAGGCTGTTTGTTGGGGCAAAATTACATCAAGTCCTGGTAAGTAAATCAGTCAGCCT
Organism: Oreotragus oreotragus; assembly: GCA_006410675.1. Taxonomy (NCBI): domain Eukaryota; kingdom Metazoa; phylum Chordata; class Mammalia; order Artiodactyla; family Bovidae; genus Oreotragus; species Oreotragus oreotragus. The sequence continues at coordinate 357,134 of SJYX01006760.1, read as the reverse complement.
CTGATGTTGCAGTGATCACTGTTGACAATAACTGCTTTTGAACACACAGGTAGAAGTGCTCACATGGACTTGCATTAAGAGGATGCACTCTTTAAAGATGACCAATTGTCCTGATCTGACAACAGCAGAGAACACTCAGAGGACCTTATTTTCAGATAGTGGGATTGCACAGTGTGTAAACTACGGATTGTTCTTTACAGGCGGTTTCAAAGAAGTGACTCACAATGTACCAGGCAGCAGCTCTTGTTCTTAAGTTGACTGTGATAGCTGTTCTCTGGGTTGATTTTTAAAGTAAGCCTAACAAGAGGGCCCTGGTCTCTCTAAACAGGAACAAAGGATATCTCCTCTTCTAAGCACATTTCCCTGCATCGCTTTCCTGCCCCAGTTCTCTGAGACAGAAAGGAGGCTCACAAGTGGCCAAATGCTGGACTCTGTGCCTCTGTGGTCCCAGCCTTCACTGGGCTCCTGCGGGGTGGAGCCTTCTCAATACATCTCATGACAAAGTAGCTTTAGTGCACGCTTGACAGGGTCCAAATGACTTGCTTTATATCTTGGCTACTATCCAATGTTAGTGAACAAAGAAAAAATTCTAGAGAGACTTGTTGGTTTCTGAAAAGTAGAAAATGTGTAGCTTGTGTAAAGTCTGAGTCTTATTTACTGTGAAGTATTCCCAACTCACACTTTGCTAGTGCTCCTGAAGGGCTGGCTCTAGGGGAAAAAACCTGAAGGAAACAAAATTTGTCCCTAGTATCCTGCCTGCCACCAACCCCTGTACTGCTGCTTCTAGGCCGACCATGTATTATCAGCCCAGAAGTATACGTGTTTTTGGAAGGGGATGGTCACAGATGAAGACATTTCAAAAGCCGAAGAAATAGATTGCTGATGATTGAACCAAGGCATCACGGAGAGGGGGCAGGTGATGGGAATGGGCTGGGGAGGAGATATTTTGGAGGAACGGGCCTGCCCAGCTTCTACTCAGATTACCTTGGGGGCAGACACTTACTCATGAAGCTGGCTAAGCAGTCTCTTATCTAGAAACTCCTGCTTTTCTTACTGACCTCCTAGTAAGAGTTTCTCAGGAGGGAGCTTCTTCTATAATAAGTGGACTGCTGCTTGCACAGAACTCAGTATCACCTTCCACCCAATACACGTACCTCTTAAGGGACCAGAAGGTGAAAGGTACCAGCTACTTGGGACCCCGCTGGCCAGGGGTGTGGCTGATAGATCATGCCCTGTCTGTGGTCAGGCTTAGAACTTAGGCCACAGGAGTCAAGTGTCAGAGCTACAATCAGTTCCTGGATTTCCAGGTAAAACAATGCTGATGAGAGATGTTTCGCACCAGGGAAAAAGAACACAGTCATGCCATTTTCCGAGACCACCTGTCCTTCAGAGTCCATCTGTCTTGCCTATGCTCTTCCTTACACAGACAACAAATTATTTTCCTGGCTATGCTACTTTGAAGTCTGGCAGAATGGAGCCTGTGAACAGAATGTCTCAATGGAGCCTGCCACACACTTTGACCTTGAGAGGTACTCAAGGCTCTGGACTGATCGAGGGTGTGGCAGAAGCCGACTTGCTCTTTCAGAGACAATACCTATGTTGCTCTGGGTGAAAGTGTCCCCCGAGATGGACCAGGGGCGGAATTCTTCCCGTGTGGGCAGAAATTACTTATCCAGGGACATCCTCCCTTTCTGATGTCCTAATTTATCTTACCGTTTCCTCTTAGAGCCTTCTAGAGTAGGCTTCCTGGGTCTCTGCAGTGGTTTTGTGTTTTTTTGCTGAAATATACAAGTCTGGACATTTTCAACCACTGAGGTAATACTTTTACAGGTGACAAATGACGAGTTATTGGGCTGTAGGCTCTATTTCTCCCTCTTTTCTCATTTATACTAGGGGAAGAAAAGCTATTTTATGACAAGATGCCTTGTGATGGAGCTGGCTAATGTACCTGGGAAGGACCCAAGGAGCCAGAAAAACACAGAATAAAATTAAAACAAATAAAACCCGCAAAACCGGGCATCTCCCATTGACCCCAACCTGTGGGAACGTTTGTTCTTTTTAATGCTGTGAAGCATTAATTTCGTCCCTTAAGGATTTTTTCTTCCCCTGACACACACACACACACACACACACACACACACACACACAGGTAATGAATAAGTTAAGGAACACTTCATCTCAAACACAGATTGCTTTTATTTTAGCTAAGCTAATGTTTCAGTTCCATATATACTTTTGAATTTCCATCAATGTCAAATACCATTTTTTCTTTCTTCTTGGAAAAAAACAAAAAACAAAACAATTTACAAGCACTTTTAGGGCACTCAAGGAAAGTAGGCTGAAGGTTCATAATAATAATTTTCCTTTTAAAAAACATCCATCAGACCAAAATAAAATCATTTTAATTAACTCCTTCCTGAGTAACTAAAACCTTGGAATGTGCTGAAAGGTTATAATAAATAAGGCAGTCAAAGATCAACCAGCTTAAAATGTATTTTTTAAATTAAACTATGTAAAATGTACAATATATTTCATGAAGTACAAACTGGGTTGGGCTCAGGGCCAAAGAAATGTTGTCGTGTATGCCAAATAAACTGATGAAGTGCCTTGACTTCTAGGGCCCAGAGGCTGTTTGTTGGGGCAAAATTACATCAAGTCCTGGTAAGTAAATCAGTCAGCCTCTGATGTTGCAGTGATCACTGTTGACAATAACTGCTTTTGAACACACAGGTAGAAGTGCTCACATGGACTTGCATTAAGAGGATGCACTCTTTAAAGATGACCAATTGTCCTGATCTGACAACAGCAGAGAACACTCAGAGGACCTTATTTTCAGATAGTGGGATTGCACAGTGTGTAAACTACGGATTGTTCTTTATAGGCGGTTTCAAAGAAGTGACTCACAATGTACCAGGCAGCAGCTCTTGTTCTTAAGTTGACTGTGATAGCTGTTCTCTGGGTTGATTTTTAAAGTAAGCCTAACAAGAGGGCCCTGGTCTCTCTAAACAGGAACAAAGGATATCTCCTCTTCTAAGCACATTTCCCTGCATCGCTTTCCTGCCCCAGTTCTCTGAGACAGAAAGGAGGCTCACAAGTGGCCAAATGCTGGACTCTGTGCCTCTGTGGTCCCAGCCTTCACTGGGCTCCTGCGGGGTGGAGCCTTCTCAATACATCTCATGACAAAGTAGCTTTAGTGCACGCTTGACAGGGTCCAAATGACTTGCTTTATATCTTGGCTACTATCCAATGTTAGTGAACAAAGAAAAAATTCTAGAGAGACTTGTTGGTTTCTGAAAAGTAGAAAATGTGTAGCTTGTGTAAAGTCTGAGTCTTATTTACTGTGAAGTATTCCCAACTCACACTTTGCTAGTGCTCCTGAAGGGCTGGCTCTAGGGGAAAAAACCTGAAGGAAACAAAATTTGTCCCTAGTATCCTGCCTGCCACCAACCCCTGTACTGCTGCTTCTAGGCCGACCATGTATTATCAGCCCAGAAGTATACGTGTTTTTGGAAGGGGATGGTCACAGATGAAGACATTTCAAAAGCCGAAGAAATAGATTGCTGATGATTGAACCAAGGCATCACGGAGAGGGGGCAGGTGATGGGAATGGGCTGGGGAGGAGATATTTTGGAGGAACGGGCCTGCCCAGCTTCTACTCAGATTACCTTGGGGGCAGACACTTACTCATGAAGCTGGCTAAGCAGTCTCTTATCTAGAAACTCCTGCTTTTCTTACTGACCTCCTAGTAAGAGTTTCTCAGGAGGGAGCTGCTTCTATAATAAGTGGACTGCTGCTTGCACAGAACTCAGTATCACCCAATACACGTACCTCTTAAGGGACCAGAAGGTGAAAGGTACCAGCTACTTGGGACCCCGCTGGCCAGGGGTGTGGCTGATAGATCATGCCCTGTCTGTGGTCAGGCTTAGAACTTAGGCCACAGGAGTCAAGTGTCAGAACTACAATCAGTTCCTGGATTTCCAGGTAAAACAATGCTGATGAGAGATGTTTCGCACCAGGGAAAAAGAACACAGTCATGCCATTTTCCGAGACCACCTGTCCTTCAGAGTCCATCTGTCTTGCCTATGCTCTTCCTTACACAGACAACAAATTATTTTCCTGGCTATGCTACTTTGAAGTCTGGCAGAATGGAGCCTGTGAACAGAATGTCTCAATGGAGCCTGCCACACACTTTGACCTTGAGAGGTACTCAAGGCTCTGGACTGATCGAGGGTGTGGCAGAAGCCGACTTGCTCTTTCAGAGACAATACCTATGTTGCTCTGGGTGAAAGTGTCCCCCGAGATGGACCAGGGGCGGAATTCTTCCCGTGTGGGCAGAAATTACTTATCCAGGGACATCCTCCCTTTCTGATGTCCTAATTTATCTTACCGTTTCCTCTTAGAGCCTTCTAGAGTAGGCTTCCTGGGTCTCTGCAGTGGTTTTGTGTTTTTTTGCTGAAATATACAAGTCTGGACATTTTCAACCACTGAGGTAATACTTTTACAGGTGACAAATGACAAGTTATTGGGCTGTAGGCTCTATTTCTCCCTCTTTTCTCATTTATACTAGGGGAAGAAAAGCTATTTTATGACAAGATGCCTTGTGATGGAGCTGGCTAATGTACCTGGGAAGGACCCAAGGAGCCAGAAAAACACAGAATAAAATTAAAACAAATAAAACCCGCAAAACCGGGCATCTCCCATTGACCCCAACCTGTGGGAACGTTTGTTCTTTTTAATGCTGTGAAGCATTAATTTCGTCCCTTAAGGATTTTTTCTTCCCCCGACACACACACACACACACACACACACACACACACACACACACACACTTTCCGGAAAGGGAGATTAAGCCACTGGAGGCAACACAGCGCTGGCATCACCTTTTATAAATATCTTCGAGCCACTTCGCATCATCCTGTTCCTCGTCATCGATCGGCTCCTCGGTTTCCAGTGGGGTCGGGATGAAGAACTGGGGTCTCAACGGTGGGTGGCTGACGCGAGACTTGAGTCCGAACTTGCGCTTCAGCAGGTGGAACTGCTCCTTGACGTAGTGGTAGAACGCATACTCGTATCTCATTCGCTGGTAGAGAATCTGCACGGCCTCGGGAGAGGGGGCGGTCTTCTTCACGGTCACAGTCATGTTTCCAAGTTTCCTATGCTCTGGAAAAGAAGCAGGGTTGCACATGAGCCAGTCTGCAGTGTCCCGTCTTAGAGAGGATGGTGGTGAGCTCCTGAGTTACCTGATGCCCCTGGCAGCTCCCAAGGGAAGAGACTCAACCGACATACCAGGACTAGAGGGAAAAGTGGCTGCCCAGCAATGCTGGGAAAGGTTTCTTTGTATTCCAGGTGTTACTATCAACACAAGATGATTACACTTCAACTAGCTAACATCCCTTTCGCGAAATGTGAACTGATGGAACTCGATCAGGAAAAAGGGCTGTGATACAGATCTTTGAGCAGCAAGATCTACCTGCTTTTCATCTTTTATTTCCTGTTGTTTTCAGAAGGAAGCACAGAAAAAGGCTGTCTTACCACTTTCTAATCACCTTGGTTTTTTAAATTTGAAAATATGGACATCCCAGGGATCTTCCTGACCCAAGGATTGAACCCAGGTCTCCTGCATTGCAGGCAGATTCTTTACCAGCTGAGCCGCCAGGGAAAGATCAGTTGTCTAAATGTGTCGTCACCAGATTTTCAACATGTACACATGACAGGACTCATCAAAACCTGGTTTCTGTCCCCTCAATTGCTCTTGCTCCCTTGTTGATAACTCAGTGGCCTCTTTCAGGCCTTCTAGGACTTCTTAGCATGGCCTCACAGCACCAGAGGCCACACACGCCACCGTGGAGCTGCCCTCCTGTGGCGTCTGCAGGAGTGTTTCCCTGGTGGTCCTGGCCTCCTGATTGCTCCTTCAGTGCTCCAGACCCCGGGCTCGTCCCCTGTCTGTCCCTTGCATGGTACTGCTCCCAGGTCTCCGGTCCTGCCTCTTCCCTACTCCCTTCCTTCCTCTCTGGCCGCTTTCATTCAGTCCTCCACCCTCTAGTTTTCATACCACTGTGGACACAAAACCTAAAGTTTATATGAAACAGTTATAGCTTCTCAGTCCTTTTGTTTTCCACAGAGCTGCCAAATAATCAGAAGGAAAATGACATTGCTAGGGGGTTATTTCATGGTCAGAAATAGGAGTGCTAAAAAAATAAATAAATAAAAAAGCAGGAGTGCTATTTTGTGGCAGGAGAAGCAGAGATTCAGATGCAATCGACACTGATGGCAAATATCTATTATGGGTTTGGATTATGCCCACATGTATGCTATTTTANTATTTCATGGTCAGAAATAGGAGTGCTAAAAAAATAAATAAATAAAAAAGCAGGAGTGCTATTTTGTGGCAGGAGAAGCAGAGATTCAGATGCAATCGACACTGATGGCAAATATCTATTATGGGTTTGGATTATGCCCACATGTATGCTATTTTATTTAATATTCCCAATCAGCCTGTGGGGTGTCGTGGCCCCTATCTTGCAGATGGGGAAATAGAAGCTCTTGAAAATTAAATGACTTGCCCAAGGTCATGGCTAGTGAGTAAGCGACAGAGCTGAATCGGAGCCCAGGTTTCTCGTTTGTGATGATGTTTCCCTAAGTACTGGGCTGTAATCCATGCAGCTTTTGTGAGCCTGCAGAAAATTATCACCTTCATATGGAAAGACTAGAGGGCAGTTTGCCTTTTATGGTAGGCAGAGAATTTTTCAAATCACATTTCGAAGACATATGGTTAAGTGTCTTGCTCTACAATAATCAGCGCTATGGAAAAGTCATTCCAGTGCTAAATGTTCTACATTTTTGTAAAATGCCAGACTTTCCCGCCAAACAAAACAAAGCTACGTGAACTATGGGATCAGCCTCTCTCCAGATTGCCGTAATAGCAGTACTAGAGGAAGTTGTTAGGAATTTTTGGAGACTGTTGTTATTTCAGCCAGAAAACAATCATGCTTTAAAAATCCATACTTATTAGCAGCATCCTTTGGGGAGTGAGGTAGCTCTCATTAGGTGGGTATATCCTGTCGAGCATAACCATCAAGAAGTGGAGAACTAACTCCGCGTGGATCTTTTGAGAAGCAGGACCCCAGAGATGACGTTGAGGCGCTCACGTCTCATGGGTCCCCTGGAGAACATTTCAAAAGAAGATTCAAATACAGAGCAGCTTCCATTAAGGCAGGGGAGGCGAGCAGGCTGTCTGAGATCTGACTGGCAGGCTATATGTTATTTGACCTGAGGGTAATTTTTTTTTTAAAAGAAATTGACTTAGTTGTTTTAAGATTTGGTCTGTTTCACAAGGAAGTCTGGATTTCTGACTTCTCTCAAAGTGAAGTGATATTCTTCTGGAGCTGAGCAGGGCTACCCCTCACTGCTGGCGGTCACAGCTCTCCATTTTGTCTCAGGCTCTAAACGGCAGTTCATTCTTTTATGTTACCTGCCTGGCTGCTATATAAATTTGAATTTTAGGCTTCTAATTAAAAGGTTTTGAATTCTGAGTTACAGAAACCTAGGAAGCAAGTGCTTTGTGTCCAAATTAAGGCTCTACTTTGAGCTCATTTGTGTGTCCCATCCTCATTTGTGTATTTATGTCACCCTTACTCCTTACATTCTGAATTTATGGAATGAGTTTTCCGTACCAGGCAGAGGAGTTACCAGTAGTGAATGTGACTTTATCATCATTATCATCTTTAGGCATTTCTGAGTGCTTTTTCAGTGCAAGGACTGTTAAGTTATCTAGCATGCATTTAATCTTTCCAAAGTGAGGCAGGTTCTCTTATTATCACCATTTTACAGATGTGATGTTGGAATTTGGTACCTTGGCTCAAGGTCACACAGCTGGTAAGTGGAGAAGCCACAAGTTGGGTCTGAGACAGTCTGACTATTGAGCCCAAACTCTTAACCCTTCATGTTTCTTATGGTTCGACGGAGCCCACAGTATAAGCTCGTGGGCCTGCTCACCACGGGGGCAGACAGAGCATTTCCCTCTGGTTGGATTCATGGCCTCAATGTTTCCTCACCTTGGTCAGAACCCCCTAGCAGAGGGACCAAGCCCAGTGAGCTTGTCTTAAGTGCTCCACATGGAGTTGGGTCTTTTTTTTTTAAAGAAGCAATCTTTTTTCAAGTGCAGTGACTTTGGTTTTGTTTTTGAAGCTTTTATTTAAAAATTTTTGGCCGTGCCATGCAGTATGCAGGATCTTAGCTTCCCGGGCCAGGGGTCAAACTTCCATCCCCTGCAGTGGAGTCGTAGTCTTAACCACTGGGCCTCCAGGGAAGTCCTCAGTTGGGTCTTTGATAACTACTCTAACTATTCGATCATGTAGCTCTGCTGTGTGGGTCCGCCTAAATGTATAGGGTACATCTCTGCATGTGTGTGTGTGTATGTTTCCAAAAGATGGAAAACTTTTAGGAAGGCTCTGAGCCACCTTGAAACTTCAAAAAGAAATTTCCCTGGATTTGCTGTCTTCCACCAGTTCCACCTAGCTGCTCTTCTAATGGAGCCTGTTATGCTGAGAACGTCTTGGGGGGTGTACCCCCTCTGTTCTTGTACTTTCACAGCTCAGCACCTGGGGAAACAGTGCCCTCCACTCATGCTTATAGAGTGAAGGAAAAGAAACCAACAGAAGGAAGAGGGTGTAGTCAGACCTGAAGAAGGCTTTGCTGTGTCTGTGAGGTGCAGACACAGCCAAGTGGAGACAAAGGCAGTATCTGAGCGTGCTTCATAGAAAACCCTCAAGAGACCCATGCATGCTGGGTCTACCCTCACATCTGGGACGTTTCAGCTCCCACTGGAGTCTATAAATGCCAGTGCTTAGCTTTGTGGGTCAGTTGCCTTTTGGGAATGACACTGCTGGCTATGTCATGTTTTTCTGCCTCTGTCCTTTAATTAATAAATACATTTTGGCAAAAGAAAGCTGTGGTTTCAGGAGGCTTTTAAATTTTTTTTTTTTCACTTTTCTTATTTACCTTGAGGGATTGGCCAAAGAAGACCCATTAAATCATAATAATTGCTGAAAATTTCCTCAAAGTTAGGCACTGGCTTTGAGCTGTGAAATGATCCGAAGGGCAAATAAGCAAGCAAACAGAAAACAACTTCTGATCTCTTTATTTGAATAGCAAAAGAAGGATGGTTTTTTTCCTTACAGACATGTCCAAAGTCAGCCATAGAGTCAGGACTATGTGAGGACAAACTCTTCCAGGATCCCAAGTTCTGGCTTCTCACTGAGAAGTGGCTTGGAATGGGGACCCCTTTCTACACCGCCAACCCCCAACTGCAGAAAATTCTGCAGTTGATCATCCAATGCCGACAGAGACAAAAAACCCCCAGACTATACAATAAGGTCGGTTGGAAGACTGCTGAGTTGGGTCAGCTTTCTGCATTATTAAAGCTTTAAAAAAAGTGGCATAAACAGCTCAATAACCAGCCTTCCCCTGAATTTTTTCCCCAAGCCATCAAAATAGCATCCCTTCATTTGCATAGAGCTCTGTGGATTAGCATGTTTTCGCTATCCTCACAACCCATTTAACCTGAAGACGCAAGAGGTCACAGGACTGGTTCAAGGTTGCATGAGTGACTATCCTGAAACTAGAAATTGAGCTTTCTGACTCCCAGTCTAGCACCTTTTTGCTTCATCACTGGCTGTTAATTTCCAAATTGAGTGGAAATCTATAACCACCCACTTCTCCTTGCCCTGTGTGTATTCTGGCATTAAGGACATCGGTTGAAAAGAAGGGCTTGAGTGTTCTAAGTCAAGGGGAATGCTTTGGTAAGTCTGGGAGGATCTGGTGAAAAACCTGCAAGCCAGCAAAAATGTTTTCAGACTGAAAGAGACTGTGTCTTTTTCATTTTTAGATCCCCAGTGCCCAGCTCCACGCCTGGCACATAACGACCCTCAATAAAGGTTTGTTGATTTGAAACCTGTATGTTAAATCCATCTGTAAGACTGGATTAACGCGAAGGGCAACTTTTGGTGTTGACTGTATATATGTGTTTTGCTTTTTTTTTTTTGCTAAATTCTTTCCTTAGTGGAAGGTCCTGCCTGAGCAAACTTTCCATGTCTAGAAATCAAATTTCTCTAGGGTAGGCTGATAGAGAAGCTTAGGCTCACTGGTCCTTCAGGAAAGGCAGCATTATTTGCTTTTCTGAGCCACTCCATTGGAGAGCACTGTGTTATGGTGGCAGATCACTTCATTGTTGGTTTCAGTTGCTAAGTCATGTCCAACTCGGTGACACCACATACTGCAGCATACCAGGCTTTTCTGTCCTTCACTATCTCCCAGAGTTTGCTCAGATACTTGGATATCAAGGAGATCAAACCAGCCAGTCCTAAAGGAAATCAACCCTGAATATCATTGGACAGACTGATGCCAAAGCTCCAATACTTTGGCCACCTGGTGTGAAGAAAGACTGAAGACAGGAATCTCTTCTCAGAGAATGACAGAGGATGAGATGGTTGGATGTCACCTCAAGATTGAAGGCAGGAGAAGGGGATGACAGAGGATGAGATGATTGGATGGTATCACCAACTCAGTGGACATGAATCTGAGCAAACTCCAGGAGATAGTGAAGGACAGGGAAGCCTGGCGGGCTGCAGTCCATGGGGTTGAAAGAGTCAGACACGACTTAGTGACTGAATAAGAAATGTTGCAATCAGTTCAGTTCAGTTCAGTTCAGTCGCTCAGTCGTGTCCGACTCTTTGTGACCCCATGAATCGCAGCACGCCAGGCCTCCCTGTTCATCACCATCTCCCAAACATTAATACCTATGCAAAAACATATAATACACACCATGACCTTGTGGCTAATGAGTTTATGTCACATGTACTATTTACAGTNTCAGTTCAGTTCAGTTCAGTCGCTCAGTCGTGTCCGACTCTTTGTGACCCCATGAATCGCAGCACGCCAGGCCTCCCTGTTCATCACCATCTCCCAAACATTAATACCTATGCAAAAACATATAATACACACCATGACCTTGTGGCTAATGAGTTTATGTCACATGTACTATTTACAGTAATTCATTAAAAAGATCTAAACACTGTTGGGGCAATAGAACATCTTTGTGACCTAATTTTTCTATACTAATGTTGTTCAATTACTTAATTTGTCATCATTTGGGGTACTTTTTTAATTGCTAGTTCTCCAACAGCAAGAGAAAATGTTTCATTTAGAAGGAAAACATTCATTCAGATCACAGGCACTGGACCCAAGTGCAAAGGGCTTGCTGTGAACATAATTTAATCCGTGGCTCTGGCTAGCCTTGCAAGCTCCCTGGGGGAAGAACTCCCGACCAGCCCCTTGGGAGTATCCTCAGGGAAAGGACTGCAAAGGACAACCTCCACAGTGACCTTGGAAAGGCTCCATTCAGCACCAAGTGCTCCTGTCTGCATAGGATGCCTGCCAGTCGAAGGCAAGCAGGCTAGGTTTCCTCATTGTTCTCCCAGGGCACTGCCAAGCAAACACTGAGCACTTTTTTGTATGTGTGTGTGTCAGTCACTCAGTCACGTTTGACTCTGTGTGACCCCATGGACTGTAGCCTGCCAGGCTCCGCTGTCCATGGAATTCTCCAGGCAAGAATACTGGAGTGGGTAGCCATTCTCTTCTCCAGGGGCTCTTCCCAACACAGAGGTAGAACCCAGGTCTTCTGCATTGGCAGGTGGATTCTTTACCATATGAGCCACTAGGAAGGCCCTTAACTTTTTAAAATGTAGTGCTAAATATCATTTACCAGCAACCTGTCTGTATGCAAGATTGAACAGTGACTAACTCTGCGCCCAACAGGGCTGCAAGCTGAGGTCATCCATGGATATTACTTTACTGCCATGATGTAGATTTTTGCAAAAGCAGTGGCTCTTTCTAGCTTTGCCATACCGACATTATATTTGGACTGGTTCATAATCTTCAGAACTCTTAAAAGTCCCTCTAACGTAAATAACAAGGAAATCACAGACCTGCCCCTTGACGTCTCCTTCCCTAACCCTCTTCATCTGTCAAACGAGCATAATGGAAAAACGATGTCGCCCTGGCTCTGGGCCAAAATAAACAATCTGGAAATACTGTGTAAACCCAGCTGCTGCACCAGAGGACAGAGGCCTTGCTTTATGACCTCCGAGATGCTTCACCATATGCAAAATAACAAAACCTCACCGCAGACTTGCCATCTTTTCTGATCCTGGGCTGGTTCTGGCATCCCCTCCCTTGACTGAAGTAAATACACACCTACCAAAGCCCCCTCGCCCCAACAATCTGAGTTCATCTGAACCTGGTCCAGCAGAGGTGATGGGCAAAAGTAATGAATACCAATTGAATAACAACCAGATGTGGGGCCACATTTTACCACTGGGCGGGAAAAAGCATTATCGAAAGACAGGCATCAATTCTTCAGCTTCAGGGGAGCTGAGAGGTGAGCCACCAGGAAGCCCTGCTCTTTTAAAAAGTGAACTGGGGTTTACACATCTCAGGTCAGAGTACATCCAGACATTTCCAGCACCCAAGGGAAGAGGTATACTTTTCTGGGTGGCAGGTGTGATGAAAGTCAAGGTCAGGTGGAATAGGGCTGGGGCACTAACCAGCATGAGGGAGTGCTGCCAAGCCCCACGCCCTGCCGGCTGCTCCCAAAACCGGGTGAACATGATGCTCGCCACAGATAGAGTAAACTCATTTCCTGAATTACACAGGGAGGCCACACAGTTCAAACACAGGCGGCTCCCCTGCAGCTGCCTGCACCGGAAATGAATGTGTGTCACCGTGGCTCGCCGCAGTGTGTTGGCTGAAACGGCCACGTTTGATTTGCCACTGGGATGATGGATGGCATGTTAAGACCAGCTTCTCGGAGGTAAGGCAATTAGGGGAGAAAAGAACAAAAAGCGCTTCATGGCTGACTAGGAGCCTGGGGTTGGTAAAATCAACAGAGGGATTTTTTTTTTTTTTTTTTTTTTCAATCTTCTTTCCAGATCTGGAAATACCAATAATTAAAAAATAAATTGAGCTCACTTTGAATTTCAAGAACACCTTGATTCTATGTAGCCAAGTGAAAGTTACATGATTTACAGGATTTACTTCTTTTTCTTTTTAATGGCTGAAAGTGCTGGGCTCCCTTGATGGATGAGATAAAAGATTCTTTTTTTTTTTTTCCTGATCACAGCTTGCAGCAGTGTGTTCCCCAGCTAGGGATGGAACCCAAGGCCCCTGCTTGGGAGCTTGGAGTGTTAACCACTGGACCACCTTGGAAGTCCCAAGACTTGTTATAACGTCTCCAATTTGCTTTGAATTTTGGAAGCAAAAGCAATTGGCTTGTGGGTCACGAGGGCCCACTGAGAGGACAGCAGGCAAGCAACCCTGGAAGGAAGCATGCGTTTCTAGAGATATTGTTCAGGCAGTGTCCTAACCCCATGGACTCTTGAGGTGAGGGCTCCCCACTGGAGGGGCTCCCAGGTTCTTGGTCTGGGGAGGCCAATTTGACAACACTTACCCTCAGTTGCTGGGGATGGGTGGTGGAGGATTTTCTTGCCTGGCCTCTGTTTGCTCATTCATCACCTCTGCATTAAGTATCTACTAAGCAAGGGATTGAGGGCAGGAGGAGAAGGGGACGACAGAGGATGAGATGGCTGGATGGCATCACCGACTCGATGGACATGAGTTTGGGTGAACTCCGGGAGTTGGTGATGGACAGGGAGGCCTGGCGTGCTGCAATTCATGGGGTCGCAAAGAGTCAGACGCGACTGAGCGACTGAACTGAACTGACTGAACTGAAGCACAAAAAATGAGTCCAGAAAACAAGAACCACTAAAAGCTGAAACCACAGGCTCTCAGCTAGAGGAGAAAAAGTAAGCAATAAAGAGAGAAACGAGTGTATAATTCACCCAGCAACTTCCCAAGAGATCTGAGAATCCTCGCTTTACTGCAGGCCTGGAAGGGCTGTCAGAGGGGAGCATCAGAGGAGAGAGGAGACGTGGGGGCACCGCTGAGGGGTGGGCACTGAGGGCCACCTTTGAGTCCTTCTGTGCGACCAAGTGAACACCTGGCTGCACAATGCAATTATTTCCAATTAGCACCCCAGCCGATACTGATGGTGTCCAACCCCACTCGGATCCCAAAGCTTAGAATGAAATGCGTCAGGGCTGGAAGAGACATCCCTGTTCTCCTGTTCATACACTCATGAGCTCTGAGTAATGGGGGTGAGGGGCTCCCCGGTGCCCACCGGGTCAGCTGGCCCAGTTTCCCAGTCTCTCCTGCTGCCCTTGTTCACCGGGCGGAGGGCATTTGTTCCTGTTTCTTTTCTCCCCAGCTTTGGCCTCATGACCCAGCTCATAAAAAAGCTGCTATATTTCTTTGAAAGGATATCCCACCCAATTAGACATGCATGCTTTCCCCAACACAGCATTTTGCCATTAAAATACTGGCTTGAGCGTGAGAATGGCAACAACTGAAGGGTTTATTTTCACTGCAACAATTGAGCTGGACATTTCTGTTTGAAAATCCATTTCTGAAAAAAAAGTATTGGAAGACTTACTGTGGCAATATTAAGAAAATGTTAGAAATAGACTTTCTGTTCGAAACCTTTATTGAGAAATGCATTTTTGTTACCTTTTCTACTTTATCTGGATCAATATTGTGGAAGCCCTTACCAATGACCGACGAGGGCAGCTTACTCAAATGGATTTATCTGAACAAAATGGATGAAAAGAAACACTGACCCAGTAGTTCTGTCTGAATGTCCTGTCATCTGACAGTCTCATAAATCCTGCTTTTACTTTATATGCAAGTTTCTTCTTCTCTCTCTTCCTCACAGTCTGTATATTGTTAGCAGGCTTAGACTACTTGGCTTCTACACACACACACACTCACACACACATGCTCCTCCCATTTGCCAGGGAAGAGGCCCTCCCTTGCAAACACATTGCTTCATCTAAGTCTAGCTCTGAAGGTATTAAAGACCATTGCTGACACACACAGTTACTCTGCTAGGTGACACACCCACAGGATACTTCTCTGTGTCACTTTTTTATTTCTCTGTTATCTTCTTCTCTAGGGTTTCATGTAGATCAAGCTACCTATCTGCTTATGTATAGGATCAAAATAAAGTCCTTGTGCAGGTTATAAGCCTTTAGCTTTAAATATCAATTTTTGGAAAAGGCTTTTACAGCCTAAAAATTCATTTTTCTAGTTATGTACATAATATATACAAACCATATGTATACATACTAACATATATATACATACACACATATGCAAATATATAGATTTTGGAAAAAGATTAAGTAGATAAAGTGATTTTATATCATCACATTTATTGTAGTAATATATATCCGTCTAGTCTTTTTCTTATTTATGTATATGAGTTGTAAAATAGATCTCTGCTATACTGCTTATTTAGTTTTACAGTCTTTTAAACTTAACTGATGACAAGTATTCACCTACAGTATTAATTATTCCAAGTCATATTTTGTAATATATATATGTATATGTATATATATGTATATATTTTGGCTGCACTGAATGGCTCTGAAGGATCTTAGTTCCCCGATCAGGGACTGAACTTGAGCTTTTAGCAGTGAAAGCACTGAGTCCTAATTATTGATATCCAGAGAATTCCCTGCAATGTGTTTTTATGTGCTCCATTTTATGGATGCTGTATAAGTCACGTGCTAGTTTGCTATTATTACATAATTGAGTTGTTTTACAGTTTCTGTGACTGAATAATATGACATAAACATCCATGCTCATAAGTGATCATGTGCCTTTTTGCATGTCTCCCTAAAACAAATGGTAGCTTTAGATATTGAGTAGTGAATTTTCTTCTGATAGCTGATAAGGTCTTCAATTCTGACAGCTCTTTTGTCAAAGACACTGAAATTTGTGTAATGTAGTTTTCCTAAATTTTAAGAGATTTTCTTTAACTTTATACAGTGTCAATCCAACTATAACTTAACTAAAGACCTAAAATACATAGGACTTTTTGAAGATCGTGTACCTAGTATCTGTGACAATAGAAAGTCCTTAAGCATAGCATTTAATATGGGAGTGCTATGGTTTAGTGCACAAAAATTCTTAGTAGATTTTACCACATGATGAGTAGTTCCTCATTCCTGGACTCTATAAGCTAGATATTCAGAATCTAGCTTTTGCTTTATCATTAATTCTAGATAAATTTTCTCAGCACAACATGGTCTAATTCATTCTCATTGTTGTTGTTTTAGAGTTATATTTATCACAGTGATCAGTCTTGATGAGTGAACTTAAGGTGGGTTCCAAGAACAAGCAACTTGGATGTTCTCTCTGGAATGTTAAACATGGTGAGATTTTGATAAACCCCTGAAGGGCTTTGAATGAAGTAGCTGTTACATGGAAGACAAGCGTGTTGATAAGCGAGATATTTAACCTCTTGCTCAGGCACTAAAAAGTTAGGTTAATAAGAGGTGCTACTCAAAATAACCATATCCAAGTCGGGAAAGCCTGAAGTGAGGTTCCAGGGATGCCGTTAATTCCACCGAGAGAATTTACAGCGTTACTTTAAAATTACTTTATCTGGGTAACTGAGAGCACACTGGTAGTACCAGGTCTTAGGAGGATGTGAATTAACAGCTTTGTCTCCTCCTCTTGAGATCAGATTTTCGACTGCATGCTCTGTAAGACAGTATGAATATCTAAAAGGCCCAAATTGCTTTGCAGATGAAATTGCCACTGTCCATTTGTATGGAGGAGATCCATTCGTTTACTTAAGTAAGGTCTGAAATTGACAAGCTAATACCAGAAGGTCTAAGACCACCTTCAGGGAAAATGCCTGGGTACCATGGCTGTTACTTTGAAGAACAGTGGTAAATATTTGTTGTGAACATTTAAATACTGTAAGAATGTTAAAGAGGTTAAAATTTACAAACGTAATCTGAGAATAAAACAATACTTTTCTGACTATCATCTTTTTGAAAGGTCTGATTGTGATAGAAACTTGTCTTTGTAACTAGAACTTGCCTATGAAAGATGATTGTTGTTTCTCAGTCACTAAGTCGTGTCTAACTCTTTGCGACCTCATGGGCTGCAGCACGCCAGACTCCTCTGTCCTCCACCATCTCCCAGAGTTTGCTCAAATGTATGCCCATTGTGTTGGTGATGCTGTCTAGCCATCCCATCTTCTGCCACTCCCTTCTCCTTTTGCCTTCAATCTTTCCCAGCATCAGGCTCTTTTCCAATGAGTCGATTTGAAAGATGGTGGGCTACAGTCACTGCAAGTTTCCAAGAGAAGATATTTAAATGATTCATTGCTTTTGGGCAGACACTGCTATTAGAAACAGATAGCGGGGGAGAAGTATATCTATTGAGGTAGAGTAGAAATGTAAATGTCTTCTGATGAGAAAAATTAAGTTCTTTCATTCTTCTGACATATGAAGGAGAAGAGGAGGAAGAATAACAGGCTGCATGCTCTGTAAGACAGTATGAATATCTAAAAGGCCCAAATTGCTTTGGAACAATAATAAGCCAATACCAATAACAGTGGCTTATAAACGAAGATGGTCAGTGGGGGCGCAAACTTCCCTGGCTAACGGCTGTGAGAAGCTGCAGAAACCTGTGATGTTCAGCGGAAGGGAGAGAGAGGACAAGCTGCCGGTTTGGATGTGACACAAGCCTGAAACTGTGTTGCTGAGCTCCAGATTTCCTCTTTGGTAAGACAGGAGGCAAGGGGAGAACTAAAAAAGAATCCCCGTAACTCAGCTGGTAAAGAACCTGCCTGCCAATGCAAGAGATGTAAGAGACACAGGTTCGATCTCTGGGTTGGGAAGATCCCTTGGAGGAGGAAATGACAACCCACTCCAGTATTCTTGCCTGGAAAATTCCATGGGCAGAGGAACCTGGCGGGCTACAGTCCATGGAGTTGTAAAGAGTCGGACATGATAGAGCAGACATGTGTGCAATGCTGGAGAGACTGTGCTGGTGCATTAGAAGCAGCCAAGAAAGGGATGCTAATGTTTCCAAAAAGTGTTCATAGGTATCATTAAGTTCTGTCAGTCCTGGTTCACTTCAGAAACTGCCTTAGAGACAGGTGAAGTGGGAGACAGGAAAAAAGAATAATTTGAATGACATGTAAGACATGGAAAAAATATCTATTCAAAGGATGGAAAATCAAAGATATTTGAAGGAGAAAAATCAACAAATGGAAAAGCTGTAACCCATTACATTTTAGTTTTCTTGGGGCATGAAATGAAGTTTCATGATGTTCTAAAAACAACAAATGAACAGCATAAAATTGAATAAATGAATTAGCATTGAATCAATACTATGTATTTTGTTTACCTCATTTTGATATAATAATAGAAACTGGTTAGTTTTGTCATAGTCCTCTTCTTAAATCATACCCAGAGAAACATTTTAAAAATTTCAAATGGTTTTTACATTCTAGCAAAACCAGCCATAGACAGGCTGGTTCATTTATGACTTTCCAGTAACCTTTCACTTTAATGGCTTTTACCAAATGATTTATTTACTTGGTCCGAGCTGAGGTAACCTCCTGGTTGCACTGCTTGCAGCCCTCACAGCTCAGAGTCTAAGGTCCCGAGTTTCTTCATTAAGATGTCTTGTGAGTTTCTGTGGAGGCTGAGGGTTCTCATGAAGAGACACTAGGAGTCCCCGGTCCAGTTTTAAAATGTCTTGTTTTCCCTCACCTTTCTCTTTGGAGAAGAGAGGAAAATCACTGACCCTTTCTGACCCATCAAATGCTATAAAGTAGCAAAGTTTCTGAACCTTTGCAAAAGGCTGAGCATTTCAAGTCTTTGCAAGTTCCATCGTTCTGATTCACATCTCTCTTGTCTTTACTGCATTACTCCCTTTTACATTACTAGATAAATCTACTAAAATTCATCTAAAACAGCAGGTTTTAAAAATAAAACCTGTATGGTCTCATTAGCTTTTCCATTAAGCATTGGGGTCACTTTTGGCTCCAGTAGCATCTGGAATTGCAAGAGACTATAAAGACAGTGCTAGTATGTCTATAACTTCCTTTAGCTATGAGCTCATGGAGATGATGGGGTTGAAGATCAACATCTTAGAACATGCTAAACTCCATGAAAACTGTACCATTTCTACCAAAAAATGATTCTAATTTAATAATACTGCTTAACTCAATCATCAGTTTTTAGGTTTTACTTGAGATAAGAAATGAAGAAGAAAAGCTGAAGAATTGATGCTTTTGAACTGTGGTGTTGGAGAAGACTCTTGAGAGTCCCTTGGAATGCAAGGATTCATCTAAAACAGCAGGTTTTAAAAATAAAACCTGTATGGTCTCATTAGCTTTTCCATTAAGCATTGGGGTCACTTTTGGCTCCAGTAGCATCTGGAATTGCAAGAGACTATAAAGACAGTGCTAGTATGTCTATAACTTCCTTTAGCTATGAGCTCATGGAGATGATGGGGTTGAAGATCAACATCGTAGAACATGCTAAACTCCATGAAAACTGTACCATTTCTACCAAAAAATGATTCTAATTTAATAATACTGCTTAACTCAATCATCAGTTTTTAGGTTTTACTTGAGATAAGAAATGAAGAAGAAAAGCTGAAGAATTGATGCTTTTGAACTGTGGTGTTGGAGAAGACTCTTGAGAGTCCCTTGGAATGCAAGGAGAGCCAACCAGTCCATCCTAAAGGAGATCAGTCCTGAATATTCATTGGAAGGACTGATGCTGAAGCTGAAACTCCAACACTTTGGCCATCTGATGCGAAGAACTGACTCCTTGGAAAAAACCCGGATGCTGGGAAGGATTGAAGGCAGGAGGAGAAGGCGACAACAGAGGATGAGATGGTTGGATGGTATTACTGACTCGGTGGACACGAATTTGGGCAAGTTCTGCGTGTTGGTGATGGACAGGGAAGCCTGTTGTGCTGCAGTCCATGGAGTCGCAAAGAGTCAGACACCACTGAGCGACTTAACTAAACTGAACTGAAGAAATGAAGGCCTGGTTTGCTGGAAATGAAGTTGAGGGAAAGAGCTTTGGTTCTTCTTCGGGTAGACTTAATCTCACTCTTCTTTTCTGAGTGTTGCCGAACCCTCTGGACCGTAAGAACTTCTGTTTCTCCCCTTCTTTTTTTATCCCACCAAGTCCAAAGCATCAGGAGGTGGAGAGCTACTGGGCATGATGAAATGGGGTGGTATTTGTGCAGAGAGTCACTCCTGCCCCCAAGTTTTGCTGGTGCTCTGGCAGGAGTGATAGGTAGTGGCATACGATCCACCGTTCTCTCTCTCTCTCTCAAGCCCCCAGCAGAGATCATGGCCAGACTCAGTCCAATGATCCTCATACCTGTGTTTCTGGTCACCGTGCCTGACGGTCCAAAACTGGCCCTAGACATAAGCTCCAATTCTAGCAATTTTGGGCTGAAAGGACAGTACCCTGAGGATCACTGAAGGCTTTTAGACCCTCATGACCTCTGTGCATTCCCTGAGATATTCAGATCTGATTCTTTGAGAAGTTAATGGTTGCAACTGAGCACATAATTCTTTATATCTACTTAGAATGTTTATAAGGGAATCAGTTTCTAGTTCCATATAACACCACTGATGGCATCACTGACTCAATGGACATGAGTTTGAGCAAACTCTGGGAGATAGTGAAGGCCAGGGAAGCCTGGTGTGAGGCAGTCTATGGGGTTGCAAAGAGTCTGGCACGACTGAGCAACTGAACAATAACAATACCGTTAGCTCATCTCCTAGTTAGATAGATATATGAGTGACAGATTTTTCCTAATGTATGATAAATACATTGACATACACTGTCCAATAGTTGAAAACAGCTGACACTCAAGCTTGTGCCTTATGGCAGCAGGTGGTGAATAAGGTCATTTTCATAACTGCCATGGAAATCCCTACTCCACATTCAGGATAGGTCTTTAGACATAAAAATGAACACAGCAAATAGTAAAAAATGCCACAATATTAAATGAATGAAATATGACCCTGAATATTAGCATGGAATGTTTTTAAGCTTATTGATATTCATAGCCTTTAATCATATCATGCCAGTGATCTTCCTAAGTAACAAAGGGCTTTGTAAAAATATTTGGCAGCCAATAATTTTTTAACAGGCTAACAAAATCAAATTAATATTATTAAATTGACTTAGGAAAAAGAACAAAGCTGAAGGCATAATGCTCCCAATCTTCAAAACAGCGTGGTATTGGCACAGAAACAGACATATGGATCAACAGAACAGAATAGTGAGCCCAGAAATGAACCTACATACTAATGGTCAAGTAACCTTCAACAAAGTAGGCGAGACTATACAATGGAGAAAAGGCAGTCTCTTCAGCAAGTAGTGCTGGGAAAGCTGGAGAGCTGCATGTAAATCAATGAAGTTAGAACACACCCTCTCACTATACACAAAAATAAATTCTAAATGGCTCAAAGCCTTTAACATAAGACAGAACACCATAAAACTCCTAGAAGAGAACATAGGCAAAACATTCTCTGACATAAATCATAGCGATGTTTTCTTAGGTTAGGATCCCAAGGCAAAAGAAATAGAAGCAGAAATAAACAAATAAGACTCAATCAAACTTATACACTTTTGCACAGCAAAGGAAACCATAAATAAAATGAAAAGGCAACTTATGGACTGGGAGAAAATATTTGCAAATGATGCAGCAGACAAGGGCTTAATTTAAAAAAATATGCAAACAGCTCAATATTAAGAAAATCAGTAACCCAATCAAAAAATGGGCAGAAGACTGAAATAGACATGGCCAATAGATATATGAAGAAATATTAATGTTGTTAGTTGTTAGAGATGCAACTGAAAACCACAGTGAGGTATCACCACCTCATACTGGTCAGAATGGCCATCATTAAAAAGTCCATAAGCAAAAACAAAACAAAACAAAACAGTCCATAAGCAATAAATGCTGGAGAGGGTGTGGAGAAAAGGGAACCTTCGTACACTGTTGGTGGGAATGTAGATTGGTACAGCCACTATGGAGAACAGGACAGAGGTTCCTTAAAAAAACAAAGTTACCATATGATCCAACAGTTCCCCTCCTGGACATATATCCAGAGAAAACTCTAATTAGAAAAGATACGTGCACCCCAGTGTTCATAGCAGCACTGTTTATAATAGCCGTGACATGAAAGCAGCCTAAATTTCCACTGACATATGGCAGATGAGTGGATAAAGAAAACGTGGTGTATACATACAATGGAATACTACTCAGTCATAAGAAGAATGAAATAATGCTATTTGTAGCAATATGGATGGACCTAGAGATTATCTATCTAAGTGAAGTAAGTCAGAAAGAAAAAGACAAGTATCATATGTTACCACTTTTATGTGGAATTTAAAATATGATACAAATGAACTTACTTACAAAACAGAAACAAAACAAATTTATAGTTACCAAAGAGGAAAGGGGTAGGGGGAGATAAATCAGGAGTTTGAGATTTAGTAGATATAAAACAAAACAACAAGGTTCTACTGTATAACACAGGGAACTACTGATATATTTAATATCTTGTGACAACCTATAATGAAAAAGAGTCTGAAAAAGATATATAATAAATATAAACATATATAACTGAATCACTTTGCTGTATACCAGAAACTAACACAACACTGTAAATCAACTATACTTTAAAAAAATTGATTTCACTACTTAGTAATCATATTTGTTTCTGTAGGTTGTATATTTTGAAAAATACCTTTAAAAATAAATGTTACTGAAGGTCAACTTGCTATAATTTTAACAGTGAATACGTCATGGAATATTTGCCTATCTAAACAACTAGAATAATGATGATAGGATCATACAAAAGATCTTAAAGAAGTGCTCATTAATCACCTTTCTGTTCTATATGATAAATCATGTACTCCAAGAATTTTTAAGATGCCAGCAGACATTTGCAGCAACTAGACTGGAAACGATTCCAATTTTTGCTTTGCTATTTTAGAAAAATAAGCGATTTTCCCTGGATTGTTTGCTTTCTTAAATTCCATTCCCCGATTCATTAAAATCCTTCTCTAAAGCAAAATTGCTGCACGACTGATACAAATGACTTTACTGTTCACCAGACGGAGGCTTTGCAAGCACTTTATTAAAGCAGTCAGCTTATTTCAACTAATAATGTATTTCTCCAGGAAAAAAACAGAACAAACTAACATATCTAGCATATAAATGAACATCATCTCAACAGAATTTCCAAGCTTTCCAGAAACCCTGGATTCTAAGAATTGAACAGAGAAAAAAATTCCCAGAATTATAACTTTTATTAACTAACCTATCTCCCTCAGAGCTTCACGTTTTCAATTTCGCTCTTTACAGGGAAAGGCAGTAAAATGGCCAAGAGCAGAGGCTATTGAAAACCCAGGCCTGAATCTGAAAACTGGCTCTGCTGATGACTGGCTCACTGACCTGCAAAACGGGGATAATAATAGTATCTATCTCATGGGGATGTTATTAGGATTAAATGAAATGATATATCTAAAGGGCTTAAAAAGTGTGCGTAGGACACAATAAGTTTCCAAATAGGTGTTAACTGTAACAACAGCAGTTAGTGATATTCAGCATTATTATTATCATCTTTCTCAAAATATATTCTCTTGGAGGAGCAGTATTCTGCTACTCAAACAGAAAAATGCTTATCTTCCCAACTGAAACAAAATAATTTAAGTTTAAATTTAATTGAAACTTAGTGTATAAATTATACTTCCTGCAATTAGGGACATCAAGACTTTAAGAAGCCCTGCTCCTTCAAAATTTTAAGAGCTGGTGGTTCAGTGAGAGTAAAGATTTGTATCTCATAGAGCAGGCTTTTCTGTACCAAGGACCGGTTTGTGGAAGCCAATTTTTTCACTGACTGGGAGTTGAGGGGAGGGATGGTTTTGGGATGATTCAAGAGCATTACATTTGTTGTGCACTTTATATTTCTATTATTATTACATCAGCTCCACCTCAGATTATCAAGCATTGGATACCAGGGATTGGGGATCCCTGCCATAGAGTATTCATGTATAGTTATAGATAGATTCTTCTTGCCTACATATTAACCAGTTTTATAATCTATTCCTTTTGCTTAACTAATGTCACACAATCTAGAATTGACTATATAATGCTTCAAATGTCAAAAATTTATTTTGGATGTTTCATGTCTTTCTCTCTCTCTGGAGTTCCATTTGGGTAGGACTATTTCCTATCCATTTTCTCTTCTGCTGCATTTTGCTTGGGCTGGACAAATAACAAATTAAACAAACAAACAAACAAACAAATTTCATGACTATAGCATCTGAAATGCTTTCAGAGAAGAAATAAATGGAATATTTTGTAAGAAACTCTCCCCAACCCATTATTATGCTAGTGGGCAGTTTAGGGAAACACAATAAAATGCTCAAGTTAGAATGGACAGAACATGGCCCTGCTGAGATTTGGAGCTGTGCATTCAACCTTCTGCCTAGTCCCTGGGCTGTGTAATTTGATCAAAACCGATTCAGACTTGCTTTCTTATCGCATAGCATGCTATTTAGCTAAATAATAAAACACAAAGAGAATCAATTTGAGATGGTTGGTCAAAAGACCCCTAGTGTTGGTCACTCAGTCGTGTCCAGCTCTTTACAACCCCATGGACTGTAGCCACCCGGCTCTTCTCTCCATAGGATTTCCCAGACAAGAATCCTAGAGTGGGTAGCCATTTCCTCCTCCAGGGTATTTCCCCAACCCAGGGATTGAACCTGGGTCTCCCGCATTGCAGGCAGATTCTTTACTGTCTGAGCCACGAGGGAAGCCCCCCAAAACCCACTAATAACCATGAATTAGTGTCAGGAAAATCAGATCTAGTCCCAAGGCTTTCCCCTTTTCTGGACCACATTCACCACGTGACATGTGGGATCTCAGTTCTTCAACCAGGGTTCGAACCTGCACCCCTTGCAGTGGAAGAACAGTATCTTAACCAATGGACCATCAAGGAAAGTCCCTCCAGTTTTTTTCCCCCAGAAAATAATAACCACTATCTGGTGGAGGCCCCCAAGAAGGACAGATGGGCTGCTTCACTCCCTAGGTCTTTTCCAGCCAGCTCTGCTTCACAGGGCTGACCAAGCACTGCCGAGGGCAGTTTTGGAGTTCTCTACTTTTGAACACAGGTGTTTCCCCACGAACATGGTTGTGTAAAACCTATAGCTCCATGTGAAACTGAGATGTCACTGATGACTAAACAAGTTTGCTGGAGGCTCGGTCTCCGCTTATGGCATCCATACTCCACCCTGAGTCTTCTGGGTTTTGCTGGGCTGTGGCCGTGACTTTTACCACCCACCCCCAACACTGTCGTCATCTTTTCTTGGGCTGCCTTCCTGCTCTGTCTCCAGACTGCAGCCACCCGATGTGTCCAGTGTTTGAGCTGCTTGTGCCTTCTGTCCCAGCCACCATCCTAGCTTGGCTGAACCACCTGCCCGGGTGTTGCCCTGACTCTGGTGCCTTGACCCAGGGCCCTTTACAAACCCTGTACACAAAGTGAAAAAGAACTGCTGCTGCTGCTAAGTCGCTTCAGTCGTGTCCAGCTCAGTGCAACCCCACAGGCGGCAGCCCACCAGGCTCCGCTGTCCAGGGCACTCTCCAGGCAAGAACACTGGAGCGGATGAAAAAGAACCAGAGACAGTCAAACGATCACGCAGTGGTCCAAGCCAAATGGGAGGAGGCATAGCAGTTCACCTTCACATTCCATTTCCCTGCATCTCCTGACTCTTGACATTTATGTTTTTAAACGGTGGGATTACGGTTTATTTTATTTTGGCCACACCGTGAGGTATGCAGGATCTTAGTTCCTCAATCAGGAATTGAACCCTCGCCCCCTGCTGTGAAAGTGCAAAGTCTTAACCACTGGACCACCAGGGAAGTCCCTCAAGTTTCTTTTTTTTTTCTGTGTGTGTGTGCGTGTGCAATTGATCATTACTTTTATAAAAACTCAGAATCAATTTATATGATGATTATGGCTAATATGCATCCAAGGAAAAGTCCATAGCTTTTAATTTCTGCCACTTCATTTTGAAGCAGTTTTGAAAATCTACTTGATTGAAAAGTATGGACAAAGTCTAAACTTCACTCCTGAATAGCACTAGTGTTTACCTCTCAGAAAGGATCCTCATCAGTCAAGAGAAAAAGTAAACAGGCAAATGTCATTTTAACATTCCTTTAGGATCGTGCTATGGAATGCCAGGGGGGTTGACCAGAATTTGGAGTGTCTACACCTAGCAAAACTCATAAATCAATGACCTCAAGATATCATAGCATGAAGACTTTATTAGGTGCCATCTGTAATCACTCAATTAAAAACAAATGAAGGATGCATATTTAAACTTCACTCTCTGACATGAAAATAACTGCACATTTCACATCTGGTTTGGCTAACCCTGATACTGACGTTTAATCTTCATATGATGATGACTTGTGGGGCAGAAAGTGAGTCAGCTACTGCAGGGCAAAGTCAGTTTGTTTGCAGACTAAGGATGGTCATGCTGCAATAGAAGAGATCTATGAGCTAACCTCCTGTAATTAAACCATCTTCATATCTATATGACTGCCCCCAAAGGTCAAGGATTCAGCCCTAGGAAGCTACTTCCTGCCCGTTTGGTGTTTACACGTAGTTCATATAGCAAGATGAAGATCTTGAGGCTATTTGACAAGTTAAGTAGAGTTATAGAATTTTACTATTTTAGGGTTAGAAACCCTTACACTGTTTCAGAACTCCAATATTCAGAAAGAGCTGTGTGTGTCAGTGTGTGTGTGTATCCAAAGTTGGGTTCATTGGCTAGAACTTGGTTGGCAATTCAAAGAATTCCAAGGGAGAGTTGCTGATGATAGATTGGACATCTTTAGGGGTGGGGCTGGTGAAGTGACAAAAAGTTGGGCCTTGGATTCCATCTGCAGGTATCTGTGCTGCCCTCCAGGAAATGATGTTTCTTATTTGTCCCTTCCTGCTCCATGTGGCTGCATGTGCAGAAAAGAATATGGGAGAGAGAAGGGATGAAAGGTCTGTTCAATACTAGCAATGCCACAGAGATCTAGTGGGTGTTGTTTCTACTTCCCCCTTTCACATATAAATTGCATGTGACCGTACTCTTGCCTGGAAAATCCAATGGACGGAGGAGCCTGGTGGGCTGCAGTCTATGGGGTCGCTGACAGTCGGACAGACTGAGCGACTTCACTTTCACTTTTCTCTTTCATGCATTGGAGAAGGAAATGGCAACCCACTCCAGTGTTCTGCCTGGAGAATCCCAGGGATGGGGGAGCCTGGTGGGCTGCCGTCTATGGGGTCACACAGAGTCGGACACGACTGAAGTGACTTAGCAGCAGCAGCAGCATTCAACTATTTTCCTAAAATTAATAATCCTTTTCCAAAAATTAAAATTCTACTTACATGCTCACTATGTATTAGTTGGGAAATAAAGGAAAAAGTCACTAGGATTCCTATCACCCAGAGATAGAATAATGATCTTGAAATCTTTGAGATATTCCAATTTAATTGTATTCCTGAGTCTATATAGTTTTTCAAATAAAGTGGGTGCCATATTTTAAACACTGTTGGTATCTTTTTCTCTTGAACTTCATGTCCAATCACATTTGGAGAAATCACCTATGCCATTAAATGTATTTGAGAGCATGTTGACTGAGACAGCAAAGAGTCCACCTGCAATGCAGAAGATCTAGGTTCAATCCCTGGCTCAGAAAGATCCCCTGGAGAAAAGAATGGCTACTCACTCCAGTATTCTTGCCTGGAGAATCCCCATGAACAGAGGAACCTGGCAGGCTATAGTCCATGGGGTAGCAGAGTCAGACATGACTGAGCGACTAACATATACACAGAAAGTACTCAAGTCTATGAGTTTGGATAGCTATAGATACATGTGAAACCACTGCCACAGTCAAGATACAGGATATTCTGATCATTCCTCCAGCTATGACATTCTGAGGACTTTTAATATGTATTATTAAATTACCCTGAATATTTATTATTAATTTATTTTTACCCCAGCTTGTAGCACCTCATGGGAAAAGTTGACTCATTGGAAAAGACTCTGATGCTGGGAGGGATTGGGGGCAGAAGGAGAAGGGGACAACCAAGGATGAGATGGCTGGATGGCATCACAGACTCGATGGACGTGAGTCTGAGTGAACTCCGGGAGATGGCGATGAACAGGGGGGCCTGGCGTGCTGCAATTCATGGGGTCGCAAAGAGTCGGATACGACTGAGCGACTGAAATGAACTGAACTGAACTGAACTGAGCTTGTAGTAATTTGTCCTAACCTCTAGCAGTCTCCTAAAATGCTATTTCTCTACAAAATCCTCATCATTAGAGACTCTCATTCTGCAAGTGTTTGTCCCTGTAACAGATGTTTTAATAGAAAACAAGGTGCACTGGGATGACCCAGAGGGATGATATGGGAAGGGAAGTGGGAAGGGGGTTCAGGATGGGGAACACGTGTACACCTGTGGCGGATTCATGTTGATGTATGGCAAAATCAATACAATATTGTAAAGTAATTAGTCTCCAATTAAAACAAATTTATATTAAAAAATAAACAGTTAACATTAAAAGAAAGGTGTCCTTTTAAACGTGCATTTCCTAGCTTATTAGTAAGGGTGGGCTTATTTCTTAAAATAGTTATTGGCCACTTGTATTTTCCCATTTTTTTAATTGATGTTTTCATTATGGATTTATAAAAATTATTTATTAATATTAATAATATGTTAACAATATGAAATCTTATTGCTGCAAAAAATAATTTTGCTGTGTGTTAAACATATTCACTTTAAACTTTTAATTAAATGTATATATTCTTTACTCTCTTTGTATGTATGTATGTGTTTTGTTGCTTTTATACTTAGTAAATTCATCACAATACTCCATCATCACAGAAATAGCCACCTAGTTTTCTTCTATTTCTACTGTTTCCATTAAAAAAAAAAAAAAAAACTCTTTAGAACCATCTGGAATTTATTAAGCCCTATAATATACCATGAGATTCCATTTTTTTCTCTGAAAATTTAGCCAACTATATAACACCTTTATTTACTCTTTCTGTGTAATGGTCTCTAAACTACACCACAGCACTTTTTACACCCGCATCTGTTTCTGTTCCATTGACTCGTCTGTCTGATCTTGGGCCTTTGCATCATCACACTAAACCCAGCAACTTTCTAACATTTCAGAATCTTGTAGGGCAAATTTCCTCTCATTTCTTAAAAAAAAATCACTAACTCACATGTTTATTCTTCTAGATAAGCTTGAGAATCACTTTAAGTGTAAATTTTTTTCTTCCAATTATGTGGTAAGGGACTTCCCTGGCAGTCCAGGGGTTAAGATTGCTCACTGCCAATGCAGGGGGCATGGGTTCCATCCCTGGCTGGGGAATTAAGACTCCAGAAGCCCCACCTACCACCCCCCCCCCCCCCCCCCCCCCCCCCCCCCCCCCCCCCCCGCACCCCCCCACCC